>JAWWNI010001523.1:0-150000 GCA_034642065.1 Darevskia nairensis
AGTTGCTCCTCTCCAGAGGAGACGTGACAGCTTTAACTGTCTTGTGCACCCAGATTTATGAACTAGTCCCGCGCTCTTAACCAGATTAGTTCCTTTTCCATTAACTGTAGAAAATAGGGCAGCTGTCCGAGCGGCTGGTTGTAAATTCGATAATGTCTGCTGTGTTAATCTGTAGGCTTTTCAGATGAAGAAGGCAACAGATAACAGGATTAAAGTTTCACGACCCAAGGTTTTCACAGCCTGTGAAGGGGGCACCAGGGGGGAGGGAGGGGCAAGGAAGAGAAGGGGGGGAGACACATACAGAGAATGGAGAATGACGTCTGTCATTAATCTTAATTGATTGCCAAGAGGTTTTAATCTGGGTTATTAATTAGGGAAGTCCTTAACGCACATAGGAACATCAGATGCTCTTTTGTGAAATATGATGCCCTTGTATAGACACAGGATTTATTGACTGACTATATTTTAAAAGTCCATATTGCACTGGGTTTTTTGTTGATATATATATTTATGCATGTGTGTCTGTATACACATACACAGAGACATAGTGAAAGTTACAGTGTGGTGATTGTTGACAGTCACATGTGAATGCTGACAATCTCAGATGAATTTTATGAATGACTGAAAATAAATATGTTTACCCGCTTTTTGGACATGTTCCAAGTAAATGCTGACAATCATATCTGGGTGATTGTTAAAACTTAACGCTGACTGCACGCTGATAGCGTTGTGTAGATAATGATAAATAGTTTGGGATTTGGGGATTCACTGGATTACAGATTTTCACAGTGAACTAGATGTACCTATTCTCTGATGCATGCCATGTACAAGTGATGTAGCCCCAGCTGGATGGAAGTTGTAGCAAAATGCTTCCTTAAAGGGTGCTGTATTTATTACTTGCCATTTTAAAGGAAGGCGTGTTCCACTTTTTTCATTTCTCCCCCCTTCTCTCTTTGCACCTCCAAAATACATGCACACATTTTTCTATTATATAACTTTTTTCCCTATGTATGTATGGAGGTGAACACACCTATTTGCGGAGCTGTCACCAGCCCTTGTGCAATACAACTATTTGCATAAATCTCTGTATTTAATTCTCTCTGTCAGTAGCTCCTGGTAACATAACTTGGCGCAGCTACTAGCATTCAGGACATCACATGTTGCTTAGCATCTTAAATTTTAGATTGGGCACATCAGTGTTAATAATCTGGACCACACTGTTGTAAAGTCTTGGCCTGCAGATTTTAATCTAGAACCAGGCCCATCTCAGGCCAAGCTGAATAGCGTTACCTTTTGCTGAAATAAAACACCTCTTCCACCATTACCTTGAGAGAATTGTGTGGGTTCATCAGCTATTTCATCTCTTTCCTATGTAACTGTCATGCAAGGCATAGATGGTGACTAAGGTAACACTTTGCTAGCAGAACTGAAGCACTTTTGTTTATCGCAGAACATGGAGATTTGCAGAAAAACAGTGGTTTTGACCAAATGCTCCCCGGCCTCAAAAATCCAGCTACACAATGAAGCTGGAGCTAAATGCAAATGGTAGCCTTTGAAATCTCAGCAGCTGTTGACTGCAGGAGCTCTGGGTTTGCTGGAAAAGGGTGTAAGCAGCAGAACCCTCCAAGTGTCCCTATTTCCAGGGACAGCCCCAGATTTACAGAAGCCATCACGGTGTCTGATTTGATCCCGGAATGTCCCACTTTCTCTTAGGACGGTGATGGCTAACCTTGACACTCCAGATGTTTTGGGACTACAACTCCCATCATCCCTGACCACTGATCCTGTTAGCTAGGGATGATGGGAGTTGTAGTCCCAAAACATCTGGAGTGTCACTGTCTTAGGACATCCCTATTTTCATCGGAGAAATGTTGGAGGGTATGAAGTTGTGCGGTCCCTGAACCAAGGAGATAAGTAACTATACAGCCTTTAGAAGACACCTGAAGATAGCCCTGTATAGGGAAGTTTTAAAATGCTTATTGTTTTATTATGTTTTTATATATGTTGGAAGCTGTCAGGTTCCCTTATCGGTTGCTCAAGAGTAAAGACCAAGTCCTTCTTGTCTTTCTATCATTTTATTGTGCAAAGTATGTACAGTGCAGAGCTAAATCCAAACATGACCGTCTAGTCACTAGCGGAATCCGGAAGTGCCCCCCTCCTGTTTAGGCGCCAACACCAGAGTCTCGGCACTCTAAATTGCCGCCTTCTCCTTCTGTGTAAAGTAGGCGCTGGAAACGACATCTCCCTCTCCGAGTGGGTCTGCTGAGTGGTGCTAGGTCTCTCTGCATCTTCCTGGAGACCTCTCACTACCTGGCTCCCTCCCAGTAACTGCTCCTCCCCAGAGGAGGAGCTGGCAGACTCACTCTGAGACGAATCCGTGGTCAACACAGGCTGAGGCTCTCTGTAGCCACTCAGTGCCGGACTGGCAGGGGTGGGCACATCCCTGACAGAAGCCACCCAGAGTGTCTGGAGCAATCTAGTCAGATGGGTGGGGTATAATTATAATTACAGTGGTACCTTTGGTTGTGGACGGGATCCATTCTGTAGGTCCAGTTGGATCCCAAGGTTTCCGCAACCTGAGGACCTCTTCTGCGCATGCGCGCACAGCGAAACCCGGTAAAATACTTCCAGGTTTGCCATGTGCGCATCCCAAAGTTTGCGTAACCAGAGGGTTATGTAAACAGAGGTTCAACTGTATTATGGAATGGGACACCCCTGTTTTCATGGAAGAAATGTTGGAAGCTATGAAGCAGCGCTATAATAAATTTGGACCGTGTGTGTGTGTGTGTGTGTGTGTGTACACACCTTGCTTTACAGCCCTGCTAAGACAAAGACCACTTGCATCACTGTTTTTTAAAAAGTGCTATTTATGCAGAACCTTTAAACTTGATAATTTGGTAGCTTAAAGATAGAAACATAGTTCAGAAAGAGGAAGGCTTTGCAAGTGAGCCGAATGGGAAGTATCTAGTTTCAGGTGGGCACTTTTAAAAGAAGAAGGTCTCATTTTACCTCTTCTCATCCCTTCCTTTTATTGTACTCCTATAACTCTCGGTGATTTTATTATTTTCACAATTACTTTTTGCATGCTCATAGCCTGTATTAATGAAGTACAGTTTCATTAAGATATTAAAAAGTAGGAGGGGGAGGGAGAAATATTAAAAGAGTTGAGTTATTAACGTTTCGAAATTACCGAGTGCGCACACCAAGTAAGATTTGTGTCGTCTTAACTTCTCGAGGCGTCTTTCTTAGGGGTGTTGTGCATCTTCCAAGAAAGGTGGTTTCTTTTTGTGCATCTTTAAAAGAAACGCGGTCACAAGTAGCAACATTTTGTATGCGTTTTAAACCCGTAGGAAGCAATCCAGCTGAATGTTGTGAGATTCAGGACAAAAGAAAGCACTTTTCCACGCAGCTCAGTATACCTGAAGGAGCGTCTCCACCCCCATTGTTCTGCCCGGACACTGAGGTCCAGCTCCGAGGGCCTTCTGGCGGTTCCCTCACTTCAATAAGTGAGGTTACAGGGAACCAGGCAGAGGGCCTTCTCGGTAGTGGCACCCACCCCGTGAAACACCCTCCCATCAGATGTCAAGGAAATAAACAACTATCTGACTTTTAGAAAACATCTGAAGGCAGCCCTGTTTAGGGAATTTTTTTTTCATGTTTGACGTTTTATTGTGTTTTTAATATTCTGTTGGGAGCCAACCAGAGTGGCTGGGGAAACCCTGCCAGATGGGCGGGGTATAAATAATAAATTATTATTATTATTATTATTATTATTATTATTATTATTATTAAAAGGGTAAAGGGACTCCTGACCGTTAGGCCCAGTCGCGGACGACTCTGGGGTTGCACGCTCATCTCGCTCTATAGGCCGAGGGAGCCAGCGTTTGTCCACAGACAGCTTCCGGGTCATGTGGCCAGCATGACTAAGCCGCTTCTGGTGAAACCAGAGCAGCGCACGGAAACACCGTTTACCTTCCCACCTATTTATCTACTTGCACTTTGATGTGCTTTCGAACTTCTAGGTTGGCAGGAGCTGGGACCGAGCAACAGGATCTCACCCCGTCGAGGGGATTCGAACCGCCGACCTTCTGTTCGGCAAGCCCTAGGCTCTGTGGTTTAGACCACAGCACCACCTGCTTCCCATTATTATTATAGCACATAGATAAACTACAGAATTTGCTCCCACAGGAGGCAGTGATGGTCACCAACTTGGATGGCTTTCCAAGAGGATTAAACCAATTCATGGAGGATAAAGCTACCAATGGCTACTAACCACGACAGCTTTGCTCCACCTCTACACTTGATCAGTGATATGCCCCTGAACTCCAGTTACCAGGAACCCCAAGTGGGGAGAATGCTGTTGCATTCAAGTTCTTCTTTGAGGGCTTCCTATGGGCATCTGCTTGGCCACTGCGAGAACAAGACCCTGGACTGGATGGGCCTTGGGTCTGATCCAGCAGGGTCTTGTTGTATTCTTACACTGAGAATGTGGGGAGAGGCTAGGATAAGTTGAGGAGGGTGTCACAGTGCCACCTAGGCTGCTGCAAGAGCGACGGAGGTGAGCAGCTAGCAGGAAATTTGGTCCACTTAGCTCTTCATGCTGGACAGATGGATGGCCATCTCTCATGGATGCTTCAGCTGACATTCCTGCATTGCAGGGGGTTGGACTAGATCAGTGTTCCCCAACCTTGGGCCTCCAGCTGTTTTCGGACTACAATTCCCATCATCCCTGACCACTGGTCTTGGTAGCGAGGGATGATGGGAGTTGTAGTCCCAAAATAGCTGGAGGCCCAAGGTTGGGGAACACTGGACTAGATGACCCTAAGGTACCTTCCAACTCTACGATTCCATGACTAGATGGACTCTTGGCCTGATCCGGTAGGGAACTTACGATTTCAATCTGGGATGGAATATTCCAGGAGAAGTGGACACTGATATTCTGAGTCTGGGAGCCCTAATGTAATTGATGAGGGTCAACTGGGTTTGTATCAAGCCACCAGCCACCAGGGGGTTTCTGTAATTGCCAACCGCAGTTGGTCTTTCTGGGGTTTTCCGTAGAGGCTTTCTGTGTCAGCTGGCAGACAACCACAAGAAAGCTCCCTTCTCTAACTAGATAATACAGTGGTACCTTGGTTCTCAAACGCCTTGGCACTCAAACAACTTGGAACCCAAACACTGCAAACCCAGAAGTAAATGTTCTGGTTTGCGAACTCTTTTCGGAAGCCGAACGTGCTCCGTTTTGAGTGCCACACTTCCGTTTTGAGTGTTACGCTGAGGTTTGTCTGGTTTTGCTATTTATTTTGTGTTTTTGTTTTTGCAGCTTTTTTGTTTTGTTTTTGTGACTGTGTGGAACCCAGTTCAGCTACTGACGGATTGATTGTGTGACTGCAGTACATTGTTTATTGCTTTTGTTTCATGGGTCAATGGTCTCGTTAGATAGTAAAATTGATGTTAAATTGCTGTTTTAGGGGTTGTTTTTAAAAATCTGGAACGGATTAATCCGTTTTGCATTACTTTCTATGGGAAGCGCATCTTCCCATAGAAAGTAATGCCCCAGCCACTTTGGTCAGCTCCCAACAAAAAACATTAAAAACACAATACAGCATCAAACCCTGAACACTTCCCCGGACAGTGCTACCTTCAGATGTCTTTTAAACATCACAGAGCAGTTAATTTGCGTCTTACCAAAGTCTCATTCTGCAAGTGCCTTTTATAGATATCGATCAAGGAAGTGCAGAACGACTTACAGTTTGATAAGCAAAGGGCTACAATCCACAGTCATAAAGACAGGACTAGCCTTTAATACCTTCTTTCTCATCCTCTGTTACAATAACGTGCCGGAAGTGAAATCAACAGCGAATGCACCCTTAATTCACAGCCTCGCTGATTTAAAATTTACCCTCCGCAATTAAAATTGGCCCCCACTGATTAATGAACTGAAACTTTACCTGATTAAAGGTTTGCGGGTTTGTTTTATGCCCGTGGGAGAACGTCAGGAGAGATGGAATCAGACACAAGCCTTCCCCGCTCCCCCCGCCATGTGCACCCAACATCCGCCCCCCTCCCCGAAATCAGCCTCGGCACGGGCAGCAAAAGATGGGCCTGCATGAAGGATGGGGTGTGACAGATCTTGCTGCCCATCTTTTTATTTCCATTTAACTGTGTCACTGTCCTTAGCATTTTAATGCTAACAAATGCTCCTACTTGACAGTTTGCGTCGCAACCTGAATGCAGCTCAAACATTAAGGTATGCTCTTTTTTCTTTTTTTACTTAAGCAAAACACAGAGAGGGTGTATTAATTCAATTACAGGTAGCGCAGCGTTAGCGCTGCTGCCTTCTGTCACTAAATATAGATATAGATACATATGACTTGCCTCGTGGTGGGTCACCCTGAAATGGATTTTTTGGCAGTGGTGGACAAATGCTAAATGAAAATCAATCGCTTCCGTTTAAATGGGCTAGCCATGCTGCCTTTATTAAATAGTCTATGGCAGGCAGCTAACCTAATGATAAGGAGCAGCTTAACCTTTGACCTCTGAATGCTGTTTAACATAACCCTCTGAGGACAGCGACCTCATTACTCTTATTTTTCTCTTTGACATGGCATCCGTTCTCTTCTAGCTAATACTAAGGGATGACTTCCAATAGAAAAGTTAGATTTTATTTTTTTGCCTGCATTTACACCTTTTCTTTCTGTTCAGAGGGTGGTAATAGTTGAACTTCTAAGAGTGAGGGGGCCCACAGCAAAGAATCCATAATATATTGTTTTGACACTTCATGAAAGGGGGTATTGGCTTTTTATCTTTTATCGGAAAATAGAGCTGTTTGTGGGTGATTTGGGAGGCTGTCAGTCTTCAGCCTTTTTGCGATCGGTTTCAAATTCTGCTCGCTGGTTGTTCGCCTGCAGTATGTACACCGTCGGCCTCAGTTCTTCAACTGGAAGTAACAACAGTTTTCCTTAAGAGATTGTTGGAAGCGTGAAGGAGCAAAGTATTGCAAAATGTAACTTGAGGTACCAAAGGGATTATATCAATTATTTTTAGTATTTGCAGGGGAAGCTCGGTTGTCAAACGTAATCTGTTCCAGAAGACCGTTCAACTTCCAAGGCGCATTCGAAAACGGAAGCACCCGCTTCCGGGTTTTCGGCATTCGGGTTCCGAATCGTTCGGCTTCCAAGACGCTCGAAAACCGAGGTCCTACTGTATTTATTGTGTGCCCCCTACATCTCCTGCAAGGCACTCAGGCAGGTGTGTAAATGGTTGGTTGGTTAGTTAGCCCTAACCCTACTTACTTGGGAGTAAGCCTCATTTAATTCAGCATAATTTACTTCTGAATAGCTATGGTTAGAATTGTGCTGTTAGTTAGTGAAATGGTCAGAAATCGTAACGATGGTTGCTGAGAAATAAGTCCCATTGAACTCAGTTGTGCTTAACTCCCAGGCAAGTAACATTAGGATGGCAGTGTTAGCTGCAATTTCTTAGATGCTTTTCCATAGACACACACACACACACACACACACACACACACACACAAACACAAACACACACACACATCCAGCACCCAGAAATAGAAATAGCGGTACCAGTCAGATTATTGGTATTGTCAACAGTGCTGCCTACCTGTTTTTCAAGCATAGCTTCCCATTTCCTTAGAACAGTGTTTCCCAACCTAATCTAGGCAACGTCACACTTGAGTCAATGAAAAAATCTCGCGGCACACCGCTCGCGGCACACCGTTCTTGGAGCTCTCTCCCGCTCCTCTACCTCCCAGACCGCGTTCACACGTGCACGCAAACCCGCCACCGGATCGGCGGCGGCGGCGCACGTGGGAACGCGTCCGCCCCGCCCTCGCTCACCCGCCGCTGGCAGCCAAGGCGTTGAAGAGGTAAGTGACGGGAATGGCCGAGAGGGACAACACGAAGACGCCCGTGGCAGCCGAGGCGCTCATCCTGGGGCTCGCTCGCTCCTTTTCCTGCCTCTCCCGGGGTGCCGCGCGGGGGAATCAGCGAGGCTGCGCGCTCGGCATCGCGCCCTAGTTCGGTGGGCTCCTCCGCGGCGCGCCGGGAAGCGCCATACGCGCCGGAGAGCTGCTGCCGCGGCGAAGGCGGCACCCAGCCAGCCAAGCCTATGAGCGCCGCTGCTGCAGGAAAGGACTCCGCCCGCCGCGCAGCGCCGCCGAACGAGCGCCCAGCGGACCTGCGCTCCAGCCCGCTTGCGCGCCGCTCATTCTGCGCAGCCCTCCCGCCGGCTTGGCGCTCGCCTCTTGTACTGCAGGTCCCTTTTTCTGCGGCACATCAGCCGGTGTCTCGCGGCACACTAGTGTGCCGCGGCACACCGGTTGGGAAACGCTGCCTTAGAACTCTGGTGGAGGGCTCATAAACCAACCAGCATATTAAGCCAACTTTAAACCATGGCTGAATATCCTGGCTTGTATGTAAAGCCGTTAACCCTAGTTTCTGAGGTTCACACATTAACAGGAAGCTGTGGTGAAGAGCTAGGTCTTGTCTTGTTTAGCTGCCCATTCTCCAGTTGGAGCAAGGCATCCAGGAACTTGATGTAAATGCCACTCTTCCATATCCTGACCAGGATTGGATTGTGCAAATTCACCTGTTGTGTGATGTCAACCTGAGTCTTCTATGAATTCATATATTTCCAAGTTTGACTCACCATTTTATTCCTTACTAAACAGGAAAGGTATAAAATGGTGAGTCAAACTTGGAAATAAATATATAAGGGACGTGGGTGGCGCTATGGTCTAAACCACAGAGCCTAGGGCTTGCCGATCAGAAGGTCGGCGGTTCAAATCCCTGCGACGGGGTGAGCTCCCATTGCTCGGTCCCAGCTCCTGCCAACCTAGCAGTTCAAAAGCACGTCAAAGTGCAAGTAGATAAATAGGTACCGCTCCGGCGGGAAGGTCAACGGCGTTTCCGTGCACTGCTCTGGTTCGCCAGAAGCAGCTTAGTCATGCTGACCACATGACCCGGAAGCTGTACACCGGCTCCCTTGGCCAATAAAGCGAGATGAGCACCGCAACCCCAGAGTCATCCACGATTGGACCTAATGGTCAGGGGTCCCTTTACCCTTTACCTTAAACAGGACATGGTTGCATGTTACCTTGGTTGATTTGCATAGATCATGAGGACAGGGCTGTCATTTCTGTCCAGCCAACTTTGCATCAGAAGAATGGATGATGGGCGGGCGATCTTTCATTAGTGCCACCGTTTTCGCATTCCTGTTCAGGGGTCAGAGTTAACAGCATTGGGTCAACGTGTTAATAGACACTGGGTCCCATTCATAATGTGACATAAATACATCTGAGCAGAGAGGGAGACATTGCATGTGACCAATACACTGGGTGGAAATGTTCCAAACAGCAGCTTCTAGTATGTTTTCTGCTGCTGTCAATGCATGGACTGCACAGATCATTGTTTTTTAAAAAATAAAACATGCCCATCTGTAATCAGACAAAGTATTGCAGAGGTTATAGTGCAGCCTGCGGTTCTGCATTTCTTTTCCCAGAACTGCTGAAGATTAATATTTTAATATTTCTAAAGTGCTTGAAGATCGAAGCACTGTATAATAAAAGGAAAGGGAATCTAAGACATATTCTGCCCGCAGGCTTACATTCTGAAAGACAGGGAAAAAATAAAGGAAAGGGGAAGAAGGGAGATAGGTGTGGAGTAACAAACAGAAGCTTGGGGGCACAGGCAAGGCTTTAAATAGTCTTTAAAAACAGACAGTGCTGCTTGGATATCCAGCGGCAGGTCATTCCATAGATAGGCAGCTGCGATATACCAAGTCAGACCATGGTCCATGTAATGCTGTGTGGCCTACACTGGCTGGCAGCAGCTTACCGGTATTTCAGACAAGGATGTTTTCCAGTGTTGCCTGGAGATGCCAGGGATGGTACCTTTGGGACCGTTTGCTTGCAATGTGTGGTCCCTACAATCAACATCAGGGGAACAACCTCCCATCAGATGTCAAAGAAATAAACAACTACAGTCAAACACCTTGGTACTCGGACATTTTGGCTCCCGAACACCGCAAAGCCAGAAGTAAGCGAACGTTTTTTGGAAGCCGAATGTCCTTTTTGGCTGTCGCCATTGTTTCCGGGGCCAATCAGCCAATCAGAAGCCGCACCTTGATTTGTGAACATTTTGGAAGACAACCAAGGTACGACTATATCTGATTTTTAGAAGACATCTGAAGGCAGCCCTGTATAGGGAAGCTTTTTAAGGTTTAATGTTTTGCTATGCTTTTATATATGCTGGAAGTCGGCCAGAGTGGCTGGGTACAAATAATCTATTATTATTATTATTATTATTATTATTATTAGCCACCCATCTCAGTGGATTGCCGCAGCCACTCTGGCCGGCTTCCAACAAATTATGAAACCTCAAACATTCAAAGCTTTCTGATACAGGGCTGCCTTCAGATGTCTTCTAAAAATCAGATAGTTGTTTATTTCCTTGACATCTGATGGGATTCCCTGATAAAGGAATAGAAAGGAAAAATGGGTAGAGAATGAGAAGTGCACCTGTAGAACAGTGAGGAATGCAGAATCCGGATGATGTTGAAGATGCTACAGTATTTTATTTTTTGCTGTTTTTAACATCAAAGGAGTCTCAAAGCAACTTAACACCAACTTAAAAATACTGATTTATCTTATTACTTACCATGATCAATACTGAAAGTGTTCTTCCATGATGTAGGAGCATAGAAAGCTGCCTTGTAGCGAGTCAGGTCATCGGTCCACCGGTAGTGAAGCATTGTCTACACTGACTGGGAGCTGATCTCCAGGATTTCAGACGGGAGTCTCTCCCGCTCCTGGATAGCTCAGTTGGTTAGAGCATGGTGCTGATAACGCCAAGGTTACAGGTTTGATCCCCGTATGGGACAGCTGCATATTCCTACATTGCAGGGAGTTAAGACAGAATGGTTCTCAGGTTCCATTCCAACTCTACAATTCTGTGATATCCTGGAAATTCTGAAAATTACATCTTTTGTGTGCAAACATGTGCTCCACCCCTGAGACTCAGCTCTTTCCCCTCAAACCTTTGTCAACAGTAAGTTGACAAGGAAAATAAACTTTCTTCACCTGTTCATCATGCTTTGGCCCCCAGATATTTTCATACCTGCTTGCAACATATACCATCTTTCCCCCTTTTTAAGACACTGTCTTATAATTTTTTTTCCTCAAAAAAACACAGGGTGGCTTATTTTCGGGGGGATGTCTTATTTTTGTTACATCAGTATGGTATGGTACAGCCTCCCCCTGTGGCGGCACCACGGCTTACTTTTGGGGTACGTCTTACTTCTCACAAAGGTAAAAAAACCCTGCCATGGCTTACTTTATGACTACGTATTAAAAAAGGGGAAACAGGGTACCTGCCAACTTGGCATGACACTTCATGTAGCCAAGGAAACAGGCCATTCCCCACAAAAAAACTTGCACTAAAATTTAGTAAGGCTTTAGAGCAGCCTTCGCCAACCTTGTGTCCTCTAGATGGGGCTGATAGGAGTTGTAGCCAGAGTTCAAAATTCTCCAGGCACCAAGCACATTTTGCACTCGGCTATCGGTGGCTTACGACCAAGCGAAGATGCCCCGACGTCTCCACCATCAGGAGGTGCATGCCTGACGATCCTTGGATCTTGACCATTTTCACACACTAGCAACGCATCCAGTAGAATTCTATCTGTTATATTTTATCTGTACAATCAGAATGAATTTCAGAAACCATGAAGTCATATTGAAAAATATGGCCGTTGAGACGTCTGGCTCAAAAAATGGCATTCCATTTTGGTGACTGTAACCCTGGTTTAAGGAACCATTTAGCACATAGCTTATGCAGTGGTACCTCGGACGTCGAACGGAATCCGTTCCAGAAGTCCGTTCGACTTCCAAAACATTCAGAAATGAAGGCGCAGCTTCCGATTGGCTGCAGGAAGCTTCTGTAGCCAATCGGAAGCTGCGGAAGTCGTGTTGGATGTTCAGATTCCAAAGAACGTTCGCAAACTGGAACACTCACTTCTGGGTTTGCGGTGTTCGGGAGCCAAAACATTCAACTCTCAAGGCGTTCAGGATCCAAGGTACGACTGTATATCTAAGTTTATAATGCTGGTTGTAGCCCAAAATATCTGGATGGAACCAGGTTGGCTAAGGTTGGTGCCAGAGCATGGCTGGTGCTTTCCATAGCAAGGAAGCTACCTTACTGTTTGAACTTCCAAACATGCTATAGGCATGGGTCACAGTTGCTTGTCAGCTTTTGTTTTTAACATCCTCCTTCATTGGAGGACTTTAAACAGGGTTTCGGTGCCCACCTGTCAGGGATTCATAAGCTGTGATTCCTGCATTGCAAGGGGCTGAACTAGATGATGCTTTGGGGGGGGCGGTCCTTCCAACCTTACAATTCTATGATTCATCCTCATAAATTCACTCCACTCACCATGTTGCAGTGGGCTCCTGATCCGCAGCTCTAGCCCTGATTGTGGTTGGTTGTGTGAACTGAGACTTAGGTAAAGGTACCCCTGGCCGCTGGGTCCAGTCACGGACGGCTGGGGTTGCGGCGCTCATCTCGCTCTATAGGCCAAGGGAGCTGGCATTTGTCCACAGACAGCTTCCGGGTCATGTGGCCAGCATGACTAAGCCGCTTCTGGTGAACCAGAGCAGCGCATGGAAACGCCGTTTACCTTCCCACTGGAGCGGTACCTATTTATCTACTTGCACCTTGATGTGCTTTTGAACTGCTAGGTCGGCGGGAGCTGGGACCGAGCAACGGGAGCTCACCCCGTCGCAGGGATTCGAACCGCCGACCTTCTGATCGGCAAGCCCTTGGCTCAGTGGCTTAGACCACAGCGCCACCCGCATCGAACTGAGACTTAGCCGGATATAAATGGTGATAGTTCACAGATCAACTTTTGCCCAAGAATGCAAATTGAAGGAAAGGCCTATTACTCCACGTCTTTAAGTGAGAGACAGGAAGCAATAATGGTTGTAGCCTTGAAACAATGCTTTGGGAAGTTTTGCTTTTGGCATTCAACCTTTTCCCAGCATCTGGACCAGAGCCACAGCTGTACATTTGCAGGTCGACTGGATGCTAAGCCTCCCTTCCTGTCGAAGGAGCCTGCCTTGTCCTAAAGTGACAGCGGGAGCAATTAAGACACAAAAGGAAAAGGCAGCAGGTTTCTTAGGGTTGCATTGTCTGAATAAGAGGAAGTGATAAAGAATGAAGGCAGTGATGGCATCTGACGTTTTTGAAAAGATGATGCAAACACCAACTAATGAAGGTTAGAGAACCCAGGAGAGGATGGAAGGATTTCTCAACAGAACAGAAGCCTATTAGTTCAGATAGGTATATTTAGATTTTTTTTAAAAAAAAGACCTAGAGAAAGCATGATGATATTGAGGCACCTTGGGACACATGAGATGTGTTATAAATGTACATTTCCCCCCCCCCATTATGTTTTTTGTGGCTAAATGTTGATCAGAAGAAGGATAGTGGTAATGAGGCTTGCAAAATGGTATGTGCAAAACCCACAAGCAAATTACTTCCATTTTCTCAGCACCCACCAGCAGATTATGTTGGAAATCTGCCTGATTTTGAATTCTGGCAATTTATTGTACGTTGCCTGTCCTTCAGTATTCTCAGTTCATATGGGGTTTTAAAGATCCTGGATGTCTGAGCAGATGCACTTATAAAAAAAAAAAAAACTTGAACCACACTGCATTATGGGCTTTGAAGTCTTGAGACTTCAAATGCCAATTTTGGCTGTCATTTGTGTATGTGTGGTTCACGGTTACTGCAGTAAAAAAATTACCATGAAAATGCAGAGATTGCAACCATATCCATTTTATTATTATTATTATTATTTCTTACTTACCCTTCATCATGAAGTCCCAAGTCAGGTTACAGCAAATAAATACACTGCTTAATTGTCCCAACCTCTATGTAAAATATAACGCTGTACAATCATACCTCGGGTTACGGCTGCTTCAGGTTGTGTGATTTCGGGTTGCGCACCACGCCGAACCCGGAAGTACTGGAACGGGTTACTTCCGGGTTTTGGCGCTCGCACATGCGCAGAAGCGCTAAATCATGCTTTGAGCATGCACAGAAGTGCTGAATCGCGACCTGCGTGTGCGCAGACACGACGCTGCTGGTTGCAAATGTGCCTCCCACACGGATCATGTTTGCAGCCCAAGCATCCACTGTACATTAAAATTACCAATAAAATCGGATGTTAAAAACAAGGTGACTTAAAGCTTTTCCAAACTTTAGCAGTCTGAAAAAAGTATACTGTTATAAAATACAATTCCATGTTAAAATGCATGTCAGGTTTACATTGGTGTAAGAGGCTTTGTCACCATGAGCCTCCTTAGGAGGCAGAGTCTACTTGTGAGGAGGAAGGCATTGGAGAAGACTCAGCTTTGAATGGCCCAGCATAAGACCAGTGCAGATATTGAACCACAACCACCTAATTGTGGAGGTGCAACATAGCCATATCATCATCATCATCATCATCATTTTATTTGTATTCTGCCTTTACACAGTTAAAACAATGCTCAAGGCAGCCTACAATATGAAAAATATTTACATAATTGCAAACACAGCAAAATAGTCATAAAAATAAATAAAACATTAAAAACTACATAACCAAGCCGAACAATTTCCACATAAAAATAAAGATACAAAAAGTTAATATCAGTAACAACAGCAAAAACTCCCAACTAAACGTCCCCCAAAATACCCCAGTCCTTGCTGGGCAGCAGACGCAACAAACAGACAAACATTATTATTACGGTTACTAGCCATGGATGGTCTTATCCCCCATGAATTGGACAGTCCCAATTGTCGGCTGTGCAAGAGACAGTCCTCCTGGTCCGTTACGATCTGGGGTCGGCGCAAGGGCTGGTGGAAAAGTGAGGGCATCCCATAATGCCTTAAATAGTGAAGCAGCTGGTAGCTGGAGACATGCTGTAACAGGCAAGCATATGCGCTGTAAAGGGAAGTTCAGCATCCTAGGGAAGATTTGCAACGAATGAAGGGTTTTGCATTGTCCAAATGGCAATTAATAACCATGCAATGTCTTTCTTCCCGGGACTGAGCTCTGCCCGGTTCGGCCTCAGTGGAGCTGGGATTACGGCAGGCAGGGTCAGCTCACCTGGGAGAGAGAGACAGCTGTTACGGCTGACTCCAGCCTTGTCAGCATTAATGGCCTGCTCTTGACACCTCATCCCAGCCGTCCTTGTTTCACGTACGATCTATTGCTTTCAAATAATTACTACCTGTCATCCTCCATTTAACGGACATTCTCCTCTTAGTCGGCCCGGACATGTAAGTGACATGAGATTGTAGCTAAAGCAATATCGGTTAACTTCGCTTTTCCGTCCTCCCTTCTAGCACTAACCAAACCTGGTGCGGGCCGATAGGAATTTCCACTTGGCTGTTTGTCATAGTAGGAAGTCTTTACTCCTTCTGTTTTGTCATGTACAAAGCATTGCTTTTTAAAGTAAATCAGTGCACTGTTGTATGGTATGATTCCCCCCCCCCAAACCTAAGGAATGAAAGCTTAGAGATGTTGCCTTGCCTGTGTCTAGCTTGAATGTTTGACCAAGGTAAAGGTAAAGGGTAAAGGGACCCCTGACCATTAGGTCCAGTTGCGGATGACTCTGGGGTTGCAGCGCTCATCTCGCTTTATTGGCCGAGGGAGCTGGCGTACAGCTTCCGGGTCATGTGGCCAGCAGGACTAAGCCGCTTCTGGCGAACCAGAGCAGCGCACGGAAAGGCCGTTAACCTTCCCGCCGGAGCGGTACCTATTTATCTACTTGCACTTTGATGTGCTTTCGAACTGCTAGGTTGGCAGGAGCTGGGACGGGAGCTCACCTCGTCGTGGGGATTTGAACCGCCGACCTTCTGATCGGCAAGCCCTAGGCTCTGTGGTTTAACCCACAGCGCCACCCGCGTCCCTTTGACCAAGGTGGCAGATGCAAATATCTGTTTCCAGCACAATACAAGGTGTTGTTTGTAAGCTATGAAACATGAAATGTTCTAGGCTCAGCAAGACTAAGAAACCTAGTCTCTGATTTCCAATTTTATCTCTGATACCCACCAAGGTGGGGCCCAGTTAAGGACTCCATGTATGTGTCAGTTTCAGTTTCAGTTCTTTCAGTATAAAGAACATATCCCAATTACAGTTTAAACAAATAAGAGGTGAGCATGCCTCTTTTGGAGAAAAATGTCCCTAGAAAGACGGACCCAGTTCTCTGGTCATGAGTGTCATGATGGCTCTTGTACATCAGCCTTCTCCAACCTGGTACTCTGGGGTTTTTTGGACTACAGTCCCCATCAGCCCTAGACAGAACATGCTCACTGGGGCTGATAGGAGTTGTAGTCCAAAAAATCTGGAGGGCACCAGATTGATGAAGACCGCTATAGATAAACGAAGCCATTCAAAGCACTTAAAAGATGGTTTGGGATGAAGTTACCAGTGTATATTAATTATCAAACATACCTATATAGTCTGGCAAAGTTGCATAGCCTGTAGAAAGTGACCTTGTTGGAAAGAGGAAGAGAGAGACGTTTGGTGCCTCTTGAGATCAAGTGGAGTGATGCGTATCAGGAGAAGACACTAAAGATTTATTGTCTGTGGCAAAAGAAACACAGATCTCTGCTTGTGCAGTAAGTGTTTTTGACATCATACGCTGCAAAGGATGATTGGATGTTGTAGGTTATGAACTGTTTGGCTGAAGGAAAATAGCAGACATTTTCACACTGCCGTTTTTCTCAGCCTGGGATCATCTTTTGCTGTTTGGGGACCTGGATATTTATTTTATTTTATTTGATTTGATTATTTGGAATATACACTGCCTTTCCATTCACATGGCTGTGTTGGGTGAGAATCTGGCCATGGCCAAAAGTGTGCCAACTCGTGTTATGTTAGGGAGACCCATCAATATCTATGTTAAGTGAGTCTGAATTAAGAGGTGACTGTACCACCAACAATGCAACGGTCCTTTCTAGTTGCATTTCCAAAGTTAAACCAAATCAGATAGTAATCCGCATTCTGGTTAAACTGGAAGGTCTGAGATTTAAACTACTTATCAGTTTGATCCCAAGCATGAAGTCAGAATGAAACCTCATGATGTTCAGTAGTGATTGTGCTTTCTGTGGCTGATGAGAGTTGCGGCTCGGCAACATCTGGAGAACAAAGGGTTCCCCGCACCTGGTCTATAGATCAGTGTTTTTCAACCCTGTGCCTCCAGATGTTTTTGGCCTACAACTTCCATCATCCCTCGCTAGCAAGACCAGTGGTCAGGGATGATGGGAGTTGTAGGCCAAAAACATCTGGAGGCACAGGGTTGAGAAACACTGCTATAGATCACAGTTGTTCCAGCCATGTTTTCTGTTTCTTTTTTTAAAAAAATTGCTGAAGCCTGCAGATTAAAGCAAAACAACTTAATTTCAGTAAAGAAGCTGAAGATCATCAAGAACCATATAAGTCTTTCCTTAGTTAACTGGATAATTTGAAACAAACCTTTACACAGCAAGAGAGCTTTAAAACGCATCCTTTAAAATAACTTTGCATGTGCGCCTCCGTTTACATAACTACAATTAAGCAGTTAATTGTGCTGAAAATGGGACTGAACTAATCACACCCAAAGTGTATGCAGTTGTTTATGACATCATGAAACCACCCAGTACACCTTCACAAACACCCACCCCCCCCCACCCCAAAGGGCTTCTAACAAAGGGCTATTTGTTAGAAATGTTGCATTACAGACGAATGAACTAGTAGGGAAAGTAAGATTCTTATGTCGCCAGAATGTTACCTTAACAGTGCACAAGAGGGAGGTAAGCGTGGATTCGGGTGGGTGCCCCAAGAACTGCAGAAGTGCATAGAAAACTCTAGAAGGAAGCACAAGGGGAGAAATTTCCCCACCCCATGCCATCACAAACAAAACATCTCAATGAGAATGGAGTGCGTTCTCAGTAGGTGCAGAAATCTCACCAACTCACTGCTGGTGACTGGACAAAGGGGACAGGAAGGGTTGTCCTGGAAGATACTATGGTTGGCTAAAAGAAGCACTCAACACCACAACATTTTGTTGTAGGCCACTCTTGTATCCTCTGTTATCATAAGTATCTCAAGGATTTGGGATTATTTCGGCATATGCCGAGTGCAATAAGCCTGTTCTCATTGGGCTACATCAGGGGTCAGCAAACTTTTTCAGCAGGGGGCCAGTCCACTGTCCCTCAGACCTTGTGGGGGGCCAGACTATATGTTGCCCACATTTTTGGCAAAAACCCTTATTGGGACCAACCCCAATGTTGCCGAAATGTGATTTTTTTTGGGGGGGGGGGTGTTCCCTCATACATCCACGCTGCTTCCTTTGTGTTTTATGCGTTGACAGTTATTATTTCTCTCGTAAGGCGGGGTGGGGGGGCTGAGGTAAATGCGCCATTCCTGTCAGCCCTGGAGAGCGTGTGCACATGCGTGGGTGAAGGGAAAAGCTGTTGGCCACGCTAAGTCAGGAAATCCGAACTGTGTCTCCCCTTCCCTCTTCCCCACCCCCCACCCCGGAAGAAAATATTGCTGCGCCCACATGATGGACAGAGAAGGGGCTTTCTTGAGCAGCCGCCCGCCTCACTTTTGACCCCCAAGCCTGACTGAATCGCAAAAACATCGCACACACGCTATGCCGGCTGCTTGGATTCCCGGACTGTCCGCAGGCCGGATCTAGAAGGCAATTGGGCCTGATCCGGCCCGCAGACCTTAGTTTGCCGACCCATGGGTGTTGTGTGAAGGAGAAGAGGGCCATTTCACTGATGCATGTAGAGTTCATGAGAAGCAATCACAGTATCGGAGTGGAAATAAAATAGTGGGTTGCGCATCCTGTGATTGTTCCTGCAGGTAGAAAAAGCATTAACATGCTAGAGTATTAAAGAACAAGTTTCCTTCCTCTGATGCTTAATGATCTGGTGCATTGCTTTCTTTTCTTTTCGTTTTTTGCTTTGCATTGTAGCCATGAGCAGTTAACCCAGGTGTACTTCACCTTTCTTCATCCTCCATTTGTTTAAATCATTTCTTCCGGGGGGGGGGGGGGAGAGAGAGATCTTAGTTCTGTATTTTACAAAGTGCAACTCGGGCAAGAAATCGCTAGGAATATAAATCTCCATGTCCAGCTCAATGTCCAGCTGACACTGATGCCTCTTTGTTGCTTTTGAGCTTCAGGATGTGAACTTGTCATTTGTAAGCGTCATGTCTCAATGGATTGAAGGCCAAGCACTAAACCATATTTCCGTGTCTCCCAAAGCAGTGAACAGATTAATACAAAAGAAAATACGGTAAAACTACAGTGAATACAATTACAAAAGTACAATAAATCACTAAAAGTAGAAAATAGCAACAAGCCTGACACACCATGAATCACACTTTTGGCATTGCGTATGTAGGGCACCCAGTCACTCCCACCATTAACTCACACTGGAAACATCAATTTTGGTTTGGGTTTGTGGGAACAATTTGGCCACAACTTTATTGAATACAAAACACGTGAGTGGTTGCGTAGGCATTGGTTCCAACCGTCCTCTTGGACAGGGCTGACCCTAGTCAGCAAGACTATCTGTCCCGCTGGACAGAGCTGACCACTTGTCAGCAGAGGGAAACCATTAGCTGGGGAGAGTTAAGGGAGACTGGTGAAATCAGCGCCTCCCCCTCCCCAGGGGTCCACAGGGGCTCCTGCGTGGGCCCTGCAACCCATCGGGCCCAGACTAGCAATGTGGAGCCCCTGGCTTCCTTTAACGGAATTCCCACTTCTGACATCACATCTGGGTGGGCCTTGCCCACCCATACCACTGAACCAATGCCTAACCGCCAACCTTACAAGTTGTGACTATTTGCTGTATGGTAGGCAAAAACCAAGTGACAGGTGCCAATGCGCCACTTGGACAAAATTCCTACCAGGCCTCTCAATCGAGACGACCCCTACCCGGCACAGCAAGGTCAAGCACCATCCTATACCAGGGAGGGAGGGTTGGAAGATCCAAAAGTTCCAGCCAGAGTGCTTACCTCACTAGGCGGGGGTTCTATTTAAGGACGCTGGGCTGTCCCTCAAACTTGCAACATGCAAGTTAACCCAGCAACTGCATGGGTCAGCAACCTGTGGCCAGTAAGCCCCGCCCCCCCCAAACCAGGAAGTAACTTCAGTGCCCACCACGCAACGTAAGCTCTCTTGAGAACTCTCATTCTGGAATTGCATTTGTGTGCCAACCCACAAACACAGCTGCCACCCACAAGCAAGCACCCACCTTATAGGTTTATCCCTTGAAGCAGCTACAGCTGTGGCAGAGTCCCTGCAACTGCTTTCCAGGGTGTGGCTAGCTGGTTCAGCCTTCTGGCTCCTTAACAGGCTGTAGTTCTCCTGGTGCAGCTGCAGGGCAGAAGAGCTGGAGAGCCTATATTGCTGTTCACCTCCAAACCAGCAATAGTCCCATAACTGCTACCCGCCACCTAGAAAGATGCTTTGCACTGAGTCCATCTAGCTCAGAATTGTCTACACTGACTGGCAGCAGCTCTGTCCCCCAACCCTACCTGGAGATAGCAGGATTTGAACCTGGGGTCTTCTGCATGCAAGGCAGATGCTCTGCCATCAAATTACGGCCCTTCTGCATCCAGCCTGTTCAAGCGTTCTGGTGGACTCAAAACTTTTTACGACTTTGCTGTCCTATTTTATGTTTCCATATTGTTGTAAACTGCTGTGATAAACTTTTATGATACAGCGGTATATGTGTATGTTGTTGGCATTCATCTGTTTCGAGACACAATGGAGTGCACCTCCGGGGGTGAGTGCATTCGCAGCACCAAAGCGACCTCCCTGGGGCTCAAGCCTGGGCAGTGTGTATGAAGGTCTTGGGCTGCCCAGATGACAGGACCCCACCACCCCCACCTCAGCCTCGCAGATGTGGTCCAAAGGAAAGCAGATCAATATGTTTGGGACCAGGAGAAGAAGAAGAGGAGGAGGAGGAGGAGGAGTTTGGATTTGATATTCCGCTTTATCACTACCCGAAGGAGTCTCAAAGCGGCTAACAATCTCCTTTCCCTTCCTCCCCCACAACAAACACCCTGTGAGGTGAGTGGAGCTGAGAGACTTCAAAGAAGTGTGACTAGCCCAAGGTCACCCAGCAGCTGCATGTGGAGGAGTGGAGACGCGAACCCGGTTCACCGGATTACGAGTCTACTGCTTTTTACCACTACACCACACTGGCTCTCCACACTGAGTTGCTGGAAGGAGGCGTACAAGGCGCCATCCAACTGCCTTAGGGACTCCACTCCAGATTTCTGTAGGGTTTACTCCTGAGCCTTTTCTTCTCCCAGAGATAACCTGCAAGGCGGCAGAAATTTAGGGTCAGAGTTTTCCTTCTCCTAGATAGCCTTCCCTCCCCAGGTGGATGCACCGCATTTGCCAAACCAAGTATATCATATCATATACTACCTGGCAACCATCATATCTAATATGACCTTAAATTAGATTTTCAAAAGGAAAGGAAAATGATGTAAGCAAGAAAGGGATCCATTCTCTGTAGGAACTGAAACTTCATGTGGTCACGCTCCTCTGCGTGAATCTTTGCCCTGGAGGCTTCAAAGTCAGGGGGGGGGGAGGAACTCTGTTCTTGAAAGCAGCAAAATCGAAAGGCTGGGGTTGGGGGTGGGCTTTTTCCAGAGCACTCGATACGCTTAATGTATTTAAGAGCTTAGCAGCCTATTGAAATTAAATTGCAAATGGATCCCATCGTTGTGGTTAAAAGTCTTATCTACACTCTGCAAAGTCACAAGAGCTGGCATGTCAAGCCCCTTTTATTCTCCTGTCTTCATGACGTTCAAAAAGAGTGGAAATGGTTCTAAATCTCCTAAACAACCGAGGGGGGGGGGGAAGGGAAATAGTATTAAATTTGTCACCGGACTGAATGAGCAAAAATAATGGTAACTTTGCGGAATACTTAGTCTCATCTAGGGACTTCATTATTCCTTTGGAAGAGCTTCGCGATGCAGTATTGTTTAAAATCTGAACTTTTTCTTATACTCCAGCATTATTTTAATGTTCATGTGATTTAATCATCTCTCTCTTTTTTTAATGACTGCAGTAGGAGTAATTATTTCTGAATGGTGCTAAATCTATCAAACATCCTCCTTTCCGCTCAAGCTTTTCTTGTGCAATAAATGCCCAGTGGCTTCCCGTTTGCTTTCCACAGCCCGTTTTTACCCCAACAGAGTGCTTGTGTTTGCCTCTTTTTGTGTGTCTTCTTGTACGTGTTCAAAAGCACAAAATTTTGTTTGGGGTCCCCCTTGATAGCCCATTCCCCATAATGCAAACGTAAGGCTGAAACAGTAGCCTTTACACTCACCTAGTGAGTTTATGGTCCCATCACCTCCTGGCAAATAGAAGGGGAAGAAATGGAGGCAGTGAGAGATTTCACTTTCTTGGGTTCCATGATCACTGCAGATGGTGACAGCAGTCACGAAATTAGAAGATGCCTGCTTCTTGGGAGAAAAGCAATGACAAACCTAGACAGCATCTTAAAAAACAAAGACATCACCTTGCCAACAAAGGTCTGTATTGTTAAAGCTATGGTTTTCCCAGTAGTGATGTATGGAAGTGAGAGCTGGACCATCAAGAAGGCTGATCGCTGAAGAATTGATGCTTTTGAATTATGGTGCTGGAGGAGACTCTTGAGAGTCCCATGGACTGCAAGAAGATCAAACCTATCCATTCTTAAAGAAATCAGCCCTGAGTGCTCACTAGAAGGACAGATCCTGAAGTTGAGGCTCCAGTACTTTGGCCACCTCATGAGAAGAGAAGACTCCCTAGAAAAGACCCTGATGTTGGGAAAGATGGAGGGCACAAGGAGAAGGGGACGACAGAGGATGAGATGGTTGGACAGTGTTCTCGAAGCTACTAACATGAGTTTGGCCAAACTGTGAGAGGCAGTGAAGGATAGGCGTGCTCTGGTCCATGGGGTCACGAAGAGTCAGACACGACTGAACGACTGAACAACAACAAGTGAGTTTATGGCAGTGAGGAAGTCGGGGGACTTCAGTTCTCATGCTTATAGTCACCACACCACATCAGGTCTGGAGATCTCCAATCCCCAAAGCTTCTTCAAGGTGGGAGCCATGACAAAAATAGATCAGACGGTAGAGCAAGAGATTATTCATCTCAGGGTCATAGGTTCGAGCCCCATGTTGGGCAAAAGATTCCTGGACGAGATTACCCCTGTGGTCCCTTCCAACTCTACAATTCTGTGATTCCAAGTCCATTTCACCCAACATTTGAAATTTATGGTATAGGAAGTTGTTGTTGTTGTTTAGTCGTCTTAGTCGTGTTCGACTCTCCGTGACCCCATGAACCAGAGCATGCCTTGGAAACTCTCACTTTCTTCTCAAGGCTTCTCCTTTTTTATGTCCATGGAGTTTTCTTGGCAAAATACTGGAGTGGTTTGCCAGTTCCTTCTCCAGGTGGATCACATTTAGTCTAAACTCTCGGCTATGACCTGTCCGTCTTGGGTGGCCCTGCACAGCACAGCTCATAGCTTCTTGGAGTTATTCAAGCCCCTTCGCCACGAGAAGGCAGTGATCCATGAAGGGGGTGGTATAGGTATGTTGGGGGGCGAGTAACCCCCAACAGCACTTGGAGAAACAAACTTTCTGTTTCTGAGTCCAGAGAAGATTAAGAACAGACAGAGAGCCTGATATATCAGATCAATGGCCCATCTAGTCTAGCATCCTGTTCTCACAGTGGCCAACCGGAAGCCTGTGGGAAGCCCACAAACAAGACCCGAGTGCAACAGCATTCTTGCCACTTGTGATTCCCAGTAATTTTCCATCAATGAAGACAGGACATAGCCTTATCATCCATATGTTTTTGTCTAACCCTCTTAGATTCTATTTAGATTGATGTTTTCATTATGCTTTTAGATATGTTGTAAGCCACCCAGAGTGGCTGGGGAAACCCAGCCAGATTGGCAGGGTAACAACAACAACAACAACAACAACCATACACTTGAGGAGTGATGTCACCCCTGGTGTCACTGGGAGAGCAACAGGGTCTAATTCCCCCCTCCCTCCATCCCACCAAGCTCCTCCCACTTACCTGCCTTCTCACATCCCAAACATCACCTTGACTTTCTTGCTGTTCTGATAGCGACAGTATATATAGAAAGAGATGGGAGGTATTTGACTCCTGGTACATTGCTATGGCTGCATGTGAGGTGAAAGGAATGCTGGGAAACCAACTGTAACAGTGTGACAGGAATTGGAAAGAAGTGGGGGGGGGAGGGGCCTCTTCATCCATTCAGCAAGCCAAGGGTGTAGAGAGCAGGAACTATAGAATCGTAAAATTATAGAGTTGGAAGGCACCCAAGGGTCATCCATTCCAAAGCCTGCAATGAAGGAATCTCAACTAAAACATCATTGACATCCAAGCTCTGCTTAAAAACCTCCAAGGAAGGAGAGTCCACAACCTTCTGAGGGAGTCTGTTCAATTGTTGAATAGCTCTTACTGTCAGAAAGTTCTTCCTGATGTTCAGTTGGAATCTCGTTTCCTCTTACCTTGAATCCATTTGTTTGGGTCATACCCTCCAGAACAGGAGAAAACAAGCTTGCTCCATCTTCCATGTGACAGCACTTTAGATACTTGAAGATGGCTATCCTAGCTCCATTCAGTCTCCTCTTTCCCATGTTAAACATATCCGGCTCCTTCAACTGTTCCTCATAAGGCTTGGTTTCCAGACTCTTGGTCATCTTGGTTGCCCTCCTCTGCACATGTTTCAACTTGTCAACATCCTTCTTAAATTGTGATGCTCAGAACTGGACACAGTATTCTAGGTGTGGTCTACCCAAAACTGAATAGAGCAATGCTATTATTTCTCTTGATCAGGACACAATTATTTCTGTTGATGCAGCCTAGAATAGCAATAGTGTTTTTTTGTTACTGAATCAAACTGTTGACTCACGTTAAACTTGTGGTCTGCTTAGACCCCTAGATCCTTTTCACATGTACTGCTAGTAAGCTAGGTGTCCCCCGTCTTATATTCGTGCATCTGGTTCTTCCTAAGTGCAGAACCTTATGTTTGTCCCTGTTGAAATACATTGGATTAGTCCTTGCCTTGCTTGGACATTAATTTGAGCTGAATAAGAATTTCCGGGGTTGTGAATCTTGCCCTATATTGAGATGCATCTCTTGAGATCCATATTTCTGTTCCACCACTATTGCTATCTCTGCTCCCTTCCTTAATATCAAAAGCTGTGAAAATACTTGTTTACTCCATGGCAGTGTTGGTGGAAGAATGAAAGATCCGTTGGCTAAAGCCAGAATATCTGCTGTTTTGTACAAGTCCCCACTTTACTGCCCCAGCAGGACCCTCCAGGGCGCTTGGAATTCTGCACACCGTCCACACAGGAAGCTGCAAAACAGCTGGGTGGGGGAAGAGCCTTTCTAAACAGCTTGTCTCTTGCAAGCATCATCAAAAACATTTCTTTCTACATTAACCTCATCATTTGAGTTTAATCTGTGCTGCCCTTTGGGGAGGGCAGGGGCTTCCTGGCAAGTGGCTGTTTTAATGTCCAAATGGCAGGCTTTCAAGCAAGTGAGTCCATCCCTGTCCTGACAGCTTACTCCAATTAAGGCTGATGCTCCTGTCCTTTAACTCATCCCCCCTGTGCTTAGGTATTGCAGCACATATGGTAGGCTGCATCAGGCACTGATGTGAGACCACTTCCCTGTACCTGGGACTCCAGAGAGGAGCTAAGTAAGGACTGCAAGCTTCATTTTAGTTTGGCTCACGGCTCTAGTTTTTCACTCATGAAAAACTAGCAGCTTCCGTTTTATGGATGTTGCCAAAACATTGCCAGAATTGAAAACTTCTCGTGAGTCAAAATCAAATAGGGTATATATTCTGTTAAGAATTACAGTCTTAAATGCAGTTGCCGATTAAAACAAAAATTATAATTTCAAACAAAGATACAGACTCGAACTCACAATAATATGTGTAGTATGATATCATGTATAATATAAGGCACACAAAATACCAAATACAATGAATATAAATTCGTATTCAAAAGTTCAAAGAGAGCGTTTTGTATGTAAAGCCAAAATGAAGAGTCTATTAGGAGTCGAAAGAAGGACTTCCGGAGTGAGGACCAGATGTACGATGCAAAACTAGGGACCAGGACAGGGCCCTGTTTCGGAGCAGACGCCTTCTTCAGCTCGCTTTTTGAAAAAGTGTAAATTAATGAGGCTTATGGAGAGGTATCATATAATTTCTGTCTTATTTGAAATCTTTTTCAGATGTAGCATCTTGAATGGGTGGATCAATGTGTATCCAATTTTTCTGTGTGGTGTTTTTTTTTTTTTTTGCGTTTTAGCTATTTATTTCAGTGTATCTTGTAACAAGAACTCCAACTTATTTAAGAATTGAAAACTTAGCAACTTGTTTCCCCCCCCTACTCTAGGGCTTTTTGTAATCCGCCCTTCAGGCAAAGGTCCCAGGGCAGAGAATACATGCACATTAAAGCAAAATCATAAGAATACACTAAAAGAAAATGTTACAAAATAATCCATCGTAAAAATCAGCAGCAGCAGAAATAAACTTTTTACTAATAAATTTTGCCTTCCTTTTCCTGGGATTCCCCCCACCTGCTTACCGTATATACTCGAGTATAAGCCGACCCGAATATAAGCTGAGGCACCCAATTTTACCACAAAAAACCTGGGAAAGCTTCATAGGAGCCACTGCCTGCCTCACTCGAGTATAAGCCGAGGGCGGCTTTTTCAGCACAAAAAATGTGCTGAAAAACTAGGCTTATACTCGAGTATATAGGGTATATGCTATGAATTGCACCATCACACCTAGAACACTGGGAGTGTTTTATAAATATTACAGGGAAGAGCATTTTGTATTGCTTGAAAACCACAAAGCTTGGTTTAGATATGGCTTTACACTGCCCCACTGTTTGGCTTGTGATACTCACCTGCAGTCGGAGGCGAGGATTAGGAACCCAGAGTTTTCTCTAGCCCAGGTTGCAATCTGAGTCAAAGAAAAACTCCCCCCCCCGCCTGTAATTCACTCGTTTTTCACATTATCAAGTGTGCAATGGGGCTTGTGAATTTGGAATTGGGCTCGGAAATCAACTGAACCTATTTCTGACCTTAAGGGAGCGCAACAGCTCAGTTAGCCAGCTCCAAAATGGGCTAAAGGTTTGGGGCCAAGGTGTTGCCCATTGTGAATGAAATGCAGGAAACATCTTCCCTGTGACTGGCTCCCATGCCATCTGGATGTTTTGCTCACATGGATAAACCCAGCTCATCGGGGCATTTTGCAAGCCGCTTGCAGCCATCAGACAGCGACTTCCAAAGTCTGCCACTCCAGAGTGGGTAGGGGTGCAGAAATTAGTAATTAACTATGGCTGCTATGCTAGACTGCAAAGCTGTGGTGCTTTTAGTATTGGGGGGGGGGGGAAGACCCACCGAAGGTGAACCTTCCTTCTGAGCAAATGTGTAGGATTGCGCTGCGAGTCTTTGGAACCAGTAACACCTACCTATCAAAATAAAAAAAATCCTTCCAGTAGCACCTTAGAGACCAACTAAGTTTGCTATTGGTATGAGCTTTCGTGTGCATGCACACTTCTTCAGATACCATGCACAGGAAAGCTCATACCAATAACAAACTTTGTTGGTCTCTAAGGTGCTACTGGAAGGATTTTGTTATTATTATTATTTTGTTTCGACTACAGCAGACCAACCTGTAACCTACCTATGAAGTGCGGCAATCCAAGTAGCCATCTGTTTAAGCTACAGTCCTAGGCACCCTTGCTGAGAGCTAAGGTCATCAGAAATCATGATTTGATTAGACTTCTCAGCATGCTAATGGTTAAGTCCACCCACAATTTGCAGATGCTCTCCTCTTGTCTGCTGTTACTCCTCTGAGCATTTCCTGCCTCACATCGTAGAGCTGCCTTCGCCAACCTGGGTGCTGCAGATGTTGGACTGCGGCTCTCCTGTGTTGCGGCTGGAACTGGAACATATGGAGGGCACCAGGTTGGCTAAGGCTGATCTGCAGCTTCGGCTACCAGGAAATGAGGTAAATTGAGCCACCTGCTGCAGAGGGAACCTGACATGGGGTGCCTATTTCTTTTTAACACCTGTGTCTACCCATAGAAGTTTCTCCTTAGGCAGGTTTGGAGGAAATGAGAGTATAACACACAGGAATGGCTGGTGCCAGTTTTTGGTTTCTCTCATATTTCCAATCTTAAGTTCAGTTCTTTGTGTTTCTACATCACTTGTGCGATTTTTATTTTAAAAACGGTCTTGTTAAAATGAACCAGCAGTTCCGTGCTTATCCCTCCCCCCATATACACTTGCATTTTACAATTTCTCCCGATACGCACATTTTTGTTAAGCAACTTTCCCCATTATAATGCTTTTTTAAAAAAATTAAAAAATGTGTTACTTTCTTTTCTTTCTTTCAATTTTTTTATTGATTTTACAATTTTAAGCACACACCATAACAGTTAAATTTTCATACTTCCCCCCTCTCACTGTGGGAAGCAACATTCATCCCCTTCTCTCACAAGGGTAGTCACAATCATCATACATTTAACCTTGCTAACATTATTTATTATCATTGCTTAAGCCTGGCCCAATTCTGTGGGCCAGGTCTTTCTTCCTTTCCTCAATTTCATATTTCGGTTGACTTCCTCGAGTCCCCCTCTGTTGAATTCATTATCATTCCTCTCTAACAGTTTTCATAATCCTAAATTTTAAAACATCATAGAATACAAGAATCATTTTGCTTAAAACACTCCTTTTTCCAAACCTCAGCATCTTGGTACTTCTGCTCTTTTCCTATAATCTTATCCAATTCCCTTACTTTGACCTAATTTCAAACTCCTAATTAAAAATAAATAAAAAAAGTGTTACCTTCATTAACGTATGCATCCTCCTGCTCACTTTACCTTAAAACACAGGAAGACACACATTTTTGTATATGTTACTTGACTGGAGAATGGCATTGCAAAATTCAGAGATGTGCAAATTTCAGAGGATGTCTTACACTTTGGCTTCCGAATTGTTCTGGAAAGTGTAGATTAGGTATATTTGCCTTTAAACATGAGCTGATTCTAATGTCTCCCAGAAAAGCTTTTCTTCCTTCATAATCCTTGTGAGGGATCAGCTTCATACAGTTTCTCTTGCCCCTCTTCTTCCTTCCTTCTACCTACATATGCCTGGAGAATATGGTATTAGAGCCTGGATGGTTGATTGGGGAACAGTAGGCTCATGGCAACCTCGACGCCGCTCACCTTGCCAGTCACGTTACGTGTTCCTGCAAATGCACCGCAGCTATTTGGAACCTTTTTCCGGGTTGGCGCTGGCATCTTTTTTTTTGCTAGATTACATTTATGCATTAGTACCATCTGTGCCTCCTGCACCTTCTGTGACTCAGCCTGGGCCAAATGACTGGCATTTATCTGGAAGTGCATGCCGAATAAAGGGGGGGGAGAATACCTAGAGTACTTGGAGCCCTTAAAAAATGGCTGGCTGACTGTTAGCACTTAATGGATCTCAGGGAGAGAGCATGCCGGCGTTGAGTGCAAAACATCTGCATCTCGTGTCCCACCTTCAGTTGGGCTTTGCCATCATGCGCCTGAATGCTCAGTAGATCCCAAGCTGTTTATTTTTTAATGGGATGCCAACAGAGCCTGCAAGCCTCGCGCTCTCACTCCTTGCATATTTTCTTGAAGGGAGAACTCTGGCAAAGAGTTAAAGCCCTGTGCACCGATGGTGTCACACTCACAGGCACCTCTGGTAGCTTTTGCGGTTTCCGAGACTACAGTGAAAGTAAGAGAGTAACAGGCTGAAGAGCTCGACTTTTCTCTGTTGCTCTGAATGTGTGCCAAAGAGGCAAGTTTTGATTTGGTTCAGAATTGCCCTCTTTGGCAATGGAAGCAGCTGCAATAAGAACCGAAAATGAATTGGTCTGTTTTTGGTCTCTGCCACCTTTCCATGCTTTCATTCCCATTCTTCCCCTTTCTTCTTTTATGTAAACGGCAGATGGGAAACCGGAAGTTCCGCTTTTGTATTTTTTGCTAATGTCTGTTTTCTTTATTTTCTCTTGCTCTTTCTGCTGCCCCTTCTTCTGTTTTTATCTTTCGTAGCTGTAATTTTACTGTATATGGAAAAATCTTATTAAAAAAATATTGCTATAAAAAACTAAGTCCATTCTGCCCCATGTGCACAGACTCATCTTCAACTTTTTATTTTTAAAAATACGTAACAAAATTTGCATGTAAATAGATATTTAAAAATGCATTTCTAAAGTACTTTCTCTGGAAATACACGTTTTTTCAATGCATTTTCTTCAAATGTTTTGACCCCAAACTTCCAAGTTCATAAGCAGCTGTGTGCATGTTCTGTAAGATTCACAAATTAGGGACTCCAGCAGTGAGACCCAGGCACTTTCTCTGGGCCACCACAATAGTTTGGCAGAGGAAGAAGCTGATGGATTACTCTGTGCTGTGCTACAGCGCCATCACTGGCCAGAGGGTAGTATTTCAGCTACCCACTCCCCTGGGATCAGGTGGTCCAAAGGAGGCAATAGGGATCTACATAGTCCTATAAAGCTGTCAACCCTGAATTGGTTCCTCAATGCCACAATAAGTGTCCATCCTTAAGCTTGGTCTGATGGCTCCAGGATTTGACAAGGCTAGTTCTGTTTCCTTTCTCGGAGTCATTATGTCTCTGAATACCAGTTGCTGGGAATTGCATAGCTTCGTAACAATAAGATCGTGTGAGCTTCCATAGCCCCTCGTCGACGTGTTTTACAAGCCATGGAGCTTGTTTTTGAACTTGAGTTTAGGTTTTTAACCTTTTGGATGAAGCAAAATTAGAATTCTTAGTTTGGATAATTACCACTTACTGTTTGGGAGTGTTCTTCTTCTTTTCTGAAGTTTCTTTAATCCTCCCCCTAGATTTAATATCATGCATGTAGCCTGAGTTAGTCTGGCACTGTATAAGGCAGGTGTCTATATTTTTATACAGAGGACGGATTGCTCTGACTCCTTGATTTCTTGCATCTAGCAGAAGGTTGGACTTGAAAGCCCAAGAGGCCCAATTTCAGTTCTGCGATCTCCCTCATAGCGGCAGCATACAAGGCTGTGTACGCACCATGTATTTAAAGCCCACAGATTCCTCCAAAGAACTGATCCTTCACAGAGCTACAGACCGCAGAAATCTTGGGGGGAAGTCACATCCTTGAAACGTATGGAGCTGCTGGATCAGCCCCAGAGCCCATCTGATTCAGCATCCATTCTCTTACGCATCACCAACCAAGTACCTTTAGGAAGCTTAAAAGCAACAGCAGGAGGCAGCACAGCACTGGTGCCTGGTATTCTGAGATATACTCTGCTGGCCATGGAGGTTCCACTTAACTTCTGTGGCTAATACAGTGGACGCTCGGGTTGCGAACGTGATCCCTGCGGGAGGCACGTTGCAACCTGCAGCGTTCGCAACCCGCAGTGCTGCGTCTGCGCACACGTGGGTCCTGATTGTGCGCATGCACAAAGCGTGATTTAGCATTTCTGTGTATGTGTGAGCGCCGAAACCCGAAAGTAACCCGTTCCGGTACTTCCAGGTTTGGCACGGTGCGCAACCCGAAAACGCGTAACCTGAAGCATCTGTAACCCGAGGTATGCCTGTAGCTGCCTAATCCTTTATGTTACAGTGACAGTGTTTGCACAGTGGCAGCTACAGCATGAATCATATTTTGCCTGGGAATCAAAACCTGCTTTTTCCTTTTCCCCATATGCTCTGTGTTAAACATATGCTACGCTGTATATTTAAAACTATCGGCACACCATAAAAAAATAGCTATCAAAATATGTTTTCTTCGTTATTGAAAGCTGCCATGTCTTCATCCATTCAGAAGAGGTGGGGGGTGGGGAAAAGAAAAACCTGACAAGAATTTATGGATATAATCACCTCCCTCTTTCTCCCCCAATGGAAAAAAAAAATCTTTTAATAGCTATAGAGGAAATGAAATCTGTAGCAGAAATTCCAGCTCATTGGAATGACCTGTATACAACTGATGATTAAAGCTCTATGTGTGTTGATAGGGGTGTCAGCTGACCAGGTAGAATGACCTGGCCTCTCGTGCTTTTAGTAGCAGCTTGACTTGCAGAAATCAGTGGTTTATAGGCTAGCTCAGGGTTTCCCAAACTTGGCTCTCCAGCTGGTTTTGGACTACAACTCCCATCATCCCTAGCTAGCAGGACCAGTGGTCAGGGATGATGGGAACTGTAGTCCCCAAAACAGCTGGAGACCCAAGTTTGGGTTAGCTTTTCATGGCGTAGGTGTTCACATGTTTGCCCACTAAGCCACTGATAAATGATCTAGAGCAGGCATCCCCAACCTGCGGCCCTCCAGATGTTTTGGCCTACAACTCCCATGATCCCTAGCTAGCAGGACCAGTGGTCAGGGATGATGGGAACTGTAGTCCCCAAAACATCTGGAGGGCCAAAGGTTGGGGGTGCCTGATCTAGAGCTTGTCGCGTGGGACATCTGGGACTGTGCCAATCACCTAGGCTGGCATATTTTATGAGTTATCCCAACTGAAATGAGTCAGAGGATGTGATAACCACTTGCATATTTCAGGCTACTTATCTCCCTGAAAACTCAAGGCAATTTGAGGGGAGAGATACCTGCAGCTCTTTAAATGCAGTTGGACTCCAAGTCCCATCACCCCCAGCCAGCAGGGAGTTGTGGTCCCATGACATTTGTAGGGGCACACAGATTCCCCCTTCCCTGCTAGGAAGACATGGAGCAAATTAAAAACTGCTTCCAGGAGATTCAGCTGTTCTGAGAATTTTCAATGCAAAGTCTTGGGGTGGCAGAGGGCAGGAAGTGTAAGGTCAAGCATGGAGGCAATGGGCAGATGTGCAGAAGGGCACATGGCCACTGTAGGAAGGGCAAAGGGCAAGGACAAAGGGCAGCTGTTTAGTGCTCTTAAGGCCTCCAACCCCTCCAACAGTCCTAAAGCCCCTGGTCAACTCATCCAGAAATGGCCATAGCCCAGTGGTAGAGAATATAATTTGCATGCAGAAGATACCAGGTTCCGTTCCTAACATTTCTCAGGTAGGACTGGTGAAGGTCTTCTGCCTGAACCCCCTCCCCCAGGGGTGGTGGGATTATCTGGAGTGGTGCTAAGAGGCAAGGGGACAGCAGGAGGCACTGCACATGTGAATGACTATCAGACTTTGAAAAGCTGGTATCACCGGATCAGGTGATACCATTGGTGTCATAGGCTAGTTGGATGCAGAGGAGTAGGTGGGAGGCACCAGCTGGGAACCCCCGAGGGAAGAAGACTCAGAGCCAGGGGAGTGGTGGTAGGACAACGATGGGTGGTCAGAGGGAGCAGACTGGGAGGAGGAGGTGTTGGAAGCTGAAGAGGCAACAGGATTTATTGAGCAGGAGGAGGCTGTGGCAGAGAGCAGTCCAGACTCAGAGGCAGAAGTGGAGGCTGGAGAGGAGGGGAGCCAAGAGGCAGAGGTCAGGCAGGCTGCTGAAGAAGCCTGGGAGTCTCCCTCTCCTGCTGCAACCAACTCCCCTCTCCTCAGTCTCCCAGAACCAGGAGAGGTATGAAGAAGGCAGAGCAAAGACAGACAAGGCGGAGAAATACCAGGTTCCTTTGGAAGGAGGAGACCTTGAGAGCTGTGGGAAGGTAGAGGCCTTCAGTCCTCACAACTGGGGCAAGGCTTACTGGGAAGAGTTGCTCTGCTCACTAGGCATGAGCTGTTTTGTTTCTTTCAATAAAGAGTTAAACTCACATATACCTTGTGAGTTATTGCTGACCCGCTCCCGCCACCCACCCTGACGAATCAATTTTGTTGAATTAATTAAGCCAAATAGTTTTAACTGGACTTTGAATAGATGTGCAATTAATTGTTACTGTTTTGAGTTTTATTGTGTTATTGTCTTCCTTAGTGGGTCATGCAAACTGATGTTCTGAACCATGCATTGTACAAGGCAGGGTGGTGGGAACTGAGGACAAGTTTATGAAGCCAAGAGGGTGGTGGCCCGAAAACGTTTGGGAACCACTGGTGTAGACAGTACTGAGTTGAATGGACCAGTGGTTTGATTCAGTATGGGGCAGCTAATTGTATGACCCAGTTAGACTTAGTGTGCAGCTGGAGGTCCCTCATTCCCAAGCTGGCTTCTGGGACACCCTTGGGAGTGTGACTTCTGGTGCCTAAAATGAGCCTAGGCCAGCTGAAAATTGCAGTGGCATGCAACTCCAACCCTTGACGATATCTGAATGCTGAAACATGAAGGTTGTTTGTCAAGGATGTCATCAGAAGGCGAGGAGAGCACATTTAACTGTCATGCCAGATCTGCTCTCCCGACTGTCCACCCTGCTGAGATCGCAGGGCTGGCGTTGATGGGTCAGCTCAGCCGTTCCTGTGGCATTGTGCTGTGTCCACAGTTGCAACTGACAAGGTGCTGAGATGGGTCTTTCCCCCCTCAGAAAAACGAGAAGTAGGGCATGCCAGGGGCTTGATGCAAAGAGAGATGCTGCCTATCTCTCACCTTTATTTACATCCTGCCTCAGGGAGAGAGAGAGAGATCCTGTGCTTGCCTTTGTTTGATCAACCCTTGGCCTGCTCTCCTCTCTCTCCAGGGGCTGTTGTATTCTTTTCCACGGGAGCCCCATGGCTGTGGGACTCACTTTGATTTATTGATTTAGGAAATGCATCTCTTCTTCACACACGTGTGCATGCACACATGCAGGCACTCAAAAATAATTTGAAGGAAACAAAGCAGTATAGTGCGCTTGATGCAAATATCGCAACCCTGATTCTGCACCACCCATGCAGTAATTGCTTGAATCAGGACTTTGGCTGCCCTGCAGTTGTTTGTACTATAGGCCAGTCTCTCCCTCCCTAAATTCCTCCCCCTCTCTCTCTCTCTCTCTCTCTCTCTCTCTCTCTCTCACACACACACACACACACACACACACACACCCAAACAAATAGATTCTTAACATAAACCCCATGTATCCCTTCATGAGGAAACATTGAACCTTCTCTGTAGCCTGAAAAAATAACATAAAGGAGCAAAAACACCCACCTAGCCTTGAGGGAGGGAGGGTGGCCGGGCATTTAGACTACAGTGGTACCTCGGGTTACGAACGCTTCAGGTTTCAGATGCTTCAGGTTACAGACTCCGCTAACCCAGAAATAGTACCTCAGGTTAAGAACTTTGCTTCAGGATGAGAACAGAAATCGTGCGGCGGCAGCGGGAGGCCCCATTAGCTAAAGTGGTACCTCAGGTTAAGAACAGTTTCAGGTTAAGAACGGACCTCTGGAACAAATTGAGTTCTTAACCCGAGGTACCACTGTATTTTTGGGGTAGGCTTAGCACTCATTGCGCCAAACGGTGCTTCAGAGGCTAGCTGTCAGGTAGCATAACAACTGCTTTGGTTGGTGAAATGACAGCTGGATGACAGTGGCATCTAGAGGGCTGTTATATGCAGAATGTGTTCGAGGGTCTCTGTTGCTTTTGCCTCCTCTGTTTAAAGTACTGGTTCAGCTCTTACGCCTCTGGATCTATCAATCACTGTCTTAATGAGGAATTTGCCTTCGTTCCTTGAAGAGTTAAACCCCGATACTATTTTAATCCTTGTTCTTAATGACTGCAGCATTTAGCAATCTCATGCGCAGCGTGCCTCGTTTTAGAGTCCCGCCCTTCCTAGTTTATTATGTAGAAATAATGGCAATTAGTTAAATTATCATGATTAATTTAAATAATTGCCACGCTGCTTTGCAAGCATTTGGAACAACAAGTTCCAGGGTTGTCTGTTGGGAGGGGATGTATAGTTCAAAAGGACTGGCAAATAATGGCTTAAATGAGGTATATCAAACAACTACTGTTACTGGACATGGGTGGCACTGTTGTCTAAACCACTGAGCCTAGGGCTTGCTGATCAGAAGGTCAGTATTTCGAATCCCTGTGATGGGGTGAGCTCCCGTTGCTCGGTCCCAGCTCCTGCCAACCTAGCAGTTCGAAAGCACATCAAAGTGCAAGTAGATCAATAGGTACCGCTCATGCTGGCCACATGACCCGGAAAAACTGTCTGCGGACAAACACCGGCTCCCTCGGCCAGTAAAGCGAGATGAGCGCCGCAACCCCAGAGTCGTTTGCGACTGGACTTAACTGTCAGCGGTCCTTTACCTTTTTACTGTTACGATATTATTTGCTAATGAAATGGTATCAGTTAGACAACTTAAGTCCCTTCCGACCAAAGGGAGGAGGGGGGTTGCGGGCTCCACGAGCCCTCCACGTGCACAGGGGATGGTTCCATCCCCTTCCTCCATTGGCTGTGCCCTGGGCGCGGTGCCTGGCCGGCCGACCTATCGGTTTGGCCGGGAGGCGGGGCTTGTGAGATTTAAGCAAGCCCGCGCCAGGGCACAGCCTCTTGGTTCCTGCGCCCTACAGCTGACTCTTTTTCCCGCCCACCCCCCCTTTTTCAGGTAGCGTTCTCCCTGACCTTGCTATGGACTTTGGTTGGTCGCCGTTGAGGGACCTGGTAGGAATTTTCCCACTTGGCAAATTGGCTGGAGCCTGGTGGTTTTCGCCTACCTCGTAGCAACTCGTCATAGCTAAGGTTGGCGGCTAGGCATTGGATTATCTCGGGAAGGCTGAAGGTGGGGGGGAGGTTGGGCTATCACCTCCCCCAAAATGCTGACGGGTACTTCATTAAACGAGTCCGGGGGGCGTGGCCCTGTCTGAAGCCGTGGAAGGTGAGGGCCAAAGGCATGCCCCATATCGGTGACCCCAGGGTGAGTTCCTAGCTGATGTGCAGCAGCAGGACTCTCCCATCGGTGGTTAACCCTTCCCGGACTGCCAGCACAGCGGGCTGGAGTCAGATATAGTCGGTTAGATCCAATGCCTAAGCCAATACCTCTCTACATTCGTAACCAATAAAAGTTGTGGCCTTTCTATGCCCATTAACCTTAATTACTGAGTCTTGGTTCTTTATTTCACCACGGGAGGGATCGGGTTGACACGCAAATAGCCATTTTGCTTCACAACAATAGGGTGTAACAAAAGGAAACTGTGCCGTCGTTTATATTATTTGCTAGTACTTAGCATTTATACAGGTCTTTCCCCGAGAGTTCAAAGCTTATTTGCATTATTTCTGTAGGCCTTAAAATTGGAAGGGTGTGGATGGGTTAAGAAAGATCTCCCCAGCTGTAACTACCATCCATCTGGTTTAATTTGCCAGTCCTCACCCTGCAACAATATAGAATCACAGCAGATGGAAGTGGGCATTTGCTGGTGGAGAGATGGGTCCGATACGATCCACATATTACAAGAGCTGAGCAAGCCCACTCCTTCCACATCCAGGAAGTATCTTGGCTTCTTTCAGGTGCTGGTGCTGGTAATAATACTCACTTGCAGTCGAGATGAGTACCCCCAGAACTCATACTTCTGAGCCCAGAAGCACGAGTTCTGTGACATCACTTCATGTTTCCATTACAGATATTGGTACTGCAGTTATCACGGCAGCTACTACTAATAGTATATTTATAGTCTGCCGTAGTCATAACAAAATAACAAAATAAAAAAATTCCTTCCAGTAGCACCTTAGAGACCAACTAAGTTTGTTCTTGGTACGAGCTTTCGTGTGCATGCACACGAAAGCTCATACCAAGAACAAACTTAGTTGGTCTCTAAGGTGCTACTGGAAGGAATTAGTATATTTATACTTCTGGTTTGAATAGCAGTGCCAATGCAACGACTGTCACCAGTATTCATACTTTATTTATATTTTATTACTGCAGTTATCCGTACTGTGGCTGCTACTTGTGCTGCAGGTACTATTACAGTTACTAGGGCTGTATTCCTGTTATTACTTCTGCCACCACTCTGAACATTTAGTGAACGTTATGGGCATGGAAATGAAATGGGTTGCGCACAGAGAGTTGGCAAGCTACATTAAGTGGATAGAAACAAAAGAAATATACAATATACTATAGGCAATGCATTGGTCTCTGAAACTCAATAAAATACAGTCACACCTCTACTTACATATCCTTCTGGATATGGAGTCTTCGGGTTAAGGCCACGGCAAACCCGGAAGTGTATACTTCTGGGTTTCGCTGTGCGCATGCGCAGAAGTGCTCAATCGCGCCGTGTGCAGAAGCGCGCCTCTGTTTACATAATTTTCGGGGTATGAACGGACCCCCGGAACGAATTCAGTTCATATCCGGAGGGTCCACTGCATACAGTTTCACCACTAATGGTTAATCAGTCCTAGATTTACATCTCTTACCTGACCACCTAACTCATTCTGAGCACAGGCAGATAAAGTCTCACTTTATTGGCCGAGGGAGCCGGCATACAGCTTCCAGGTCATCCAGTTAATTGTGACGAGGAATGTGTTTAACATTCACTGGCTCTGATTTCATATGCATGAAATCGTGTTTCTTTCACACAAACACTTTTGCTTCTGAAACCACAGTTCAAGAAGGATACTGACAAGCTGGAACGTGTCCAGAGGAGGGCAACCAAAATGGTCAAAGGCCTGGAAATGATTCATTATGAGGAACGGCTTAGGGAGCTGGGTATGTTTAGCCTGGAGAAGAGAAGGTTAAGGGGTGCTATGATAGCCATGTTCAAATATATAAAAGGATGTCATATAGAGGAGGGAGAAAGGTTGTTTTCTGCTGCTCCAGAGAAGCGGATACGGAACAATGGATTCAAACTACAAGAAAGAAGATTCCACCTAAACATTAGGAAGAACTTCCTGACAGTAAGAGCTGTTCGACAGTGGAATTTGCTGCCAAGGAGTGTGGTGGAGTCTCCTTCTTTGGAGGTCTTTAAGCAGAGGCTTGACAGCCACCCGTCAGGAATGCTTTGATGGTGTTTCCTGTTTGGCAGGGGTTGGACTGGATGACCCTTGTGGTCTCTTCCAACTCTATGATTCTATGATTCTGTTATTATACCTGTGTTCTGCATAACATGTGAGCAAGCCTGTTCAGACTCCGCACCAAGGTTTTTAAAACCTCGCCCATGTTGTTCACCAGGTATATATGCTGAATAGGGAATCGGGATTCCCCTAACAACTCAGCACCCTTAACAAACTACATTTCCCAGGATTCTTTGGGAGAAGCCATGGCTGTTAATAATGCTTGGAACGTATGGTGTGGATATGGGCAGAGAGACCTGCCTTTAGTGAATTTGGCCCACCCCATTTCCAATGCCCAGGCCTGTCTTGTCCCTGTGGATCCCATCAATTCATTATGACAATCAGAAGTATAGAAATCTGTGAGACATCTGTCTCACCCTGGCATAGTTTGGAACATCACCCAGTTAAATAACAAGGAGGATTTTAGCACTCATTTTATTTCATTTATTAAACTTGTTAGTTGCTTGTCGCCCAACGGTCTCCAAGCGATTTACAGCCACAAAAGGAAGATATACAATACATAATCCCTTAGGAAATAATCTGGTAATAATCTGGGTGGAGTAATAATCTAGAGTCCGAATGCCTTTGAAAATGACATTCTGATTTTTTAAATTAAGAAAACAGACTCAATTTCTGTGAATATTGCGTGTATCTGGCTGTTTGAATGTATGTGCTGAAATGATTGAGTTAGCCTCTTAAAGGACACAATCTGACTGCCTTAGCCTTTGTTCTTGAAGGACTTTTTGTCAACCAAAGAATCTGCGCAAGGAAGTGCCTGTTTAAAACTTTGGCCACATTTCAAAGCTGCCTAGAGCGTTGGCGTTTACTAATCCCTTTCCAAAGTAAATATATCAATCCACTCCCTGTGTTTAAATATATATACAGTATTTAAACTAAACTGCAGGTGTCCATGGATATTTATGAGGTGAGCCCAATATTCCAGAAGTTATAGCAGTGAAATACATCCTGTGCAGGGAGCCAGAGGAGACACAGGGGAATGTTAACGCCGCTAGAATGTTAACGCCTCCCAGACTGGAAAACATGACACTTAAGTTCAGCAGTGGGCTGGTGATGTCAGCTCCTAAATGCTAAATGTAACACCGTTAGAGGGAAATGCTTGCAACTAAATACCTTGGGAATTATTATTATTTTTTACTAGTTCTGCACTGTTGCGCTATCGGCGCCTTGTGCTTTATCGCTCATTTGTCCAAAAGCATACGGTCTTGCCATCTTAGAGGACCCGGAGGAAACAGTTGCATGCAATCTTGCTTGAGGATTTTTGCAGCGTGCACATGATCTATTTTACCTCTCAGCAGTGCAGTCAGGTGGGTGTGTTGAGGGAGGATTGTACTGATAAAAGTATGCCTGTGCTGCAAAGTTATGTCGGTTGTGTGTGTGTGTGTGTGTGTGTGTGTGTGTGTGTGTGTGTGTGAGTTATTCGGCAAGTTGCAGAGGGCTAGAGAGCCCCTACCTTCATTCACATGGAGAGAAATTAATAATAATAATAATAATAATTTATTACTTATACCCCACCCATCTGGAAATGGCTCCCAACAGAATATTAAAAACACGATAAAACATCAAACATTAAAAAACTTCCCTAAACAGGGCTGCCTTCAGATGTCTTCTAAAAGTCAGATAGTTGTTTCTTTCCTTGACATCTGATGGGAGGGCGTTCCACAGGGCGGGCACCACCACCAAGAAGGCCCTCTGCCTGGTTCCCTGTAACCTCACTTCTTGCAGTGAGGGAACCGCTAAAAGGCTGAGCTGGGGCCTTCTTCATGTAAGGCAGATGCTGTGGCTCTACACCTAAGAAGGGGAGGGGAAGAGAAAGGATGAGGAGAGAAAACAACCAGTTTAAACTCGGTTAAGGTTGCAGTCTATACATACTTTCCTTGGAGTAAGCCCCATTGGACACAGGAGGCATGGCTGTTACACTACCGTCTGCACTGTATCTAAGCATATGTCATGGTCTCTCTTTAACCATGAGCAACCTATTGCTTATAGGTATTGGCTTGTTTGCTTCTAATCAGGGAAACTTCTAAATCTCCAGACATGAAGCAAAATGAGACCTGCCCCCAAATTTTGCTTGGAAGAGAAACTGAAGATGAATGTTTTGTCGCTATTGTTACCATTCTTCTCATTTCTATACCGCTTTATATTTTTAGGGGGGGGGGGTCTCAAAGCAGTTTACAGCCTACATTAAAACATCAAATAAAACAAATTACAACTGTATAACATGCAGAAATAATATGAATTAACAAAACAGTTAAGGGAGCTGGGGGAAGTCCTGGAGGGGGGAGGGGGGAAAGGGAAAAAATCTAATTGGTTGTATTGTTGAAAATTTGTATGGATTTTAAGTTTTATTAATAAAGATTAAAAAAAACCCATAAAATAAAACAGTCCAGAATAAAACATTACTGAAGAAAGTCGAATATACAGGAAGCTAAAGATTTCAAAACAAAGCATTGCAAAGGAGGTCAGCTACAGAATGCACATTTAACGTAGCCAAGGTACCAAAACCAAAAAAATCTTGAGCATTTCAAAAGAAAACATTACTAAAGGAAGTCAAATATAAAATACACGCTAAAAACAGCATGATTAGCAAGAGACTGAAAGTATTATCTTAAGCATAGAACATATCCGTTGCTATTGCTGCCAATCCTGCCAATGCTGGTTAATGGCAAGTGGCGGCTGTGGAAGCTCAGGCTCAATAACTCGGGTCTGCACCAAGAGACAGCCAAGTTGGTCCTTTTTTGGTGGAAACATCAGAGTAACATTGAGGGAAGTTAATATTGACTTTCAACGATAAGCAACTCATTGCATTTCTTTCGTTTGGGTGATTGCAACTGATTCGGTGCCGCCTGAAACTGGCACCTTTTCACAAGATAATGTTGTTGTTTAGTTGTTCAGTCATGTCCAACTCTTTGTGACCCCCATGGACCAGAGCACGCCAGGCACTCCTGTCTTCCACTGCCTCCCGCACTTTGGTCAAACTCACGTTGGTAGCTTCGAGAACACTGTCCAACCATCTCGTCCTCTGTTGTCCCCTTCTCCTTCTGCCCTCAATCTTTCCCAACGTCAGGGTCTTTCCCAGGGAGTCTTCTCTTCTCATGAGGTGGCCAAAGTATTGGAGCCTCAGCTTCAGGATCTGTCCTTCCAGTCCTCAGGGCTGATTTCCTTCAGAATGGATAGGTTTGATCTTCTTGCAGTCCATGGGACTCCCAAGAGTCTCCTCCAGCACCATAATTCAAAAGCATCAATTCTTCAGCGATCAGCCTTCTTTATGGTCCGGCTCTCACTTCCGTACATTACTACTGGGAAAACCATAGCTTTAACTATATGAAACTTTGTCGGCAAGGTGATGTCTCTGCTTTTTAAGATGCTGTCTAGGTTTGTCATTGCTTTTCTCCCAAGAAGCAGGCGTATTTGGGCACCCCCCAAATAATTTAAAGTGAAGTTCACAGGAATTGTCACTCAAATTAGAAATGGCTGGCGCTTGCCTTACACTCTGCTCTAATCATATTTACAAATTCAATCTAATATATCCATATACGCAACCGGAGGAGATTTATACAATTGAAATGCCTCAAAGAGTGCAAAAAACTTTTCTCAATGAGTGCAAAAAACTTTTTCCTCAAAGAGTGCAAAAAACTTTTAAGGTGCAAAGTCCAAAGTGCAAAGAGTTCAATGTTATAAAGTGCATAAGGTCTTTGAGGAGTCCGCAATTGCTGCTCACGAGGAGTCCGCGACTGCTGCTCCCAACGGGCGGCTAGCTATGTTGTCCCCGTTTCACAAAAGTTTCGTCAGGGTTTCGGACATCTTAAAAGAATAATCGTTTGCAATGTATATTGTTAGCTTTTACATTCTTAAAGGTAATAAACATACAGCTTTCAAAATTTAAGAGTTTTTTTTAAAATTACTCACCAATGCACTTAGTCAGGCTAAACGCTATAAATCTCAACAATTCCTAGTCGGCAAGGCTTAGCTATACAAGAGACTACAAGGATTATATACTATTCACAATCATGACAGGGCAAGTTTTTTAACCAGTTTGAATTTAAAGGTACAAGCACTCAACCAAAGTTTTACAAATATTCCGAAAAAACCACCAGAATATAATCACCTATTTGGATCTAAACAAGTACATACATTTCATCAATTATTAAAAAAGAGACACGGTTATAAAAAAGCGCTGTACTCCATTTGGAGGTTTAAGCCCGCAGGAGCCAGGGAGCCAAACCTATGTATCCAGTATGATTCCTTCTGGTGTAATTTTCTTTTTAGTATGTCATTGTTTATCTCTGGACGTTCATGTTTATATATTATAAACCATTCAAAATCTGTGGCCTTGTGATTTTTCTCTAAGAAGTGTGCAGTAAGCGGTGCTTCCATGTTCTTGTTTACAATCCGGCTTTTGTGTTCTAAAATGCGTGTTTTTATTGATCTGATGGTACTCCCTATGTACCACATTCCGCAACTGCACTGAATGGCATACACAACCCCTCGGGAGTTACAATTAGTAAAGGACTCCAATTGGATAGTATTATGAGTTTTAGGTATAGTGAACTCCTTTACTTCCCTAGCCAGCCCACAAGCTGCACACCTACCACACTTAAAATGGCCTTTGATACTGCTTGAGGATTGAATGTTATTATTGGAGATGTTGGCATGCACCAGCATATCTTTTAAATTCCTGGTCCTGCGGAACCCTATCCTTGGGGTCATGGAGCAACCGGGCAAGTCTTTAACTAGATGCCAATGTTTCTTAATGATTCTACTTATAGGAACTGCAAGTGGAGTGTAGTCCAAACCACATGTAATCGGCTGGTCTTCCTGTCTTATTTGTTTATTAAACAGACTACCTCTGGGTTTGTTAAGTGCCTTGGATTGTGCAGACCTGATCACTTCCTGTGGGTAACCTCTAGATACAAAATCTTGTGCCATATTGTTACTATCTCTATGGTAATCTTGGGAAAAGGTAGAGTTACGTTTAATTCTTAAGAACTGGCCGTATGGTAGGTTCTGTTTTAAGTTTGTCGGATGGAACGATTTATAATGTAAATAAGAGGCTTTGTCTGTGGGCTTTTTATAAGTTTTAACCGCTAGTCTATTTTCCTTATCTCGAAACACAATGGTATCGAGAAAAGTGACTTCCTTATTGTCATAATGAGCGGTATAATTGATGCTGGAATGTACTGTATTGCACCAAGCGAAAAATTCTGTTAGATCTTCAGTCGAAACAACTATTAAAAATAAATCGTCTACAAATCTCTTATAAAACAATATTTTGTCATAGAAGGGGTTGGCCGTTCGATTCATAAGGTACTCTTCCTCTATCCTTCCCATAAACAGATTAGCTACACTTGGGGCACATGCACTCCCCATAGCCACTCCTTTGGTTTGTAAATAAAAATCCTTGTCGAACTTGAAAAAATTGTGTTCAAAAATGATATCTACCAGTTCCATAAGAAAAAAAGTTGGAGGTTGTTGGGACTCTCTAGAGAGGAAAACACTTTCCACAATACTGCGGGCCTCTTCCAAAGGTATATTAGTGTAAAGAGACGTTACGTCCATGGTAACCAGAACCGCTGTTGTTGGGATGTGCATACCCTCTATCTTCGTTATAAAATCTCGTGTGTCATGTAAATACGATGGTAATTTACTCACATTTGGATTCAAAAAATAGTCTATGAATTTCGAAAGGGGTTCGAGGATAGATCCGGAGCCTGATACAATTGGTCTACCCGGTGGTGGGAAACCTGTCTTATGAATCTTGGGTAGCACGTAGAATAAGGGAATCCGGGGGTTCTGATTCATTAAGTATTCTTTAGTATGTGTGTCTATGTGACCCAACAATTCAGCTTCTTCCACAACCATCTTTATAATGCTGATGATATGTTTAGATGGATCCCTAGTCAACTTTTTATAATATGCTGTGTTTTTCAATTGCCTGTGTACCTCCTTACAGTAGTCCGCTTTATCTAAGATGACTATAGCCCCTCCCTTATCAGCAGGTTTTATGATTATCTCTTCATTGGTCATGAGAGTTTTCAAGGCATCATGCTCTATTAACGATAGATTAGACCAATTAGGTCGTGTTTTTTCTTTTTCTAATTTGGTAATGTCCCTTAGGACTATCTGTTCGAATGTGGAGATAAGATGGTCTGTAACATTGGGACAAAAAGTAGATCTATTTCTAAACCTAGGTGTAGGTGCTTCCATGGTCTTATTGTCAAAAACTTTTTTCAACTTAATGAGTCTAATCAACTTAAAGATATCTACTCGGGTGTTAAATGAATTGTACCGGGGCGTTGGGACAAAACCCAAGCCAAGGTTTAACACTTTCCTCTCCAAATGGCTTAACGGTCGAGAGGATAGGTTTACTATTAAATCCTCTGTCTGCCTCTTCTCCCTCGTGTATGGGAAAAATTTCCCTTGTTGCGATTATTCCTAGTCCAATATCTGGATCTTGGGATATTTTCAGGGTGGAACTCATCACCAGAATTTGTGGCTGATTCAGAGCTTTCGCCATCCGTAGTGTCAAAGTCCGAATGAGCTTCAACCGGAGTGGCCCATGTAACTTTTTTCTTTGTGTTTTTGGAGTTAAGCCACCAATTGTACACCCTACCTGTATCATAATCTTTAACGTCTCTATTAAATTTTTTGATTTTAAGTTCCTTCAGGCTATTTTCAAATTCCTTAATGTTGTTTTCTAACTCCCGCTTTTTTCTTTCATACACTCCTACCTCCTCTATGGTTTTAAGATTATGCTCTATCTTAACCGTTTCTTCCTTTATTTTGGCAGCTTCCTGTCTGGACCTTTCAACAATAAGGAGCATCAAGTCTAGGGAGCACTTATTGAGGATTGATGCCCATTTAGACTTAAAGGCATCATCCTGTTGGAACATAGCTGGAGGTTTATTCATACGTAGTCCCCTCGGGATCTTGCTTCCCTTGCAATAATCCGTAAGGGACACGGCATGGAGATGAAAACGAGTTTCTCTTTTGCGTAAATATAGATACTGGTCCCAATGATTGGTGGTGGAGCCCTGTTCTATGCTTAACATTGACGGTAGATCTGATAATATACGATTTCTATCCTCTTCTGAGAAGGCAAAAACGCCATCACATGTGGCCATGTCTATGTGTATACAATCAATACAAAGAAGACAGCACGGTACAATGGAATGTAACAAAAAGACAAAATGACAAAACCGTGAACAAATTCAATCTAATATATCCATATACGCAACCGGAGGAGATTTATACAATTGAAATGCCTCAAAGAGTGCAAAAAACTTTTCTCAATGAGTGCAAAAAACTTTTTCCTCAAAGAGTGCAAAAAACTTTTAAGGTGCAAAGTCCAAAGTGCAAAGAGTTCAATGTTATAAAGTGCATAAGGTCTTTGAGGAGTCCGCAATTGCTGCTCACGAGGAGTCCGCGACTGCTGCTCCCAACGGGCGGCTAGCTATGTTGTCCCCGTTTCACAAAAGTTTCGTCAGGGTTTCGGACATCTTAAAAGAATAATCGTTTGCAATGTATATTGTTAGCTTTTACATTCTTAAAGGTAATAAACATACAGCTTTCAAAATTTAAGAGTTTTTTTTAAAATTACTCACCAATGCACTTAGTCAGGCTAAACGCTATAAATCTCAACAATTCCTAGTCGGCAAGGCTTAGCTATACAAGAGACTACAAGGATTATATACTATTCACAATCATGACAGGGCAAGTTTTTTAACCAGTTTGAATTTAAAGGTACAAGCACTCAACAAAAGTTTTACAAATATTCCGAAAAAACCACCAGAATATAATCACCTATTTGGATCTAAACAAGTACATACATTTCATCAATTATTAAAAAAGAGACACGGTTATAAAAAAGCGCTGTACTCCATTTGGAGGTTTAAGCCCGCAGGAGCCAGGGAGCCAAACCTATGTATCCAGTATGATTCCTTCTGGTGTAATTTTCTTTTTAGTATGTCATTGTTTATCTCTGGACGTTCATGTTTATATATTATAAACCATTCAAAATCTGTGGCCTTGTGATTTTTCTCTAAGAAGTGTGCAGTAAGCGGTGCTTCCATGTTCTTGTTTACAATCCGGCTTTTGTGTTCTAAAATGCGTGTTTTTATTGATCTGATGGTACTCCCTATGTACCACATTCCGCAACTGCACTGAATGGCATACACAACCCCTCGGGAGTTACAATTAGTAAAGGACTCCAATTGGATAGTATTATGAGTTTTAGGTATAGTGAACTCCTTTACTTCCCTAGCCAGCCCACAAGCTGCACACCTACCACACTTAAAATGGCCTTTGATACTGCTTGAGGATTGAATGTTATTATTGGAGATGTTGGCATGCACCAGCATATCTTTTAAATTCCTGGTCCTGCGGAACCCTATCCTTGGGGTCATGGAGCAACCGTGACACACGAGATTTTATAACGAAGATAGAGGGTATGCACATCCCAACAACAGCGGTTCTGGTTACCATGGACGTAACGTCTCTTTACACTAATATACCTTTGGAAGAGGCCCGCAGTATTGTGGAAAGTGTTTTCCTCTCTAGAGAGTCCCAACAACCTCCAACTTTTTTTCTTATGGAACTGGTAGATATCATTTTTGAACACAATTTTTTCAAGTTCGACAAGGATTTTTATTTACAAACCAAAGGAGTGGCTATGGGGAGTGCATGTGCCCCAAGTGTAGCTAATCTGTTTATGGGAAGGATAGAGGAAGAGTACCTTATGAATCGAACGGCCAACCCCTTCTATGACAAAATATTGTTTTATAAGAGATTTGTAGACGATTTATTTTTAATAGTTGATTCGACTGAAGATCTAACAGAATTTTTCGCTTGGTGCAATACAGTACATTCCAGCATCAATTATACCGCTCATTATGACAATAAGGAAGTCACTTTTCTCGATACCATTGTGTTTCGAGATAAGGAAAATAGACTAGCGGTTAAAACTTATAAAAAGCCCACAGACAAAGCCTCTTATTTACATTATAAATCGTTCCATCCGACAAACTTAAAACAGAACCTACCATACGGCCAGTTCTTAAGAATTAAACGTAACTCTACCTTTTCCCAAGATTACCATAGAGATAGTAACAATATGGCACAAGATTTTGTATCTAGAGGTTACCCACAGGAAGTGATCAGGTCTGCACAATCCAAGGCACTTAACAAACCCAGAGGTAGTCTGTTTAATAAACAAATAAGACAGGAAGACCAGCCGATTACATGTGGTTTGGACTACACTCCACTTGCAGTTCCTATAAGTAGAATCATTAAGAAACATTGGCATCTAGTTAAAGACTTGCCCGGTTGCTCCATGACCCCAAGGATAGGGTTCCGCAGGACCAGGAATTTAAAAGATATGCTGGTGCATGCCAACATCTCCAATAATAACATTCAATCCTCAAGCAGTATCAAAGGCCATTTTAAGTGTGGTAGGTGTGCAGCTTGTGGGCTGGCTAGGGAAGTAAAGGAGTTCACTATACCTAAAACTCATAATACTATCCAATTGGAGTCCTTTACTAATTGTAACTCCCGAGGGGTTGTGTATGCCATTCAGTGCAGTTGCGGAATGTGGTACATAGGGAGTACCATCAGATCAATAAAAACACGCATTTTAGAACACAAAAGCCGGATTGTAAACAAGAACATGGAAGCACCGCTTACTGCACACTTCTTAGAGAAAAATCACAAGGCCACAGATTTTGAATGGTTTATAATATATAAACATGAACGTCCAGAGATAAACAATGACATACTAAAAAGAAAATTACACCAGAAGGAATCATACTGGATACATAGGTTTGGCTCCCTGGCTCCTGCGGGCTTAAACCTCCAAATGGAGTACAGCGCTTTTTTATAACCGTGTCTCTTTTTTAATAATTGATGAAATGTATGTACTTGTTTAGATCCAAATAGGTGATTATATTCTGGTGGTTTTTTCGGAATATTTGTAAAACTTTTGTTGAGTGCTTGTACCTTTAAATTCAAACTGGTTAAAAAACTTGCCCTGTCATGATTGTGAATAGTATATAATCCTTGTAGTCTCTTGTATAGCTAAGCCTTGCCGACTAGGAATTGTTGAGATTTATAGCGTTTAGCCTGACTAAGTGCATTGGTGAGTAATTTTAAAAAAAACTCTTAAATTTTGAAAGCTGTATGTTTATTACCTTTAAGAATGTAAAAGCTAACAATATACATTGCAAACGATTATTCTTTTAAGATGTCCGAAACCCTGACGAAACTTTTGTGAAACGGGGACAACATAGCTAGCCGCCCGTTGGGAGCAGCAGTCGCGGACTCCTCGTGAGCAGCAATTGCGGACTCCTCAAAGACCTTATGCACTTTATAACATTGAACTCTTTGCACTTTGGACTTTGCACCTTAAAAGTTTTTTGCACTCTTTGAGGAAAAAGTTTTTTGCACTCATTGAGAAAAGTTTTTTGCACTCTTTGAGGCATTTCAATTGTATAAATCTCCTCCGGTTGCGTATATGGATATATTAGATTGAATTTGTTCACGGTTTTGTCATTTTGTCTTTTTGTTACATTCCATTGTACCGTGCTGTCTTCTTTGTATTGATTGTATACACATAGACATGGCCACATGTGATGGCGTTTTTGCCTTCTCAGAAGAGGATAGAAATCGTATATTATCAGATCTACCGTCAATGTTAAGCATAGAACAGGGCTCCACCACCAATCATTGGGACCAGTATCTATATTTACGCAAAAGAGAAACTCGTTTTCATCTCCATGCCGTGTCCCTTACGGATTATTGCAAGGGAAGCAAGATCCCGAGGGGACTACGTATGAATAAACCTCCAGCTATGTTCCAACAGGATGATGCCTTTAAGTCTAAATGGGCATCAATCCTCAATAAGTGCTCCCTAGACTTGATGCTCCTTATTGTTGAAAGGTCCAGACAGGAAGCTGCCAAAATAAAGGAAGAAACGGTTAAGATAGAGCATAATCTTAAAACCATAGAGGAGGTAGGAGTGTATGAAAGAAAAAAGCGGGAGTTAGAAAACAACATTAAGGAATTTGAAAATAGCCTGAAGGAACTTAAAATCAAAAAATTTAATAGAGACGTTAAAGATTATGATACAGGTAGGGTGTACAATTGGTGGCTTAACTCCAAAAACACAAAGAAAAAAGTTACATGGGCCACTCCGGTTGAAGCTCATTCGGACTTTGACACTACGGATGGCGAAAGCTCTGAATCAGCCACAAATTCTGGTGATGAGTTCCACCCTGAAAATATCCCAAGATCCAGATATTGGACTAGGAATAATCGCAACAAGGGAAATTTTTCCCATACACGAGGGAGAAGAGGCAGACAGAGGATTTAATAGTAAACCTATCCTCTCGACCGTTAAGCCATTTGGAGAGGAAAGTGTTAAACCTTGGCTTGGGTTTTGTCCCAACGCCCCGGTACAATTCATTTAACACCCGAGTAGATATCTTTAAGTTGATTAGACTCATTAAGTTGAAAAAAGTTTTTGACAATAAGACCATGGAAGCACCTACACCTAGGTTTAGAAATAGATCTACTTTTTGTCCCAATGTTACAGACCATCTTATCTCCACATTCGAACAGATAGTCCTAAGGGACATTACCAAATTAGAAAAAGAAAAAACACGACCTAATTGGTCTAATCTATCGTTAATAGAGCATGATGCCTTGAAAACTCTCATGACCAATGAAGAGATAATCATAAAACCTGCTGATAAGGGAGGGGCTATAGTCATCTTAGATAAAGCGGACTACTGTAAGGAGGTACACAGGCAATTGAAAAACACAGCATATTATAAAAAGTTGACTAGGGATCCATCTAAACATATCATCAGCATTATAAAGATGGTTGTGGAAGAAGCTGAATTGTTGGGTCACATAGACACACATACTAAAGAATACTTAATGAATCAGAACCCCCGGATTCCCTTATTCTACGTGCTACCCAAGATTCATAAGACAGGTTTCCCACCACCGGGTAGACCAATTGTATCAGGCTCCGGATCTATCCTCGAACCCCTTTCGAAATTCATAGACTATTTTTTGAATCCAAATGTGAGTAAATTACCATCGTATTTACATGACACACGAGATTTTATAACGAAGATAGAGGGTATGCACATCCCAACAACAGCGGTTCTGGTTACCATGGACGTAACGTCTCTTTACACTAATATACCTTTGGAAGAGGCCCGCAGTATTGTGGAAAGTGTTTTCCTCTCTAGAGAGTCCCAACAACCTCCAACTTTTTTTCTTATGGAACTGGTAGATATCATTTTTGAACACAATTTTTTCAAGTTCGACAAGGATTTTTATTTACAAACCAAAGGAGTGGCTATGGGGAGTGCATGTGCCCCAAGTGTAGCTAATCTGTTTATGGGAAGGATAGAGGAAGAGTACCTTATGAATCGAACGGCCAACCCCTTCTATGACAAAATATTGTTTTATAAGAGATTTGTAGACGATTTATTTTTAATAGTTGATTCGACTGAAGATCTAACAGAATTTTTCGCTTGGTGCAATACAGTACATTCCAGCATCAATTATACCGCTCATTATGACAATAAGGAAGTCACTTTTCTCGATACCATTGTGTTTCGAGATAAGGAAAATAGACTAGCGGTTAAAACTTATAAAAAGCCCACAGACAAAGCCTCTTATTTACATTATAAATCGTTCCATCCGACAAACTTAAAACAGAACCTACCATACGGCCAGTTCTTAAGAATTAAACGTAACTCTACCTTTTCCCAAGATTACCATAGAGATAGTAACAATATGGCACAAGATTTTGTATCTAGAGGTTACCCACAGGAAGTGATCAGGTCTGCACAATCCAAGGCACTTAACAAACCCAGAGGTAGTCTGTTTAATAAACAAATAAGACAGGAAGACCAGCCGATTACATGTGGTTTGGACTACACTCCACTTGCAGTTCCTATAAGTAGAATCATTAAGAAACATTGGCATCTAGTTAAAGACTTGCCCGGTTGCTCCATGACCCCAAGGATAGGGTTCCGCAGGACCAGGAATTTAAAAGATATGCTGGTGCATGCCAACATCTCCAATAATAACATTCAATCCTCAAGCAGTATCAAAGGCCATTTTAAGTGTGGTAGGTGTGCAGCTTGTGGGCTGGCTAGGGAAGTAAAGGAGTTCACTATACCTAAAACTCATAATACTATCCAATTGGAGTCCTTTACTAATTGTAACTCCCGAGGGGTTGTGTATGCCATTCAGTGCAGTTGCGGAATGTGGTACATAGGGAGTACCATCAGATCAATAAAAACACGCATTTTAGAACACAAAAGCCGGATTGTAAACAAGAACATGGAAGCACCGCTTACTGCACACTTCTTAGAGAAAAATCACAAGGCCACAGATTTTGAATGGTTTATAATATATAAACATGAACGTCCAGAGATAAACAATGACATACTAAAAAGAAAATTACACCAGAAGGAATCATACTGGATACATAGGTTTGGCTCCCTGGCTCCTGCGGGCTTAAACCTCCAAATGGAGTACAGCGCTTTTTTATAACCGTGTCTCTTTTTTAATAATTGATGAAATGTATGTACTTGTTTAGATCCAAATAGGTGATTATATTCTGGTGGTTTTTTCGGAATATTTGTAAAACTTTTGTTGAGTGCTTGTACCTTTAAATTCAAACTGGTTAAAAAACTTGCCCTGTCATGATTGTGAATAGTATATAATCCTTGTAGTCTCTTGTATAGCTAAGCCTTGCCGACTAGGAATTGTTGAGATTTATAGCGTTTAGCCTGACTAAGTGCATTGGTGAGTAATTTTAAAAAAAACTCTTAAATTTTGAAAGCTGTATGTTTATTACCTTTAAGAATGTAAAAGCTAACAATATACATTGCAAACGATTATTCTTTTAAGATGTCCGAAACCCTGACGAAACTTTTGTGAAACGGGGACAACATAGCTAGCCGCCCGTTGGGAGCAGCAGTCGCGGACTCCTCGTGAGCAGCAATTGCGGACTCCTCAAAGACCTTATGCACTTTATAACATTGAACTCTTTGCACTTTGGACTTTGCACCTTAAAAGTTTTTTGCACTCTTTGAGGAAAAAGTTTTTTGCACTCATTGAGAAAAGTTTTTTGCACTCTTTGAGGCATTTCAATTGTATAAATCTCCTCCGGTTGCGTATATGGATATATTAGATTGAATTTGTTCACGGTTTTGTCATTTTGTCTTTTTGTTACATTCCATTGTACCGTGCTGTCTTCTTTGTACTAATCATATTTACAGCAGGTGACGTGAAGTCATACGCAGGGCAGACCCATTGAACGTAATTGACTTAAGTCCAGTGATTTCAGTGGGCATGACTTTGGATGTCACCCAATGGCTTTAATACTGCCTATTTATTTATTGGCGGAGTGATCCTACAAGTTTCATGCTAAGTGCAAAGAGGTCCTTTTCAAAAGTTCCTCTGGGGTCCCGTCCCCCCTTTAAATGTTATGCTGCTGGTCTCTTATAGAGGATTCCAAACACTTGATTTTTCGAGATAGCAAGAAGAAAAGTTCAAGGTTGATAAAGGCATCGGATATGTGTGCTGCTTTAAAATCTCTTCTAGGATTCCAAAACAGGTCCCGTTCCTTAAACCTGCGTCCTTAAGCATATTGGCCCACCCAAGCTACGCTGATCACTCATGAGACAATCATGGGATGCCTGCATAACTCATGTTTTAATTAGTGTAGCCCTAAGACACTAATTTAGTTCAATTTTATACCGACTGCATGTTGGTATTGTTAAGGTTTATGACCCAATGATTTACAAGGCATGATACATCTGAATTCAAATTGGATGTATTGATTGTTTAATTGAGTAAGAGGGCATGAATGTAACATGAAGCCACCGCAATGACAGACTGTGCCAGTGGGGCTGAGAAGGTAGATCAGCTTCCTCAGATTTTTCTGTTCTGGAGGAGGGAAATCCCGATCAGTGAGTTCCATCCCATATCTAACACTAGCTTATTTAAAATAGTTCATTAGTCATTCTTCAGCCATGGCCTCCCCAGGTAAAACATAAAGGTAAAGGTAAAGGGACCCCTGACCATCAGGTCCAGTCGTGTCCGACTCTGGGGTTGCGCGCTCATCTCGCTCTATAGGCCGAGGGAGCCGGCGTTTGTCCGCAGACACCTTCCAAGTCATGTGGCCAGCATGACAAAGCTGCTTCTGCCGAACCAGAGCAGTGCACGGAAATGCCGTTTACCTTCCCGCCGGAGCGGTACCTATTTATCTACTTGCACTTTGACGTGCTTTTGAACTGCTAAGTGGGCAGGAGCAGGGACCGAGCAACGGGAACTCACCCCGTCGCAGGGATTTGAACTGCCAACCTTCTGATCAGCAAGCCCTAGACTCTGTGGTTTAACCCACAGCGCCACCTGGGTCCCTTAGGTAAAACATAGAAGAAAATAAAAACTGTACAGAAAAAACCCATGGTGTGATCACAGCAGGCAACAAAATCTAACCTGAGAGAGAGAGAGAAAAACCCTCAAAAGCAATTAAACTGAACTCTGGGGAAACAATTCAAAAGAGAGGGATGTCACAAGAAGCAAGACCCTAAAAACAGGTTTTATATACAGCTTTATAATGCAATAGCATCCCCCCCTCAAAAAAAAAGCTTTTATTGATACTTATATAGCCAAAATGGCACCGTCCACATGCAAAAGGGGTGTATGAACATTTACCTTGATCAGATGCGTGGAGGCTCTTCTTATTTATTTATTTTTTAGAAATCTTATGCACTGAATTTCAGATTCCACTCCTCAGGTTGCAATGAAACTGGAATCGGGAGCAATGGATTCTGGGTAGGATTTGGGACAACAAATTAATTTCAACGCCAGGAAGTTGCTTCGGCTTTCTGTGGCAACTTTTAATGTGCCCTCTGCATGCATGCATTGCAAAGCAGCGTAAACCTTGTCACATTCCATTACCTACGCATGCAACTTGTTCTTTTCTGCGGTGGCATGGAATCTTTGCTGTTACATCCATGGCGATACAACACCCCGACCTTCAAAGTTAATTAGCACTTTCTGTGTGTTTTCCAACATCCTGCCTTCGGATAAAGCAGGCTTGCAGCTCACAGAAAGATTCCCTCTTCTATGTACGGTTTTGATTTAGCGCCTCTCATCTGCAGGCCCCATCAATATGGAAGGGGGAGATAAAATTGAGAATGCATAAAGAGAAAAAGCTCCGTTGACATGGATGAATATCTCATAACCCTCTGTGCACTTGATAGCTGGATAGTGGCAGGTGGTAAGAACCATGGGGAGATAGAAAGGCCTTTGTATGTATAAGGTCTCAGGTTCATTTCCCAGTATCTCCAGCAACAAGGATCTTGAGTTACCAGAGTGAGGAAGACATCCGCTGTTGTGAGCCAGACTGGACAGTAGTGAGATCAGTGGTGTGACGTCTTCCCACACAGAAATAAGCTATTTGGGATGGTTTCCAATCAGTTTCATAGTCAAACACTGGCCATTTGCATTTTGCAAGCCAGCAGTAATAAAGATGGACTCAACAACTGCATTCAGATTAACTGCAAACCATAGTTTGTCCTTACAAGCATGAGCTGCTTTAAGCTCACACGCTTTCTCCTCTGTGCATGAGAGTTTAGAAGCTTTCATTCTGGGTTCTCAATAAAATGTAGTTTACTTTGCATCCAAGTGCTACTTTTAGTTTCTTGGTTATATACACACATACATTATTATTATTATTATTATTATTATATTATTATTATTATTATTGCTGTGGATTATGCATAAATGTTTGGCATTGGTGACTACAGTCATACCTCGGGTTGTGCTTGCTGCAGGTTGGGTGTTTTCGGGTTATGGACGTGCTGAACCCAGAAGTACCGGAACGGGTTACTTCCAGGTTTCGGCGCTCGCACATGCGCAGAAGTACTAAATCGTGCTTTGTGCATGCGCAGGAGCGCCAAATCACGACCCGCACATGCGCAGATGCGGCGCTGCGGGATGCGAACGCTGCAGGTTGCAAACGTGCCTTCCGCACGGATCACGTTCGCAACCCGAGCGTCCACTGTATTTACATTGCATTTGGAACGCTGACAATCTCAGGTATATTTTGTGGATTCCTGAAAAGAGATACACGTATGCGTTTCCCTACTTTTGTGACATACACAAGAGAATGCTGACAATCACATTTAGATGACTGTCAACATCTACTGTGGTGTCTCTTGATTTCTTTAGACCTTGACAGAGTTCTGAGATTGTCAACATTCCCATGTAAATGTCAACCGTCAACCGTTTTCAAACATTCACCATAACATATGTACATCAGAGTCCACGGAAGTCAGAGGGAGTTTTCCCGCAGTCTTTGTCTACTTCACTTCATTCACATGCTATTCAAAATTCAAACTTCAGATTAGATTAGGTTGCTTGACTTCCAGTAAATATGAACCCAGCATATGTGTGTTCTTATCTGAATATTCATAATAGATTTCATTTGCTAATTTGGAAAGCCCTACTCGTTTCAGCTCAGGGTTACAGATCCCCAGTCAATGTGTGAAAATGGGCCAGGGCATTACCATCAGAACACTAGAGTTGTCGGCTATGGAAATCTAGGCACACAGCGAATACACTGTGAGACAAATAAGAAAGCTCAGGGAACTGGATGCATCCTGCTAGTCTTAATATTCTGGTGTGGTCTCTGGTGGTTATGCCTGCCTTCCCAAACTGTGGTGCCCTCCAGATGTTTTGGACTGCGATTCCCAACAGTCCCAGCCAGCATGGCCAATGGTGACCAACGATTAGAGTTGTTGTTCAAAACATTGGTTGGGGAAAGCTGGTCTATATCTATGATGTACGAAGCTATGATTTAATCAATATTGAGATGGCAAAGTTCTCGATCCGTAATAGGAACCCACTCCACTGAGATTGCACACACAACACTCTCTTTTCCAGTCCCTTGACTGCGCTGCACTGTGCTTTTTTGGCACCGCATTTTAATCCAATGCGATTTTTAGTTATTGTAGTGATTGATTAGACTTATATACCACCCCTCATCATAAGATCTCAGGGCGGATCACAAGAATGCAAGGTAAAAGCACAAATAAATAGTTAAAACAACAAGAAACAACCACAACCACAGTTAAAAGGTTGTACATAGAATATTAATCGACCAAAGGCCTGGTTGAAGAGGAATGTTTTCGCCTGGCGCCTAAAGGGGTATATTGAAGGTGCCAAACAAACCTCCCTGGGGAGGGCATTCCACAAACGGGGAGCCACCACAGAAAAGGGGACCTTGACGGCACCTAATGGTTGTGTCAGATCCTGACCTAGGATGGGGCATTTCAACCTCAGGACAAGCGCACCACCACCACCCCATTTGCAGAAAGATTACTCCAGTGCTGTGGACACATATGTTTATGGTTGCTGTATTTATTTTTGTGGTAATGTTCTATGAATGGTTTGGGTGGGGTGGGGGGAACACGTAATTTGTATTTAACTCAGAGCAGGCCCATTGAAATGAATGCACATGGCTAACTCAGGTCCATTGATTTCAATGGGTCTACTGAGTAAAAGTTAGTTGAATACTTTTCGTAATTGATTCGTTGTTGATTATTTATTTATTTTTAAAAAAGTGTGTAGATTTCACTTGCATGCCACAGAGAAGTAAGTTTTCTTTTTCCCTACTTAAAAAAGAAGCAGCAGAGTGGATTTTAAAAGCAGTGGGCCTGATCCAGATATGCACCCCAAAATTGATTGACGAGCACACACAAAATCTGTGCATCGAAGTTGCAGGACACAGGGACATATATGTCATTTACATTTGTCTGCAGAAGCGGAGCGTGGTTTTGTTTTGTTTTTACATCTGAACACAGATGTATGCTGGGATCAGATGTAGGTAATTATTCCGAGTTGCACAAGCTCAAGATCTTCTGCCGTCAGAAGTGGAATCTGCCTTCCCCATCCACATGGGCTATTCTGGGCTTCCAAGTGCAGGAAGATCCTGCATCATGCTGCGCATGCAAAAAGTGGGACAGTAGATCTCTCTGTATATCTCTCTTTCTTTCTCTGAGTCTGGGTGTTTCCCTTCCTCTTGTGTGAATTGAAATTCTGGGTATTTTTGCATTCACTAGGACTTTGCTAGATCGTTGTTGTTTTTTTCAAAAAAGAAAAAAAAGCAGGGAAGGGGGGGAATCAATTAAGTATATTAGTTAATATTGCCTTACAGTATGTTAATTAGTTCAAAAGCAACCTAAACATTTCAAAACAGTTTCTGATTTAAATCATGAAGAGCAGCAATTTCACCAACTGTAGGCTGACACTAGTCATGGTCCTGAATGTGTTGTGCAAATTATGTTAATTGCATGCAACTAATATATGTAGATCTGCATTCCTTCAGAGCATGATGCATACTCGGTGTGGCCCTGGTTGCTGAGCAAGCTGCTCATCCTCGTTGATTTTAATCAAGGCCTTCTGCTGGGTGATGGTGCAAATCATGATTACATTAATCTATCCACCGTGGACAATGTGTTTAAAGAGAGTTATGCTCTTAGTTTACTATGGTAAAAAATTTTATTAGAGATATCGGGTATATGGTATTTAAACGGTCCAGAAAAATATCTGCATTCAGTCAGTTGTAGCAAAACTTCCCAACGATTTCTGTGGAACTGACCTCTTTATAATGAATAATAATAATAATAATAATAATAATAATAATTTATTATTTGTACACCGCCCATCTGGCCGGGTCTCCCCAGCCACTCTGGGCGGCTTCCAACAAATATAAAGATACATTAAAATATCACAGATTAAAAACCTCCCTGAACAGCCTTCAGGTGTTTTCTAAAGGTCATGTGGTGGTTTATTGCTTTAACCTCTGATGGGAGGGCGTTCCACAGGGCGGGTGCCACCACCGAGAAGGCCCTCTGCTTGGTTCCCTGTAGCTTCGCTTCTCGCAGCGAGGGAACCGCCAAAAGGCCCTCGGCGCTGGATCTCAGTGTCCGGGCTGAACGGTGGGGGTGGAGACGCTCCTTCAGGTATATAGGACCGAGGCCGTTTATCTTAGCATAAGCTTTTGTAGGCCAACACCTAATTCATCTGATGCATGAAGCCACCGTTGCAGTACTCCATGAGTAAGAGGCCATGAGAAATTTCACAGTGTATTTTACCATGCTGATTTAAACAATGATTTAATTGATCCACGGAAAGCTTATCACCTGACTGACTTCATTTTCATTCTTTGGAGCCAAAATCAGAGGAGCATGTCAGACATGAGTTCTTTACATAAGCCAAAGCAAATACATCAGGCCCCTCCAAGTTAGAACTTGGACAGTGTCCCATGGTTAATCCTTTGGTTCATACACAATAGGATATCCAACCTTGAAGACAAGTAGTGTAATTTGCTTGTCATTAGCAACCTTATTTGGAGATTAGTCTTCAGCAAAGCCAGAGGATAGACCAAACCATGGAGTCTTCCACTGAATATCGATATATGCGTTGTTTAAATGTTCAGAGACAATAATATATGGGAAACCATTAATGACGGATCTTTCAACATGTCTCTTTTGACCATATTTTTCTAGATGGATGGTTGTGTTAATTTGTTGTGCAGGTGGGCAGGAAGTAGATCAGGATCTAGTGGCACATCTCTGAGTGATCTGCATTAGATCAGCAGGGATTTCTTACTCATGGTACTTGGACCATAGCAACAACAGCATGCCGAAATGAAAAGAAAGATTATTGTAGCATCTTCAAGACTAACAATGTTTTTAAATAGCATAAACATTTGTGGAATAAGACCTATGTCACCAGATGCATGAAGTCTTGTCCTGAATTATGCTTCAAAATCTGATAAAGTCGACTGTAGTCCACAAAAGCTGATAAATTTGTTGGTCTTTAAGATGCTATGAGCCTCTCTGTTGCTTTCTCCCTTTCATGTTATGGGTTTATATAGGATTCCAATTATCTGAAAGACTGAATAGCCAGGGTTCCTATTGCCAACGATAGCATAGCATGGTTGTTCACAGAGATTATATCCAAAAGGATTATATCCATACTAATCATCCAACCATTCTGTCTGTTTTTAAAATGTAGTTATTACTGCCATTCCCACTAACACCTGCATTGTGTTCTTTCTCTATTTTTAGGGCCGATGCATGAACTTCACCCGAGTTCAGTCTCAGTAAAGGAAGGCAAAGAGGATGAACCGCCACCACTTCTGCGATGCAACCAAAGAACGACAACAAAGCACTTAAACAAAATCCTCAGAACGACTTCAGCCTCTCAGCCTGGAAGTTTCGCTGCATTTGATTCCACCGCAAGCCACCTACTGCTGCACTAAGCTCTGATGCCCGCCATTTTCTTCTCAGCTTGTTACCTCATGCAGTATTCATTACCGTATTATATTATTTAGGAACATAGGAAGCTGCCGTATGCCAAGCCAAACCATTGGTCCAGTGCATTGTCTACATTGACTGACAGGATTCCAGATGGGAATCTCTCCCAGTCCTACCTGGAGAGATGCTGGGGACCGAACCTGGAACCTTCTGCATGCAAAGCAGATAACTCTGCCATTAAGCTATGGCCCTAAAGGTGATGTTATAAAGTGTGTGCGTCTAGGTTTTCAACGAAAGATCCACTCCAGGAATCACAACCGAATGACCAATGACATTGGCTTTTGTTGTTATTGTAGCTGAACAATATGCACTCGAGCCTTCGTGTGCCTCTAGTGGGAGCTGCCTTGTTTCTTGGACGCGACGACAGCGCTTGCTACTCAAATAGGAAACTCTTCGCCACAGGCAGGAGACTCAGATTCCCACCAGGCTTGGAAAAACGCAAGAGTTCATTGCCTCTCAGCGATGTCATGTCATGAAATCCTTCCAAGTCCCATCCCAACCCCCTCCACTGCCACCCATCGGAGTGTGCCTTACGGGAACCTTCTGACTGAAAATCTTGTCACTTTAACACTGAGCAGTGCACATGCATGACAAAATCGTAGACATGGTGCCTCAAGGTATTGGTGGCAAGCGAGACTTTGCCCTTTAGTTTCTGAAGACACCTTTCTTTCATTATGTACCCAGGACAGGAAGAAAAATTAATAGAGCGTTATTCTACAGGAAGACAGCCTGTAACCAGGGATCTTGAGCTGAGATTGAGGGACTGACGCTACCCCAGGCTTTGGCATTGTGGCCGATATTTTTTCCTCTCCAACTCCCCCTTTTTTTGCACTCGGCACTCAGTAGCACATGAAAGCATTAGGCTCTGTAAACATACCTAGCCATTCTAGGCTTATGTATTGTTGTTATTGTTATAAGATTGAAAAAAAAAACCATTGCCACAATGCTGGCATCTCAGGGTCCTTTTCTCTCTCCTCTCCAACCCCCCACCCCCACCCCGCAAATCTCCAAGGGCTCTTCAGCGTCACAAGCCAGCAACTCTCTGTGCATGAGAATTTCAAAGTTTAATTAATATAATTAAAGGCAACAGCAAGCAGCAGCCTGTGAAGGTTTTGCTCATCTTTTTTATGCCTTTTGACATTGAATGACCTATTACTGTATGCGCATTACTCAGTTTTTTGAGGGGGTACCATGCTTTGGTGGAGATTCAACACTGGGGCCAAGAAAGGAGAGAGGGAGACGGAAGAACGAGGCACCTCCTTTCCTCAGCTTATAAATTAAATGTGCAGGAGGGCCGGCCATTGGTAAAACGTTGACAAACTATGTATTATTATTTTTTTTAATGGAAAAACCAGTGTTGTGTCACGTCGGCAGTGCCAAATTATGTTAGCGTGAGTAGAAGCACTGTGGGGGAGGAAGGAGGCAGCAGCTGAAGAAAAAGGCTCAAATGATCCAGTCACTTTCGATACTGTACTTCAGATGCAAAATGGATATTCGAGTCGAAACCTGACAAAGTGCGCGTACTTTGATGGGAACCGGTATAGACAATGACCAGTGGCTGGGTCAGTGGGATGTCTCTCTGCGAGCAGGGAGGCTTATCAAATGACACTAAAAATAAGTTCAACAACCATCACGTCTGAGGGGAAAAGGCGAACATTTCACGTTTGGTGGGCATGCCTGCGCGGAAGACGGGAAAGAGCGAAAGGGGTGCATGCTGGTCTAATTATCCCCTTTGTTGCTTTTCATTGAAATCCCAAGGGGCGTGGAATAATTCCCCTTGGTTGATGGCCAAATTTGCGGCTCTTCCCAAAGCAAGACTCCCGCCACACAATGTAGCCTCTTGCTTAACAGCTATTTTTGGCTGGAGATTGTTGACATCGCCGGTAGCGTTGCCAACACCCCATGTGAGCTCGCACGGATGAAATCCTTTACCTGAGGTGCTACTACAAGTCATTTCACTCTTTTTCTTTAAGCCCTTCTCTCCAGAGCCAGAGCCTTCTTTTTGCTGGGGGGTTACCGCCTTCCTTGGCTTCTGGCTTCAACCAGGAGACCCACCTTCCGATGTCATCGCATGAGTTTCACGAAGGCATGTCACAGGGCTAACTCAGGGGATTTACGCTGGCTGTACAATTATTTAAATTTGTCAGATGCTACAGCATGTGCGATGCGCAGTGTTAGCAATGTAAATAAGACAGAAAAATGTGCCGCCGCCATCACTTTCGGCAGACTCTAGTGGGAATGGAATTGGAGCTAAGATCAGATCTGCAGACCTTTTTGACGGGGTCGGAGTACGACGACGCTGTCCGTTTTATATCCAAAATATGTAACACTTGCAGTTCCTTCACAAGCAGATATTTATAGTTTACTGCAAAACCTTGGTTATGTCTGTGTAAATTCTGACTTCCTCTGCTTACAGTGAAAACCAAACTGTACATTTTCTGATTTGCTGCTCTGCACGTACCTGGGGAAATGGTGCTATAGATTTGGATCAAGATATTGGACCATTGAGTGTGAAATTTGCAATCAATTCAGACATTGAACCTGAAATTTTGCCTTTGAAGTAAAATGTTTAGAAAGCAAATAACCTTGACACACCCATGGCTACCTGTAAAATAGCATATTTAAAGTAATTTCTTTATTTTCTTTCTAAAATGAATGCTCTATGGTGCAGAAAACTAAAACCGAAACGAATATTTAAAAGGAAGACATGGGTAATATATTTGTGGCACTCCAAAGGGCCATATTTAATGTTGATCATATGGTTCCATCTTTATGAGTTTCTATTTCTAAGAAATAAAACACTGAAATGTGGTTATTTATCATAATAGTCCTTCATGCAGAACAACAAAGGTTTCTCAGGGTTTAACATTACATGACTGTCGTTATTTTATGAAACCTTTTTTGTTACTCATGTACAAATACTTATAATATTTAAATATATGTAGTAGCTGAAATGCATATATTTAAATATTGATGGAAATAGGGACATAATTTAATGCCTACTTTTTTAAAGCTCCTGGTTTAATAATAATCACGGGTGTGTTTGCCAACTTCATGTGCAGTGAGCTTCAATGCAAATGTACCAAAGCATTATTAATTTAACAGAGTTTATTAAATGTATTAAAGCTATATGTTTATAAAATTATAAGAGTCATCTCTATTAATCTCTGAATAAGGTTTCATGGCATTCACGGTGGAGTCATAACACTTTGGTAAGATACTGGAGTCAGAATGGACTTCATTGCAGCAGATGTCGATATCAACAGCACAATTTGGGGAAATAAAGACATACTTTTCTTCCAGTATATTTCTAAAGTACAGAAAAGGACTTGGGGGGTTACAGGACTCCCAGGAACATCCCAGGGCCTGTGTGCATTTGTGTGTGCACGCACGAGGCCTTGTGAAAAATAGGTGAATGCAATGGATTACAGTAATACACTCTATGGTGAAGTTTTAAAACAAGCATAGAAATCCCACTTTACATATGTCATAATCAAGTTTTCTTTTTCTTACCAAAATACCATTAAAATGAAAATATATTGGCTTGTGCATCAATTAGGGAAGGCTGAATTTATTTGGCCATCCCTAATTGATACACATGCCAATGTATTTTACTTTCTCATTTTTCACTCAGATTCCATAGCCCATATTCCCACATCAGTGTGTGTGTGTGTGTGTGTGTGTGTTTTAAAAAGTCATCATGAAAATTCACCAGCATTTTAGTGTGAATTGCTCACAATATACACATTTTGCATGCATTTTTGCACATTATAAACAATTTCACATTATTTGCAATTTCCCCATATATAATGCATTATTGTGTGTTATTTTCACATTCTATCGCCTTTTGAATGTGTTTGTGGAAGGCAAGGCGATTTTTGGTGTGTTTTTGTTCTTCTATGGTGTATTTTGTGTTCTCATTTTGTATTTTTATGCTGTGAACCACCCTGTGACCTTCAGATGAAGGGCAGTATACAAATTTAATTTATAATTATCATACATGCATTCATATGCACACTAGTATATTAGTATTATTCCCAGTGATGTATTAGTCCCTTTCTAATCTACCATCTCAAAGTGATTGACACATAAATAAAAACAGCTGAAAACATAAAAACAGCAAGCATATTTAAAAAAGACTAAAACCCCATCAAGGGGGCACTTGTGGTAAAAACAACAACATTTAACCGCCTGGGGAAAACCTGTCAGAATAAAATTGTTTTCTACTGTTTCCAGAAAGTGTAAAGTGGACAACTGTTGGATCTTGACAGGAATGCTATTCCACAGAATAGGGGCTATCACACTAAAAGCCCTGTTCTGAGTTACTTTGCATTTTTATACATCATAATTATGTTATCAAAGTGCAAATTTCAAAAGATGATTGTGTTTTAGTTTGCATCTTGTTTCAAAAGTGCAGATTTAGTAGATGCATCTTTAAATGTGAACTGAATGAAATTTCCCCCATCCCTAGGAACAATATACCAAGTTTTCTGTTGGAATTTGATGCATAGCTCAGATACCTAGATAGGGAAATGGGATATATTAAAAGCTGCCTTGCTTCCCCACAAATATTTTACTTCTCCTTTTTCTCCCAAATCGTAGCAACACATATACAAAAATATCACAAGTTCTTCAAAGTATTGCAAGTGTCCCTTGCGCTTAGATTCACCAGGTTATTTCTGGTTAATAATTTTGAGAAGAGCAAATTTTAATACCATTTCATCAGCCAGACACCGACTTGTACGTATAACTGTATTTCTGCCTTAATCTTCATTGTATGAGGAAGCAATTATTTTATTGTTGGTCACATACAAATGATGCATGGATATGAATTGCTTACAATTGCCTTGTGAGGAAAGCAGATCGCGGAGTGCTTCTCAAAAGGAACACTATCTTGTTGGCCTGGTATTCTGTCAATAGTTGAAATGTTTCACAAACGAGAGAAGAAGCTGGTGTTGACCCAAGATTAAAATTCATTTATTTCAAGGAGCCTTATGGAAATCAGCTAGTGTGCATTAGTGAGTTATTGTAAGAGGCTTAGAATGCATACCGTGGGCATGATCATTCAACAAACCACTGCGATCAAGAGGTATATAAATACCTCAAATAAATAAACACTGAAATTTCCCTTGATTTAAACACATCAGGTTAAAGCACACGATTTCATTCGCCCAGTGATAGCTGTGGAGCTTAAAGCTGCCTAATTGTGCCCATAACTCATAAATCATTGCCTAGTCCTATAGATTGTGCCCATTTGAACACAGTTCCTTTGCTGGAAAAAAATGTGTGGCATTCTTGTAGCACCCTAAATGAATACCTCTGGCCCTGCTCCGAGCATGAAATTTAGGAGAAATCTTACTGTAGTTCTTTGCCAATGCATAGCTGTGCTGGCAGTGGAAGTTTTGGAATTAGGGTTAGGGCAGGGGTAGGCAACCTAAGGCCCGTGGGCCGGATGCGGCCCAATCGCCTTCCCAACACGGCCCACGGACGATCCAGTAATCAGTGTGTAGAATGTGTCCTTTTATTTAAAATGCATCTCTGGGTTATTTGTGGGGCCTGCCTGGTGTTTTTACATGAGTAGAATGTGTGCTTTTATTTAAAATGCATCTCTGGGATATTTGTGGGGCATGCCTGGTGTTTTTACATGAGTAGAATGTGTGCTTTTATTTAAAATGCATCTCTGGGTTATTTGTGGGGCCTGCCTGGTGTTTTTACATGAGTAGAATGTGCTTTTATTTAAAATGCATCTCTGGGATATTTGTGGGGCCTGCCTGGTGTTTTTACATGTGTAGAATGTGTGCTTTTATTGAAAATGCATCTCTGGGTTATTTGTGGGACATAGAAATTCGTTCATTTTTTTTTTTTCAAAATATAGTCCGGCCCACCACATGGCCTGAGGGACAGTGGACCGGCCCCCTGCTGAAAAAGGCTGCTGACCCCTGGGTTAGGGTGAAAGTGTCTAATTGTGGCACCATCACCTTGTTTCCAAGAAATCTCTGCCTGCGCCAAATAAGGGTTTTCCTTTATACCTCAGAGTTCTCTTGTACTACCCTATTGCTGGTGGCTTGCTGAGACTGACCACCAGAAAGAGGCCAAGGGAATCTGGGCACCCAAATTTAAGAAGGATATTGACAAGCTGGAACATGTGCAGAAGAGGGCAACCAAGATGATCAAGGGTCTGGAAACCAAGCCTTATGAGGAACGGTTGAAGGAGCTGAGTATGTTTAGCCTGAAAAAAAGAGGAGACTGAGATGAGATACGATAGCCATCTTCAAATATCTCAAGGGATGTCACGAGGAAGAGGGAAGAACCTTGTTTTCGCCTGCTCTGGAGGGCAGGATTCGAACCAATGGCTTCAAGTTACAAGAAAGGAGATTCCGACAAAACATCAGGAAGAACTTTCCAAAAGAGCTGCTCGACTGTGGAACAGTCTGCCTTGGGAGGTGCTGGGCTCTCTTTCCTTGGAGGTTTTGAATCAGAGGTTGAGTGGCCATCCGTCATGGATACTTTAGCTGAGATTTGTGCATTGCAGGGGGTTAGATTGGATGACGCATGGACTCCCTTCCAACTCTACAATTCTGTGATTCTATGACTCTCTCGTATTTGTGCAGGCAACCCTGGGCTTGATTTTATGGCCTGCATTTGAGAGCACAGATTTGGGGTGTAAATACTCCGCTTATTCTTCAAAGCAAAAAAATAAAATAAAAAATGGCATGACACAACAACAAGTCACATGTGAGGAAGGGGTGGAGGTTCCAGAACACTACTATGTTTTTTTAAAAGAAAGAAAGAATGATAAAATAAACTCATCAGTGGGGGAAAAGGCAACCCTAGGATGATTTATCAGCAAAGAATAACCAATGGTGACAACAGTGTTGGCAGAAAAGGGTCCATTTCAAGAATCTTTGCCGCATCAAGTTTGTATTTACTCATTCTGGTAATATGATGATTTAATTAGTTGGTGCCTATCTGAGGTTAAATGAATCGTTATTTTGTAAGCATTCTGTTTCACCTGGTATTTAATTTAACCAGAAAGTGGTGCGGGTTTTCACTGAACATTCATCTCCCAGATTTAAACAAAGGAGACAGTTCAGGCTAGTTATTAAAGGAGAAAGAATGAGAAAATGCCATAAACAGCTTTGTTCTGGGGAGAGGCTGGGTGGGGGGAAAGAAAAAGCCCAAGGCTGGAAATGGCTAGCATATAACTATAATATATTTTCTGCTGCTTGATTTCCACCACACACACACACACACACACACACACATTTTATATATATATATATATATATATATATATATATATATATATATATATATATATATATATATATATATATATATATATATGTAAAATACCATCCATTCTTAAATGCTTATATAATTGTTTACATAACACTGGCTCATTAAATAAAAAGAGAAATTCTGGAGAAATTTGCCCTACTCTTCAGTTGGACAACTCAGCACATGCACATACACACTGATTTGGCCATACAAAATAGTCTGAGTTTATGGGACTGCTGCATTGATGAAGGTCTGTTCATGCTGATTAACATACAGCATCATTAAGATGGTGATTTTTATCATATGTGGTGGACTTGTGATGAAGTAAAATCATTTTGGGAGTTGATCTACAATGAATTAAAGAAGATGTTTAGATATACTTTCCAAAAAAAACAACAACAACCCGGAAGCATTTCTTCTTGGTTTGATGGGAAATGAGATTGCGAAGGTAGATCAATGACTGTTTAGGCACTAGCAGGACTGAAATAAATCCCACAATGTGAACTACAGATTAAAGACTTAATAGTATGCGATTGGATTTGAACATGACTACCTGTTGAAGGGAGGGAGGGAAGTCACAAGCTCGGCAGAGCGGAAAGCTTTATTGTTTGGTATTGTAATGTTGAAAATGTTGTTTAAGGAGGAAAATAATAAAAATTTATTTTTTAAAAAAACAAAACAAAACATTCAGCATCATTATAAACATACTAGATTCCGGGACATTCCAGTGAAGCTGTTTGTTGGAAGGTTTTGCCGAAATAGGCAAAAGGAAATGCTTCTTCATGAAGCACACAGTTGAAATGTAATGTAACCACACAAGGTGTAAACTTCTGAGGATGGTAGAACTACCAAGAGACCGCTCCCCACCCTGCTGATCTCCACACCTAAGAGGGTCTTTCAGCTATTCAGGGCCTAAGTCATTTCGGTCTTTAAACACTAACGTAAACTCTCCGGTGATAATGTGGGAACAAAGAGCACGCCCCAGCTATGAACATGCTCCTACCAGCAGGGTGGGAATATAACCCCATCCAGAAGAGACCAGCTCCTCGTTTCATGCGCCCAGGAACCTGGAACACATAATGCCTCCATCTTTGAAGCGTTCAGCTTCAATTTATTGGCTCACACCCAGCTTATCACCGCTTCCAAGTGCAGGTCTAACACCTGAACCACCTCTTCTGATTCTGATGGAACAGGGAGATGTAGCTGGGCATTATCCATGGAATCTGCAGGTGTTCAGTTAATATAAAATGGGAGTTGGGTGGGTGGTGGGTGTTTGCGGCGGGAAGAAAGCATGAATGACTTCTGTTGTAGTCAAAGTAGGAGCATACCCTGTAGGGCAGGGGTCAGCAAGGTTTACCTCAACTGGGCCAGTTCACTCTAGCGGAGATTCCTCTGTGGGCTGCGATTTCCGGCGTCTGCGCATGCACAGAACAGATTTCCGGCACCACAGAAGCGAGTCCCCGTGCCGCGCTGTGCCGGTTTAGCACAGCGAGCAGGGACTCGCCAAGTGGGAGGCTCGGTTTGGGGCCAGCTCGTGGGCCGGTTAAACGGCCCCCGTGCACCGCTTGTGGCCCATGGGCCTTAGGTTGCCTACCCCTGCTGTAGGGAGATGTGTGGGCTGTAATGAACTGACGCATTAACAATAAGCTGCTTTAAGAACATCCTAGGGCAGACGGGCAGGGGGGTGGGTAGAAAAGATTAAATAAGACAACGTTTTACACTAGAGATGCCGCACATAATAATAATAATAATAATTTATTATTTGTACCCCGCCCATCTGGCCGGGTCTCCCCAGCCACTCTGGGCGGCTTCCAACAAATATAAAGATACATGCACAAGTCACCAAGATTTCACTAGTGTTTCCTCTTCCCTTCACGTGTTTCATATCCAAATCAAGCTGTTAGAGCTAAATCTCTTGGCCAGCCAGTGAAGAGGTCTTGCAGGCTAGCATTGCACCTCCAATAGCTCGGAGACTAGATTCCTGTGCAAATCTTACCTTTTTAAAAAAGATGTTTTTATTGAATTTTACAATTTAATCAGCTTAATCCATCAACATAAATCACATAAGAAAGTAAGCATAGTGCTAGTGAGTCTAGTTCTTTACAATATTTCTGTACCTGTATATATAAAATAAATACATTCCAAACTTTTTTTAAAAGTCTTTGTTGTCCTTCTCTTTTAATCTTGCTGTAAGTTTCGCCAACTCTGCATGTTCCATCAATTTGAGTTGCCAGTCTTCTTTCGTTGGCATCTTGTCCTCCTTCCATCTGTGGGCGAAAAGGATCCTAGCAGCCGCTGTAAAAGTTAAAGGGACCCCTGACCGTTAGGTCCAGTCGCAGACGACTCTGGGGTTGCGGCACTCATCTTGCTTTATTGGCCGAGAGAGCCGGTGTACAGCTTCCGGGTCATGTGGCCAGCATGACTAAGCTGCTTCTGGCGAACCAGAGCAGCGCACGGAAATGCCATTTACCTTCCCGCCGGAGCGGTACCTATTTATCTACTTGCACTTTGACGTGCTTTCGAACTGCTAGGTGGGCAGGAGAGCAGCCGCTGTAGCATACATAAATAAATTATTGAGTGCAAATCTTATCAATCCCACCATACGTGCATATGAGCTGGGGATCAGCAAGGGTTAACCGTTTATGGAGACTGGATGTGCTATCTAAAGAAAGCTTATTTATACAGGTGCATCTCAAACTCACACAAGTACTGTTCATGCTTACCAGATGCGGTATGTTCCCACTGAGATCTATTGTATGCATTTCCATTTGGGGCATTATAAAGAAAGCAGAAAAACTGGAAGAGCTTCCCATGTCACAGAATGCTCCTGTAGCTTCCAAAGCTACCAGACGAAGCTACTCCTCATGGGCAGCTCCAGATAGCGTGTTTGTTTCTTTAAGAGGTTTTCCTCAAGTGTTGGGCCAGCAACCTCCCTTCCTCTTCCTGTAAATGGAGATTTGATTGTCATGGCAGAACCAAGCTCCACTCTCCCTGCTCTGCTCGTTTCAGAGGAACGAGAAGGCTCAAGCTTGGAATAACAGAAATTTGAGAATGATATGATCAAGGTGACACCGAATGTCAAAATGGAGCACGAAGTAAAACGGTATCAACCAAAGGGAATTAAATCAGGTAGAAAGGTATGTATCAAAAATTAAGAGCTTACATCAAGCCTGTTAATGCTACATTTGCTAATGAACATCTCCTTAATATCTATTGTGCAGTTATAGAATTTGTCATCATTTCCAGCAAGATACTTATTAGACCTGGCATGTCCCATTTTATTTTGCAAATCTGTTTTGAATTGGCTCAATTAAAATTGTTATATATTTTTGATCCTCCGGAGGTGCCATCTGTTTAGTGGTACTAGGGGGTCCTGAAAAAACTGTTGTCAATTTTGTTCTGCAATAATTATTCAATTGTAATGAAAGGTTTTGGGTGCAATCCAAAGAAAATTAGGTGGACCTAATCAATGAGACTTATTCTATTTATTCATTTGAAATATTCATTAAACGTCCTTCATCAAAGATTCCAGATGCTTCACTGCGTCCTTAAGTCCTTAAGTTGTGTGGATTTCGGCAGAGGTACCCAAGGTCACCCAATCAAGCTGAATGGTGGGGCATTCAAGCAGACAGAAGAAAGTACTTTTTCACACACCACGTAGTTAAAATATGGGATGGGGTTAGTAAGGTTAGGTCAGGCTTAGACAATCTGTACATTGCTTTCCATTAAAAGAAAGTCAGAAAATGATTCACAACCAAACTTTGAAAATGCAATTTTAAAAACTCAGAATACCACTGTAAACAGAGATTAATAGGACAATATCACAACCCAAATGGCTGGCAAAGCATGAACATTTTTGCCTGGCACTGAAATGATGACACGGTTGGCATCAGGCGATGCTTCCACAAGAGGTGGTAAGGCCATGAAGGTGGAATGCCTATTTAAAAGGGACTGAGAAATGTCGTACAGGATAAGAATATCCATGGCTACTTCTTCTTCTTCTTTGGCAATTCCTTGTAGCCGAGTAAGATTGTCTTCCGTGAACATGGTTTTAACAGTGAGTCCGTCAGTGACTGTGGAGGCCAATTCTGGATCCACACGTCCTTTCACAGGGGGGATATAGGTTTCCGGGCTGGAGCTGATCATGGTGAGGGCTTGCCAAGCATGCCCTCCTCTTAGCGCATTTCTCCCTTTTGTCTTGAGTTTGAGTGTCTTCAAAGCCTATGACACCTTTGGAAAAGGCTGTTCTCCAACTGGAGCGCTCACAGGCCAGTGTTTCCCAGTTGTCGGTGTTTATACTACATTTGTTTAGATGTGCCTTGAGACAGTCTTTAAACCTCTTTTGTTGACCGCCAGCATTACGCTTTCCATTTTTAAGTTCAGAATAGAGTAGTTATACGTTACCTCCAACACCAGTGGCAAGATGCCTCTGAAAGCCAGTTGCTGGGGTCATAAGCAATTATTGTGCTCATGCCCTGCTTGTGGGCTTCCATAAGTATCTCGTTGGCCACTGTGGGAACAGAATTCTGGACTTGATAGGTCTTTAGTCTATCAGGGTCCTTGTGTTTTCATGCAATACAATGTCTTGAAGAACTTTAGTTTCCAATTTGCACTGAGTACCATTTTCAAGTTTCAAGAGACGTTGTTTTTGCCTGAAATGCAAATTATGCTACTGGTTTGTTGTTGTTTTTAAATCCTCCATGCACACACACACAGCCATTTGTAAGAGCTTTTCAGGAACCACGAAGGACCATTTTTAAAGCTCCAGGGAGTTCTTCTATGAGCTCATCGAGCCAACTTCAGGAAAGCTCTTAACGAAACGAGGTGGACCAGGATTCGACCCATATAGAGTAGTGCTCTCTCTCTCTCTCTCTCTCTCTCTCTCTCTCTCTCTCTGTGTGTGTGTGTGTGTGTGTGTGTGTGATACCCTCCAACATCCCACTGATCAGAATTGGGACACTTGTTTGTTAGTCTCTGGTGGGAGCCAACTGACTTGGTGGAGACCAAAAAACTAGTGTCCTTTGGTCCAGCACTCTATGTAACTTTCCTGTTCTGAAGACCTGACAGAGATGTAGCCCCAATGTGGCCTGTGGGGCCTGGCTGCTGCAGGTCATTCCAGGTCCTGCTCTACAAATTTTCAGCTCTCACTTCTAAAAGCCGACAGGAGGCTCCCCACTTCAGGCTGCTCTCCTCCTCAAATTCGTGGAGAGGAACGAGAGGGATGAATGGAGAGCAGAGCAACCCTGCAGCCCCACTCCCCATGTTTACACCTGATGTGAATGTCTGAAAAGGGCTTCAGCCACATCAACACTGCAAGCCTTATTTATTCCACAATCACAAAAAGTCGCACTTTATATAAATAAGTACAGTAATAAAAACTTCATACAGTCAAACCTTGGTTGTCGAACGTAATCCGTTCCGGAAGCCCGTTCAGCTTCTGAAATGTTCAACAACCGAGGCACAGCTTCTGATTGGCTGCAGGAGCTTCCTGCACTGATGCAGAAGCTGCATTGGACTTCTGGAAAACGTTCGAAAACCAGAACACTTACTTCTGGGTTTTCGGCGTCTGGGAGCCGAAACCTTCCAAAATAGAGGCGTTTGGGAACCAAGGTTTGACTGTATAATGTATCAGCTCAAATCAACTCTTTATCTTTACCTCTATTTAGACCATCAAATCTAAATCTGTCAAGTCGTGTATCCATACAAATCCTCTTACAAAATCAAAGCAAATAACAACAATCTATGTAAGTAGCATTTTTGTATACCATAACACTTGGTAGTCTGTAATTGTTTGAAGACCACACCAAGTTGTTCAAGAAAACAGGTCTGCACTATGTAGTTCTCAATTCAAGGAAGATAAACTAGATGAGTTTAAGACTGTCATCCTATTAACAAGGAAGAAAGTCTCACTGTGCTCAGTAGAACTTACTTCCAAGTAAACATGTATTGTACTTCATGTCTATTAAATTATGTAGGTTTAATGCAGGAATGAGACAGACAGACAGACAAATAGTTTTTCTATCTATCTATCTCTTAATGAGAAAGTACTTAATTTGCACTTTTCAGACCAGTTCACAAACAAAAATGCAATTATTATTCTCGCTTCTCCGAATTTTGTGATGCCGTTCTCTAACCAATGTGTACAAAAGTGAGTCCATTAGTGTGCATAAAAATGCATGTAACAATGAAAGCAATTTTTTTTAAAAGACAGGAAAGTCGGGAACTAGGAAATTAGGAAACTGAGCTGCAAAAATGTGTGTGTTGATCAAACCGCATACTGTAATGCATATGTTTGGAGAAATTTGCACGGTAAGTAAGTAATTTTATTGCGGTCAATCAGAAATTTGCACTGAAATGGTGATGAATTTTCATGAGGAACTTCCGTTAAAAATGCAAACTGATGTGGAAATGTGGAGAGCTGAATTTAGGATCGGAAAAATTAGAAACTAGAAAAAAAATAGAATTTAAAAATAACAGGTTCATCCACCCTTAGTTTGAGCATGTCATACTTCTGGATTTAACACGATGTTAAATTCTGCTTTTTCTGCAGACAATTCAGACTTGCCAAGCATTCCGGCAGTTTAGGCATATACAGCACACAGCTACATGGCCTCCACTCGGGCATGAGTCCAGGAATAAGTGTGAGAACCCAATGACAGGTACAGCAGCAGCGAGAACGGTCTCAGCGCAAGTTATTTTCGTATGGGGACAAAATTATTCTGTTTCCGATGGCATCACAGCTTCCTCTCACTTTCCTTATTTAGGAGGCAGGGACCAAAGAAGCACACCATGAGCTGCGTGCAGAAAATTAATTTTCCTTCCAGTGAAATGAAACAACGGGATGAGAAGGTCATGAACGTTTGCTGTTTAAGCTCAGGGTAGCAGCTGCAGCAGCTACTCTTTGGTGCTAAAGGCAGATGACTGGAGAAGCCGGGAATTAAGGGGAAAGATCCTTAGGCACGCTTCTTTCTGACAGATTGTGGGTGGACGTTTAAACAATAAATAAATTTGCTGCTGACTCAGAATTTGGCAATTCTTGCAAAATGCAATCATTTAGCCAGGAGTCACAGATGTAAAATATGGTTCCTTCCTTCCTTCCTTCCTTCCTTCCTTCCTTCCTTCCTTCCTTCCTTCCTTCCTTCCTTCCTTCCTTCCTTCCTTCCTTCCTTCCTTCCTTCCTTCCTCCCTCCCTCCCTCCCTCCCTTCCTTCCTTCCTTTCTCTCTCCCTCCCTCCCTCCTAGCTCCCTCCCTTTCTCTCTTCCTCTCTTCCTCCCTCCCTCCCTCTCTCCCTTCCTTCCTTCCATGGTGGCTGCTGCCTACTGAAACTGGGTGCTGGATAAAACAACAGGTTAAGACGGAGCCAATGACAGGTGGAGACATCTTCCCCCACATTCAGTTCTGCAAAGTCAACACTGAGACTAACATGGAGGAAGCTGACAGACGGTGTCTCCCCCTGGACTGGTTGGAAGTAAGAAGGGTGGTGGGTGGTGGGTCGGACTGAGGGTGCTTGGGCAGGGTGTCATGCAACTTAATGGAGCAGCCTTTCTTATGGTTCAGAGATCCATAGCTATATGTATATAACTATGCACACAGAGAGAGAGCAGAGGAGAAGGGGAGATATATTTCTGAATACCTGCCCCCACCCAATCCGTTTAAAACCAGTCACATCTCAGGCCTCGTTTATCAATAATGTGGTAAACTCTGCCTAGACTGTACCACTTCAGGCTGCAGGTGAAATGCTTCTCTCATACAAAAAAAAAGGGTGTGTGTGTGAGCATTTCACATAGAAAACTAGCAGGTTGGGGAGAATTCTGGATTCAAACGTTATCTCTGATATGATCCTACATGCAAGGATTCCCATGCATACTCTGAAATGGTACGATCAGGACACTGGTTAACCACCTCAATGAGAATTAATACTTTGACGCAAGCAGAGCATGGAGTTGCCCGATCAAAATTCAGTTCGAATAAGTTATTGAAGCATGCACACATTTCCTCTGGTTTATGGTAGCCCCATTATGCTGGTGCACATCAACCAGAGGTGAGGTATCGAAAAGTTTGAGCAGGTAACCAAAAGGCCAGATCTTCTACAGTGTGGCATAGAAATTCAAAGAGGAAAGATAAATTATTGATAATTGTGCCTTTGTTGGTTTTAAAATTTCAAACTTTTCAAGAGGAACCAGCCTTGTCAAGGAGAAAGGGTCTGTAAGAACAGCCTGTTGTCCGGGGTCCCATCTAGTCCAGCATCCTGTTCTCACAGAGGCCAACCAGATGTCTTTGGGGGAACCAGCAAGCAGAACCTGGTCACATCAGCACTTTACCCTCCTGTGTCTTCCAGAAACTGGTTTTCAGATGCACACCGCTTCCAACAGTAGATAAGGAACTTACAGGTTGAGTAGCCATTGATAGTCTTTATCCTCTATGAATTTGTCCAGTCCTCTTCTAAAGCTGTCCAGTTTGATGGCTATCACTGCCTCTTTTGGGAACTAATTTCACAGCTCCCAAGAAGAAGTACTTTATTTTGTCTATCCTGAATCTCTCAACATTCTGCTTCATTAGATGTTCTAGTGCAGAGTTCCTCAAACTTGGGTCTCCAGCTGTTGATGGACTACAACCAGGGCCGTCTTAAGCATATCCGGCACCATGGTGCAAAGCTCCCTCCGGCGCCCCCCTCCCTGGTTCCCAGTTTTTTAGGGAGGACGGCACTGCCGGCAGGGCTGGAGGAGGCGGGCAGCAGCTGGAGGGCAGCTCCTCTGGCAGGGAAGAGGCAAGGCTGGCCACAGCGCCTCCTGGCTCAGCTGGCTGCTTCGTGCCGCGGTGGCCATGGCAGACGGAGGCTCTGGGCGTGGCGCTGCTTCGCATGGCGGAGGTGGGCGAGGGCAGCGAGCTGATGCCAGGAGGCGCCATGTCCAGCCTCCGCCTCTTCCCTGGCGCTCTCTAGAACTTGGAGCCCTGGCACCCCGTGCCACTAGCCTCAATGGGTAAGACGCCCCTGACTACAACTCCCATCATCCCTAGCTAGCAGGACCGGTGGTAAGGGATGATGGGAACTGTAGTCCAACGGCAGCTGAAGACCCAAGTTTGGGAAACCCTCTTCTAGTGCTAGAGAGGAAGAAAAATGTTTCTCTGTCCACTTCCACCATACCATGTACAATTCTATCACTGTCTTTAAGATAATTTGAGGGCACACTTTTGACCATAGCAGATGAGCTGTGGTGGTGTATCGAGGTGAAGCTGCAGTCGTGGAAATTACTGGACCCCCTGATTTATTAGTAGGAGAGCATTGTCTTACTGATCAAATTAAGTACATCAGCCAACACAACTGCCTAAGGAGAATGAACTGAATTGCAATGCTAAGGGGCTTTTTGGTTTCCTTGTTAGAATGGAGAGGCTGGGGCTCTGCTAATGTAATGGTTGATCTGATTTTATTTGATTAGGCAAATTATGAAACAACTGTGTGAAATTCATTATTGTACTAATGTGATCTCGGAAATTGGAGTCTTATTACAGCTTTGGCCTTGATGCGTTTTATCGTTACCCTGAGCTTTGGAGCAATTTTTTAGAAAACAAATATGGGGGAACTCTAGTAAATACATAGTGTTACATAGTCCCAGTTCCCCAAGCGCTGAGAAGATCCAAGGCCAGAGCTACAGGGTCCCGTTTCCTTTTCAATTAGAGTTCACCGGAGACAAATGCTGCTTTTGTGTACACACAGAGAACGGCAGCCGGGGAAGCACTAGCTATTCAGATTAACTGGATGCCCATGCGACATTCAGGAAAATGATCTATATATTCTGAGTTACATCTGAATCGCAAACACTCTGTGAGGTGAGTGGGGCGGAGAGACTTCAGAGAAGTGTGACTAGCCTAAGGTCACCCAGCAGCTGCATGTGGAGGAGCGGAGACGTGAACCCGGTTCACCACATTACGAGTCCACCGCTCTTAACCACTACACCACACTGGCTCTCTGAGAAGTTAAAAGATTTTATTTTAAAACAGCAAGTAATGTATGCATACCAAGCAAACACTTCAATCTGCCACTTGGAAGCCCTCAAGAAGTGGAGAAGTGACTCCCGCTGGCAGGGGTGGAGGAAGGGGGGCCCACCCCGGGTGTCACCACTGAGGGGGGGTGACAAATTGCTGGGTGGCACTTACTGCGGGGCCTGCAGCGCACCTGAACCACGGGTCTCACCTAGGAGTGATGAGGCGGCTTGGGGGCCCGCAGGCTCCATGCTGCCCCAAACAGTCCTCCCACAGCCTCCCTCTCAGCTGTAGGGTGGCTGAGTGGGAGGAGGCAGCCTGACTCCTCAGAGGTCCCGCGGAGCATCCTGCCGCACCCAGAGGCGTAGCAAGCCCAGGTGGTACCCGGGGCGGAATTTTTTTTGTCACCCCCCCACTTTAATTTTAAAAAATTTAAAAAAAATTAAAAAGTGTCACCCCCCTCTGATGGTGCCACTTTGCGAGGTGTGGGGGTTTTGTGTGTGTGTGTCTATTATCTCTTTTTTTTCAATAAAGTTAAAAAAATTAAAAAAAATAATAAAAAAATGTAAAAAAAAGAAAGAAGTGTCACCCCCCTCTGATGGTGCCACTTTGTGAGGTGTGGGGGTTGTGTGTGTGTCTATTATCTCTTTTTTTCAATAAAGTTAAAATTAAAAAAAAATTAAAAAATGATAAAAAAATTAAAAAATAAAAAAAATAAAAAGTGTCACCCCCCTCTGATGGTACCACTTTGTGAGGTGGGGGGGGTTGTGTGTGTGTCTCTTATCTCTTTTTTTCAATGAAGTTAAAAATTAAAAAAAAATTGTTTTTTAAAAAAAGTGTCACCCCCCTCTGGGGTGGAACCCGGGGCGGCCCGCCCCCCCACCCCCTTGGTATGCCCCTGGCCCCACCCCTGGGCACAGGACATGTGTGCTGCCCCAGGCGCCCGATCAGCTTGCTCCACCACTCCTCCCTGATAGTCTCAGCTTGCATGGCCCTGCGACTCTTGCACGAGCTTCAAAAAAAACCCACCAAACTGTCCAATTTCATAGATAACCTGTGTAGCTTGCCAGACTGGCTAGGTGCAGATAATCCGTTAGCCACCCCCTCCCAATGCCTCACTTTCTCAAAACAATGTCCAACGTGAAAGAAGGTCACCAGCACTATCCTCCCAAACTGGTGAAGGCAGCTGTGTGGGGGGCTTCACCTCTTCCCAACATTCTCAGAACATTAAAGACTGTTCTCACACCATCAAAAATACTTAACAAGAGCGAGGGAGGGGGAAGGAAGAGGCAGGAAGGGTTCCATGTCAGAGACCACTAACTCTTCAAAATACATTTTGTCTCCCGCATGCATTTCCCATACTGCTCTGATACTGGAAAGAGGACACAGTATCATCGCAACTAATAGGCACCCTCCATGAATCTGCATCCTCCCCTGATAAAGTCATCCAAGTTGGCAGCCATTACTCCATCTCAAAGATGGGTGCAACTGATTGGTTCATTCAGGCAGGCCTCCAGCTATCCGCAGTTTGGGCTTTTATAGGGTAAATCACGGCCAGGGGACTCCCGTTGCTTCCCTGAGATTCACCCGCAGCCCCCTAACAAAGTAAGAAAACTCCACCCAAAAGTAAGAAGCAGGTGAAGTGTGAAAAATGGACCTCCTCGAACATTGGCCTTTTTATCTTGCGCAGAGGGAGGTGGCTCATATGCGGAGAGCACAGATTAGTTTTATAGCAAAGCAGCCTGGCTCATTTGTTATAGTCCCATTGAAAGATGCACCACCTTCCCACGGCGCTCCTTGGCGAGAAGGTGTGCGTGCCATTGTCGTTAGCTTCCTGTAATGAAGGTAGTTATATAAATCAATCAGGGAAGGGATGCTTTCCTTTCTTGTCACCCTGCTCTTTATTAAAATGCTTATATATTACTCTTGTCATTTTACTTTCACTCACTTACAACCCAGGTGAATTATTTTTATTGCTTTCATCTTCTGCGTTATATTTCACGGATATGGTGAAAGAAAATAGAGATTGATAGGAGCAAAATTAAAATATATTTTAAGCGAGGGAATCGTACACAGTCGGCGTTAACTTACACCAGTCTTTCAAGTAAGTATTTTGGGAGGAACTGACCACAGTTTGCCTGCGTTCCTCTTATTGCTTCTTCCCTCCTCTTTACTATGACGGAAAGGCCTGCAAACCCGCCTTTCTCATCTTCCTCTTCAAACCTGAAGGGACGACAGGATTTTTTAAAAAATACTTTTTGGAAGGTAGAAGGGAGGAGAGATCCTAGATATGTCTGTGCAGTTGGCTCAGCTATGCTCTGTTAAACATAGCGCAGATATGAACCAGAAGATGAGACGCATGCACAGATACACACACACACACACACACACGCCTCCAGCAGAGCCAGTGTGGTGTAGTGGTTAAGAGCGGTGGACTCGTAATCTGGTGAACCAGGTTCGTGTCCCCGCTCCTCCACATGCAGCTGCTGGGTGACCTTGGGCTAGTCACACTTCTCTGAAGTCTCCCAGCCCCACTCACCTCACAGAGTGTTTGTTGTGGGGGAGGAAGGGAAAGGAGAACGTGAGCCGCTTGGAGACTCCTTCGGGTAGTGATAAAGTGGGATATCAAATCCAAACTCTTCTTCTCCTTCTCCTCCTCCTCCTCCGTCTCACTTCTGTATTTTGTATTGCTTCTGAATCTCAATTTAAAAGAACCACCTTGCCTTTGGCAAGACAAGGCTTTTCATGGGCATGTGGATGGCCACCATGAGAACAGGATGATGGACCAGTTGGTCTTGAGTGAGCCTGCTGGGCTCCTCTTAGGAGGCCCTCTTCCATATTCCAACCCCAAGGCTAGTGTGGTCGGTGGGGATGTGAGACAGGATCTTTTGGGTGGCTGCACCTGCTTATGGTGCAGGTTAGCCTTGCTTCTCCTCTGTTGTCCTTTAGGCATGTGAGCAAGACGTTTTGGTTCCACCAAAACTTTAATGCATTTTATTACTATTATTATTAATTACAGTGGTACTTTGGTTTACAACCATAATCCGTTCCGGAGGTCCGTTTGTAAACCAAAACAGGTTGTAACCCAAGGCGTGCTTTTGCCAATGGGGCCTCCCAAAAAAAATTGTTCGTAATTAAAAAAAAGGGGGGGGGGTTGTCATCCAAAAAAAGTTTGCAAACCGGGACACGTACCTCCGGGTAATCCAAAACGTATGCAAACCAGACTGTTCGCAAACCAAGGTACCACTTTAATTAAATTTGTATGCTTCCCTTCACCTGAAGATCTCAGAGCGGTTCACGGCATAAAAATACAGAATAAAACCACAAAGTATATGTCACGGTCACCCTGACCTGTGCAGCACCCCCGGACGTCTCACGGTCTATTGATGACTGCACCTACGACAAATGGTAACCCGCTGCCACCAACCAGCACTCTCACTGGTACCTGTTTGTTAATATAGACACGGATATGGTTTGGAACTAAAAACAAGTTGCTTTATTGAAAGTACAGATGCTTGTGGTTACAGAATAAAACTGGTCTTTCATATGCTTAAATCAGCTGTCCTATACCGGCCTATTACCTCTAAATATATTACCGGCCTATTACCTCTAAATAACAACTAATGTTTCTCTCAAACCACTATCCTGCCAAATCACAAACTGTCAAATCTCTAAACCACCACCACCTCTCAAAACCACCACACTCCCAGCTCTCTCTCTCTCTACTCTACTCTACTCAACTAATCCCCTCACTCTCCTCTCAACTCCCCCCCAGGGTGGGTTTTTATACTTCGCCTCAGCCCCTCCCCTTGGGTTCTAAACTGTCAAAATGGTTAACCCTTTCTTAACCAAGCTACCCTCTAAGGTGATCGTTACAGTATATAATAAGAACCAAGAACAAAACCAAAGCAAACTAATACCACCACCCCCAATTTTAATTTTATCTAGTGGCAATTTTATTGTTTTTTTTGGGGGGGTATGGGCTTTGGCTGTTTTGGGGGGGAAATGTAGTTTTATGAATATTAAAAAGCATATTTTCATATCACCCAGCTGCAATGGAATTACAATTTGGTGTGTTCTGCCAAAGCCTTAGACCATGGGCAGCCAATATGGTTGACGGACTCCAACTCCCATCAGCCCCAGCCAGCATTGGCAATGTTCAGAGATGGTGGGAAGTGTAGTCACACAGGTTCCCCTTCCCTTCCCCAACTAGAGGGTAGCTTCTGTGTGGCAGTGCCTTTCCTAACAGTTTTGCTCGAAGGCTTGTGGAGGAGTTGAAAAGTTCAGCAGTTCCTTGCCAATCCCACCACGTCCGTCCACTGTTCTTATTTTAAGTGAGCGATGACAAGGTAATATTCACACCTCCTAATCTCTCCCTGGCTCGTTCCCCCGCTTCAGCAGTGCAGGCATCCCAAATATCTCTTGGCTGCCCTCTCCGGGCTCACCCTGCCCTCCAGAACTTGACATTCCAACTTGTTTTGCTGGTCTCCAGCGTTGGATGCCCGCCCGTTGGAAGGGCAGCACCTGGTGTGCTAATGAGAAAATGCAACACGGGGCCCCCGATCAGGTTCCTGTTCACTTCCTCTTCTGCTACGGAGACGCCCCCCCCATCATTTCCTCGAAATGCACGATCCACTCGTAGCTGGCTGAGAGGAAAGCTGGTGATGGTGACAAGCATTTTAGAAAGGGTGGTGGTGGCATTTTCTTTCCCCAATGCTCAGCATAGCTGGAAAGGTCACCACTCGCCACTTGCCACTTCCTGTTCTCAGGACGGAGAGAGAAGCTCAGCTGCCAGATGGAACCGTCCAACAGTCCCATCACTCTGCAAATATGTAGAGCCAGGTTCTGGATCAGCAGTGCTGAGTCACCTTTCTTGTTCCCGCCGGTGGAGTTACAAGAAGGATGAATCAAGGGAGCTTCCTGATTCCGTTTCCAATACTTCTTCTTCTTCTTTTGGCAGTACTTTATTTCCAATGTTCAGGGCCGCTACTTAGGTAACCAAATAAGGCAAAGTACATGTACAAAAGGGAGGTACTGGAGGAATCCCACAAATTGCAGAAATATAATAAATTTTTTTTCTGCGGGACAATAAAGGAGGGGAACCCTGAAAGCACTCGATGAGCATGTTGGGGGAAGAGAAATGGGAAACCAGAGAAGGAGGGGAGTTTTTTGAAATTCTGAACAGCAACACCCGATAGTTCTTAACACATCCCACTTATTACTCCTGTAATATCATACCCTCCAACATTCATCAGAAAATAGGGACATTCTAGAAGGCAGGGAGAGAATAAAAAAAATAAAAAATAAAAACTATATAAAAAATTATTTATACCCCACCCATCTGGCTGGGTTTCTGCAGCCACTCTGGGCAGCTCCTAGCAGAATATTAAAAAACTTCCCTAAACAGGGCTGCCTTCAGATGTCTTCTGAAAGTCAGATAGTTATTTATTTCCTTGACATCTGGTGGGAGGGCGTTCCACAGGGTGGGCGCCACTACCAAGAAGGCCCTCTGCCTGGTTCCCTGCAACCTCACTTCTCTCAGCAAGGGAACTGCCAGAAGGCCCTCAGCGCTGGACCTCAGTGTCCGGGCATAAAAATGTGGGTGGAGATGCTCCTTCAGGTATAAAGGACCGAGGCTGTTTACGGCTTTAAAGGTCAGCACCAACACTTTGAATTGTGCTTGGAAATGTACTGGGAGCCAACGTAGGTCTTTCAGGACAGGTGTTATGTGGTCTCGGCGGCCACTCCCAGTCACCAGTCTAGCTGCCGCATTCTGGATTAGTTGCAGTTTCGGGTCACCTTCAAAGGTAGCCCCACATAGAGCACATTGCAGTAGTCCAAGGGGGAGATAACTAGAGCATGCACCACTCTGGTGAGACAGTCCAAGGGCAGGTAGGGTCTCAGCCTGCATAGCAGATGGAGCTGGTAGACAGCTGCCCTGGACACAGAATTGACTTGCCCCTCCATGGCGCAGAAACACCATGGAAAAGGGGGTTTCCCCAGCCACTCTGGGCAGCTTCCAACAAAATATTAAAATACAATAGTCAGTCAAACATCAAAAGCCTCCCTAAACAGGGCTGCCTTCAGATGTCTTCTAAAAGTCTGGTAGTTGTTGTTCTCTTTGACATCTGGTGGGAGGGCGTTCCACAGGGCGGGTGCCACTACCGAGAAGGCCCTCTGCCTGGTTCCCTGTAACTTGGCTTCTTGCAGTGAGGGGACCGCCAGAAGGCCCTCGACGCTGGGCCTCAGTGTCCGAGCAGAAACCCTGGAGAGGAAGGGACTTAGATGGCTGTGAGGAGGCAGGGACCTTCATTCTCAGCAACAGATCCATGTGGAGAAGACCTACCGGAGATGAGAAGCTGTGCTTATTTGGCCTGACATTCCTGTGTCGATCGTGTTTTTGCCGATAAAGGGTTAACTCAGGCTTCCTCAAACTCGGCCCTCCAGATGTTTTGGACTACAATTCCCATCATCCCTGACCACTGGTCCTGTCAGCTAGGGATCTTGGGAGTTGTAGGCCAAAACATCTGGAGGGCTGCAGTTTGGGGATGCCTGGGTTAACTCCAACTTGCATAGTGTGATTTACTGCTGGCTCACTCCTGACAACCACATGACAAAAATTTACATTTATTGCTCTGTTCACTTTTACCTTTGGCCCCACCCACCATTGGTATGCAGCCCCTGAGCAGGTTGTCTAGAAGCCAATGTGGCCCTTGGTCTGAAAACAGTTCTCCACCCTTGATTGATAGTCTTCATGAGTCCTTTTTAAAAGCTGCCCTTTTCATTCTTGACTCTCCACACTGATGATTCCGAGACAGCAAATACAATTTACGGGACAACAGACAGAGAGCACACAATGGATTGCTCTGTGCCATCTGCAGTTGCCAGGAGGCCGCTCGACTCAAATGCTGAAGAATAAGGGGAATGGGAGAAATTCACTGGAATTCAGTCTGCTTTTAATATTGACTTCACCCTTTTCCAGTTTTGAAAGGGGGAAATCCCAGTTTATGCACAAAGGAACATTATTCATTTCATCAAGAAATGAAAAGCAGCTGGGCCAAAAGGAACTGCAGAAGGGCTGCCAGATGTCGACTTTGGCCCCATTTGCACTATATCAGGCTTCCTCAACCTCGGCCCTCCAGATGTTTTTGGCCTACAACTCCCATGATCCCTAGCTAGCAGGACCAGTGGTCAGGGATGCTGGGAATTGTAGTCTCAAAACATCTGGAGGGCCGAGGTTGAGGAAGCCTGCACTATATATTTAAAGTAGGACCATACCACCTGAAACAGCTATGTCTCTCCCCCCTCTCTGCTGAGAATTAGCAGATCTCTATTCCCCTCAGAACAACTGTTCCCAGAATTCCCTGGGAAGAGGGATTGATTGTTAAGCCACTGTGAGAACTGAAGCTTTGTAAGGGGAAGAGGATCTCCTAACAACTCTCAGGACCCTCAACAAACTACAGTTCCCAGGATTCCTTGGGGGAAGCCGTGACTGTTTAAAGTGGTATGATGCTGCTGTGATAGTGCAATGGCAATAGAAGCAATAGAATTCTGTTTAATGTTTTGACTTTACTTCGTATTTATTTACAGGACTTATATACCACTTCATCATTAAAACCTCTAAGCGTTTTACATAAACTATTAACATTACCAATAAAATCAGACGTCAAAAACATGTTAGCCTAAACCTTTTCTAAACAAAACCAGCATATTCAATAATATGCATTATGAAATAAATGACATATTGAAATACTACTCGAGTATAAGCCTAGTTTTTCAGCACATTTTTTGTGCTGAAAAAGCCGCCCTCGGCTTATACTCGAGTGAGGCAGGCAGTGGCTCCTATGAAGCTTTCCCAGGTTTTTTTGTGGTAAAATTGGGTGCCTCGGCTTATATTCGGGTCGGCTTATACTCGATTATATAGGTATGTTTTCAACAGACATGCCTGAGGAAACTGATTAAACACCAAAAACGGTGCAGCAAAGGCACTTGTCTAATATCAATGGACAGGGAGTTCCAAAGTAGTAGTAGTAGTAGTAGTAGTAGTAGTAATAAATGAATGAATGAATACTTTATTATTTATACCCCACCCATCTGGCTGAGTTTCCCCAGCCACTCTGGGTGGCTCCCAACAGAACAACAACAACAACAACAACAACAACAACAACAACATTGATAACATTGATATTAAAAACTTCCCTAAATAGGGCTGCCTTCAGATGTTTTCTAAAAGTCAAATCGTTGTTTATTTCCTTGACATCTGATGGGAGGGTGTTCCACAGGGCAGGTGCCACTACCCAGAAGGCCCTGTGCCTGGTTCCCTGTAACCTCACATCCCCCAGTGAGGGAGCTGCCAGAAGGCCTTTGGCACTGGACCTCAGTGTCCGGGCTGAATGATGGGGGTGGAGACGCTCCTTCAGGTCAAAGTGCAGACACTGAAAGACTGATTTCTTATGAAGGCGGAACAAATGCCATGAGCACTTGTAAAAGAGCCAGTTCCACAGATTGTAGTAGTCAAAGGGGCATGTATGAGGCAAGGAGGTAAAGTGGTCGTAATCTGTTAAGAGTTTTATATAGCAATGCAAACACCTTGAAATACTATTAATAATATTAGCAGGTTTTGTTCGAATGATCTAGTTATCCACAGATGGATTTTTAAACACGACAGGTTGAAATGTAAACGTTTTGGGCACGCTCTTTTGTGCAAGCTACATAAAGCAAATGCTTGTGTGTGTGTGCGCGCACACACACACAATATTCTGTATTTGCAAAAGGATGACGTCTCTCCCTGCCCTAAGAGTGTGCCAGATTACTCATAAACCTGGACCATATGCCACTGCAATTTGTTGATGGGCCCAAGCTGTTTTGGTAGCTATAAAATCCAAGGGGATTAGAGAGGCTCGATCCATGCTGGAAATGGAACAATGGTGGCCGGGGCAGCTGTTTTCTCTCTCCTCTTCCTGCTTCTCAATTTAGGTCATCGTTCGACGAAGAGCCCAAACGCCGCAAATGAGAGCGACACACTTGCAACACACTGCGATAAGGCACTCTGCTTCTCTTGACCCTTCGCGTCACGGGTCACTTGCATGGCCAAGTGCCCAGGCTGGAATGGATGAAGGACAAACCGTACATGCAAAACATCTGGACTTCTGTTTGTCCGTTGCATCTGAAGATCCTGAAGTTGCTGGCTTCTTACTCCTACAACAAACCCTTAGTCCATTTGCCCTCTCTGCTTCGTGTGCACCGTTTTGCTTCTCACATGTTTCAGGCTGTTAGGAATGTGTTGGTGTAAGCAGGGATGGCCCAATATATTTTGCTGCAAGGAATAAAATGGCACCCCCTCCCCAGATGCCACCTATAAAGGTCATCATTGCTAGTTTCTTCTTAAATTGCTCAAGTTCATCAGGGACCCTGGGACACGATGGACCGGGTGCAACTAAGTTGTCGTACTAGTGGAAGTCAGCACAAAGCCTGCTAGAATTTCGCCTCCAATTTTTCCTGCCTCAGTTGAGTGAAGTGAGATTACAAAGTCAATTTCCCAGGCTCCCCAGCAGGGATGGAGCCTTCTGAGAATTCAGGGAAACTTAGGCATGGCCATAATCTAGGGTTGCCTTATTTCATAAAAGCTGGGCCAAAGCTGTTGAGCAAGATCTATTTTTTAAAAAAATCACATTTTTGAGCTATTTTTAAGGAAATTCTAGACTTCCAACATTGATTCTGTACACCATTTCCAAATATTGACGCTGTCTTTAAAATAAAGAGACAGATGTCTACATTTAATTCAATTGGGGATAAAGAATGAGAGGTTAAAACAGAAGAGCTGCTTCGGGAGATGGAGGGGGCAGCTGTGACCTCTGAGTTTCGGTTGACATGAATCATAGAATCATTGGAAGAGACCACAAGGGCCATCCAGTCCAACCCCCTGCCAAGCAGGAACACCATCAAAGCATTCTTGACAGATGGCTGTCAAGCCTCTGCTTAAAGACCTCCAAAGAAGGAGACTCCACCACACTCCTTGGCAGCAAATTCCACTGTCGAACAGCTCTCACTGTCAGGAAGTTCTTTCTAATGTTCAGGTGGAATCTTCTTTCTTGTAGTTTGAATCCATTGCTCCGTGTCTGCTTCTCTGGAGCAGCAGAAAACAACCTTTCTCCCTCCTCTATATGACATCCTTTTATATATTTGAACATGGCTATCATATCACCCCTTAACCTTCTCTTCTCCAGGCTAAACATACCCAGCTCCCTAAGCCGTTCCTCATAAGGCATCGTTTCCAGGCCTTTGACCATTTTGGTTGCCCTCCTCTGGACACGTTCCAGCTTGTCAGTATCCTTCTTGAACTGTGGTGCCCAGAATTGGACACAGTATTCCAGGTGGGGTCTGACCAGAGCGGAATACAGTGGTACTATTACTTCCCTTGATCTAGATGCTATACTCCTATTGATGCAGCCCAGAATTGCATGGGACGATTCCTCTGGAGTTTCTATATCTCACTGGTTGTGTTTCCGATTCCATTTAGGTGACGACCGTTACAAGCAAGGAAGTGGGCCTGTGGACGTCTCCTCACAGAGGTGAGCATTTGGCTTCTGCGGATATTATTGGTTTGCTTATTGCGAAGCATACATTGAAGGCATGTGTCTAATACATTGTGCTTTCTTTTCAAGTTCAACTTCGCCCCTTCCTCTGAATATTGCTCTGCTTTCCTCCCAGCCAGCCACTCACCAAAAAAACGTTCCATTCTCTCTAACCTGAAATGAATTACTTCTTTCCAACTGGACCATTTCTGATTCTGATTCTTTACTGTATCTTTCCGTTTCCATCTGTTCAAACCTGAACTCCTGATGGGGTTAGCAGATGTGCTATGAGGTTTGGATGATAATTGCTGTATGTAACCCTTATCATTCTTCTTGCGCCCGCCTCCCAAATATCACAGTGTTGGAGGAAAAATGTTGGTGGTGGAGTTTAAAGGGGCATTTCATGGCTTTTTCTCACCCCCCTTTATTTAAAAAAAAAAAAGAGAGGAAATGATTTAATTGTTTTTTTGAGCTTAAGGCCGTGTTGCCTTCTTGGCAGTGTGTGCGCTAAATTATTTAAAGACATTGATAGTAGACAATAGATATATTTCCCCCCATCTGTGTCTGTAGTGTCCTGGCTCCCAATTGCATTCAATTTCATTATTATAACAGCACCTCTTAAAAACAATTGGCTTGGCTCTGCAGGATAGTTTTATAATGAGACGAGAAGGGTCTTTAATGGATACATGAGTCAGAAATGAACAGCTTCTCGGGGCTAACAAAGCAAGGGAGTGGTATGTCTCCAACAAAGCCCTCCCACATGTTTCATTGAAGGGTAAATTTTCAAAACAGTGCACTCAAATTCCATGTCAAAATTCATTTTGTTTTAAAAAGAGAGAGACAGATAAACCCACTCATGTTATGCTTTGAACATTCACCAGATACAACTTAGCTTGCCAGGAATGAAAATGTGGTGTGTGTGGTTTTGTGTGTGATTGAGATATATATATATATATATATATATATATATATATATATATATATATATATATATATCGCTACAGAAAGGATTAATTCCTTAAGTGAGATGGGTTAGGTACTCCTCCCCCCACCCATTCTCTATCTCCCCCACCCACCCCGCTCCCTGCCGAGATGTTCTTGATTACAAAGCAAAATACGCGAACTGTGCCCAACTTTTAAAAATTGATTTTGGGATGGATGCCAGACCAGATGGTTGGGGGAAAAACCTAAATACCATTGATTTATCTCGCCTACTTTGCAAAGCAATATTAGAGACAATGGACCTTATCAGAAGGAATGAGAATAAACAACGGAATGCAGACTCAATACAGAGTTAACAACCAAAGCTTAGCAGATTTTTATTATGCTATGATTAATTCAGAATTTATGAACATGCTAACTAGCGGGCAAACACGGTTAGCTTTACCTAATGGAATTGGAGCCAGGATGTGCTTGGCCTTCTGTTAAGTCACCTCCAATTTGTTGGGAACCACAACGGAGCTATGCATGCTGTAGAAATAAGGGAGCTAAGAGGGAGAGAATCATAGAACCATGGAGAGAAAATCCCAAAGGCTCAACTGTATCTCAAAGGAGTGAGCTAGGGCTGCAAGATTTAATTCAGTTAATCAGCCAATTCATTGACTCAGCTTTCAGACCAGGGGTTCCCAAGGAGGGTGGCCCTGACTCCTGGGGGGTGAGTTTTCCTAGGGAGGTGCTAAGCAGCAAGGGGGTGCTGGAGACATAAATGAGCATCAGACTTTGAAAAAGCTGGCACCATAGGTTCCAATTGGATTTTGAATAAATGTGTAATTAATTGTTCCCGTTCTGAATTTTAGTGTGTTATTATCTTCCTCACTGGGTTGTTCAAACCACTACAGTGGTACCTTGGTTCTCAAACATAATCCGTTCCGGAAGTCCGTTCCAAAACCAAAGCGTTCCAAAACCAAGGCACGCTTTCCCATAGAAAGCAATGCAAAATGGATTAATCCATTCCAGACTTTAAAAAACAACCCCTAAACAGCACTTTAACATGAATTTTACTATCTAACAAGACCATTGATCCATAAAATGAAAGCAATAAACAATGTACTGCAGTCACACAATCAATCAATCAGTAGCTGAACTGGGTTCCACACAGTCACAAAAACATCAAAAAAAGAGCTGCAAAAACAAAAATACAAAATAAATAGCAAAAACAGACAGACCTTGGCGTAACACTCAAAACAGAAGTGTGGCACTCAAAATGGAAGCGCAACACTCAAAATGGAGCACGTTCGACTTCTGAAAAAAGTTCGCAAACCAGAACATACACTTACAGGTTTGCTGTGTTTGGGTTCCAAGTTGTTTGAGTACCAAGGCGTTTGATAACCAAGGTACCACTGTATTCTGAATAATGCTTTGTATAGGATAGGAGCACTGGGGATGTGTTTATGGAGAGCTGTGCCTCCCAAAAGCTTGGCAATCACCATCCATGACAGATCTGGGCATGCTCAAACGCACTGATTTTATCAGATTTTACTCAGTGAGACTAAGGCGCCACAAGACATTTTGTTGTTTCAAGTGGGTGGTGGTGACTCTCGTGTGGATGATTGGCTTTTGATCTCTTCCAGGTTCATGGTTTACACCGGCGACTTGGATTCGGAGTTGTTCTCTGGGTTTGCGATGATTTGAGAGAAGCAAATCATCAGTTTCAGTGCGGTGTAGTGGTTAAGAGTGGTTAAGAGTGATAGACTCGTAATCTGATGAACCGGGTTCGCTTCCCCTCTCCTCCACATGCAGCTGCTGGGTGACCTTGGGCTAGTCACACTTCTTTGAAGTCTCTCAGCCCCACTCACCTCACAGAGTGTTTGTTGTGGGGGAGGAAGGGAAAGGAGAATGTGAACCACTTTGAGACTCCTTCGGGTAGTGATAAAGTGGGATATCAAGTCCAAACTCTTCTTCTTCAAATGAAAACATGTCAGTCTGGTTTCCAGACACCTTATCACCTCCTCTCTCATGCCTCTGCCATCTTGCCTTTCTCTATGCCAAGCCTGGGGAATTGATGGCCCTCCACTTGACGGACTCCAACTCCCATCAACCCTCAGTACTTGCCATGCTGATTGGGACTGATTGGGAGTTGGAGTCCGACAGCCTCTGGAGGGTTTCAGCTTCCTCACTAATGCACTACAGGAATGTATAATGTTTTCCAAGAACAAAAATAAACAATATGGACAAAATAAATAACTACAAATACAAAATAAATGCCACACACAGGAACTATAAAGGGTATAGAACTTTTCTTGCAGAAATATAAATTACTAAATGTGTTAATACAAATGGGATTTTAAAACATGGTAGCTGTTGTATAAGGGATTATGATTAAGATTGAAATGCAGTTGGACTAAATAAGACTTCAGAAGCAAAATTGAATGAATTTATCTTACCTTGAAATCTAGCACATGGGGGGGGTCATCTAAAAAGTATAATTGGTTTATTTTTGAATTGTAATTGTAATTTGGTATTGTTAGACTGTGGCTTATACTGGATATATTGAAAATTAATAAAAATTATTTACAAAATAAAGTAAAATATTGCACTACAGCAATGTATGCTTTGGTTTGTCTGAGGTCTGTCTACAATTCCCACACATTGTCTATTTCCTCTACAATGGTTTACTGATTTTTTAAAAAAATTCCTTTTGCTTTTAACTTGCTTTTAACTTTGAATGGTGTCATTGTTCTGTTTTGTGTTTTTTATAAATAAATAAAGTACCGGTAAGTGAAATCAGAACTGTGCTTAGCAGAGAGAGGATGTGTGCTGGTAGCCAATTTTTTCCAACTCTGCAAAGCTGGAAAACAGCAACTCCCAGATAGCTAAGGTACCATTTAAAGATACCAAGAAATTGCATATCAATCATTCCTAGGGGTAGCAACCTCTAGACAAGCCCTATGACATGGAAGAGGACTCTGCAGCGGGAACAATGATAGAATCATAGAATTCTATGATAATGCCATAGAAATGAATAAGGCTCCCTTCTTGCACTTTCTGGGAGAGCGTAGCCAAACGCCTTGAACCACTCAGCCACCTAACATTACACAAACAGTATTTAATTGCCTTACCTTTCCAAATGTTTGCGGAGGTACTAAATTACCCCCAGGTTCCAGCATCTCAGCGGAGCGATCATTCATCTCTGGTTAACGGCTGTTAGCAATGCAAGGGAATAGATTTCTCTGATGGAAATGTTTAAGGCCTGTTATTTGTGAGATGCAGGCGAGAGGTTGTATGTAATGAATTTAGCCCTGCCTCACTTCATTTGCCATGGCTAACATATACAATAAAAAGAGGAGTTTATACTCCAGCGCCACCATGCATGAACATCTCATTATAATAGCGGAGTCTTTTATTTTTATTGGAAATTGTAACTACACCGTGGTGTGTTAATTTTCAACGCTATAACACACACACACACACACACACAAAGTTGCAGATTCTTGCAGCAAAGAAACTTCATTAGCGCAACTTAAACAAAGAAAACTGGTAAAAACAAATGGCTGTGTTTTGATTGTATTGACTGATGCTCGGGTAAAGTTTGGTGTTTTTTTTTAAGTGCTTAGATGTTTTGGAATCAAAAAGTTTGGAGAGATATTAAATAGTTAGGGCTTTTGCAGGACATCATTTTATTGCTCCAGAATGAACAGTTGCTATTCAGCTGTGGAAGATCCTAATAGCTTCCTCGTCCCAACCCTTCAACTCCGTTGCTCTGTCCCAGCTTCTGCCAACCAGCAGTTCGAAAGCACACCAGTGCAAATAGATAAATAGGTACAGCTGCAGCGGGAAGGTAAACAGCGTTTCTGTGCGCTCTGGTTTCCGTCACGGTGTTCCGTTGCACCAGAAGCAGTTTAGTCATGTTGACCACATGACCCAGAAAGCTGTCTGTGGACAAACACCGGCTCCCTCGGCTGAAAAGCAAGATGAGCGCCACAACCCCATAGTCCTCTTTGACAGGACTTAACCATCCAGGGGTCCTTTACCTTTACCTTTACCTTTACCTTTACCTTTACCTTTACCTTTACCGTATATACTCGAGTATAAGCCGACCCGAATATAAGCCGAGGCACCCAATTTTACCAAAAAAAACCCCGGGAAAGCTTCATAGGAGCCACTGCCTGCCTCACTCGAGTATAAGCCGAGGGCGGCTTTTTCAGCACAAAAAATGTGCTGAAAAACTAGGCTTATACTCAAGTATATAGGGTACCTTTACCTTTACCCATAGTAGTAGTAGCAGCAGCAGCAGCAGCAGCCACTGCTGCTGCTACAACAACAACAACAACAACGCATACCTGTATATTTTTCAGTTGCATTTATCAGAGGCGTAGCAAGCCCAGGTGGTACCCGGGGCGGAATTTTTTTTGTCACCCCCCCCCACCACTTTAATTTTAAAAAAATTAAAAAGTGTCACCCCCCTCTGATGGTGCCACTTTGCGAGGTGTGGGGGTTTTGTGTGTGTGTCTATTATCTCTTTTTTTCAATAAAGTTAAAATTAAAAAATAATAAAATAATAATAATGTAAAAAATAAAAATAAAAATAAAAAGTGTCACCCCCCTCTGATGGTGCCACTTTGTGAGGTGTGGGGGTTTTGTGTGTGTGTGTCTATTATCTCTTTTCCCCCCAATAATGTTAAAATAAAATAAAAATTAAAAAATTAAAAAAAAAATTAAAAAATTAAAAAAAATTAAAAAGTGTCCCCCCCCTCTGATGGTGCCACTTTGTGAGGTGTGGGGGTTGTGTGTGTGTCTGTTATCTCTTTTTTCCAATAAAGTTAAAATAAAAAAAAATAATAAAAAAATTTAAAAAATTAAAAAATTAAAAAAAATTAAAAAAAAATTAAAAATGTCACCCCCCTCTGATGGTGCCACTTTGTGAGGTGTGGAGGGCTGTGTGTGTGTGTCTATTATCTCTTTTTTTCAATGAAGTTAAAATTTAAAAAAAAAAATAATTTTTTTTTTTTTTTTTTTTTTTTAGAAAAGTGTCACCCCCCTCTGGGGTGGAACCTGGGGCGGCCCGCCCCCCGCCCCCTGTTGCTATGCCCCTGCATTTATACCCCGTATATTTTCACATGGGTGAATCAAATCTATCTAGGCATTCTGGAGTAAAAGAAACCCACCTTTATTGACCCAAAATGTTTTCCTCCATCCAATTTCCATCTGTAACCAAACTTCAATATCAGGAAAACATCAACACCACTATATGCTCTGCAGCCTTCCTGCCTAGCCCGGGAATCAGGTGCAGGTTTTATGTCAATCTATTTATTTTTATTTTTTTATATTTTAAAAGTTAGGATCTTACAATTTTCATTTCTGCTCGCATGATTGGATCTTTAAGCACCAAAAGCATTTCACCTCTGCCGGGAAGGTTGTGGCTGAAGTAGGGTTTGGAAACAGCTGAATAATAACAGGAGCCAATGGCTTAATGGAGGCTTAGGAGTGCCCTGCTTAAGTGCTTAATGGATGACATCTAAATACCTTTCCATATAGCAAATGCAGACAGGTTGAATAATTCCAGTTACAGGTAGGTAGCCATGTTGGTCTGCCGTAGTCGAAACAAAATAAAATAAAATAAAATTCCTTCCAGTAGCACCTTAGAGACCAACTAAGTTTGTTCTTGGCATGGCACCCATCAATTTCTTAAAGCTGTGCAAGCTACAGTAAGGTTACGAGATTTTTTTTCAAAGAATCTGGGGACACTTTTTTTTTTGAAAAGAGAAGAAAAAAGTTATTTAATTTTATAAAAAAGAAATGATATCTTCTCTTCTGTGGTCTGCTCTGTCACACGGCCTTCCTCTGGGCCCCGGCCTGCTCTCTTGGAGCGCTAGCCGCTGTGGAGTAGGCTCGGGCCAGGCCTGGGCTCGGCCACATGTCCTTGCCCTCCCAGTGCTCTCCTACCTCTCCTCCTTAGTGGTGGCGGCGGCAGCAGCGCGGCAAGTTTGGGGCTCCCCTCTTTTTTCTTCTTCCTCTTTCTCTCTCTTCCTTCACCTTCTCCTGTCCTCCTTCTCTCTTCGTCAGCTCTGGGGTTTTCCTGGCCCCGGAGCGCCACTGGGCAGTTGGCCAGGTGGCCGGGCGCTCTCGCTCCCAGCTCGATTTGGGTCGCGGGGTATGTGTGTCAGCGGTTCCCCCAGTTGACGCCCTGGGCATCCCCGGTTCCTCCTCAGCAGTGGCAGCGGCAGTCTCAGCAGCCCGGAGCCAGCCTAGTAGCGCAGTTGGCTCTGGCTGGCTTCAGGAGCTGCTCGCTGCCATGGCGCCTGCCATTTTGCCTCGCAGAAAGTCCCCATATGATGTGTCTTGTGCCGTTGAACCAATCACGCAACATTCATTCCCTACTAATAAATCTACAACACTTAAAATATAAATCTGGGGACATTAAATGAAATCTGAGGACATTCTGGGGACAGATTTTGTCTGGGGACAGATTTGTAAATCTGGGGACTGTCCCTGGGAAACGGGGACGTCTGGTGACCATAGGCTACTGGAGGCCATGCCATGCTGTGCTTTCCCTTCTTTTCTACCTTTTCCAGCAGATGCCCTGCACTGCCACACCTGAAAAATATGTAAGTGGATAAAAATGATGTTTAGACAAAGCATTTGAGAAAATTACCCTCTAAAGAAGCGCAATAACCCAAGTGCCATGTGTTCATTGCTCACATAAAGGAGTCAATTAAATACACGGTGAAATTTGCGGCATGGAGCACACCTGCACCGCCACTATTCTTGGCTAATTATGGCCATCTTGTAAATGGGATGATTCATAATAGAATTGTAAGGGGTGTTGGGCTGGCTGCTAGCAAGGCAATAACACAGCCATTAGACGGGAGGGCGCCTGAGCTCCTTGCTCATATACAGATGCGTGGAGAGAGGCTCTCCGAACTTGCTCAACAACTGTGAAATTGAATTGTACCAGGACTGAAGGCTGAAACTTCGGTCAGAGATGACGGGGGCTGAGCCAAATGTTTCCGAGTTTCAATTTTCATCTTTGAAATTTGCATGTGCAGTGAAGGTAGAATCTGTTGTCAGACACTGGAGCGAAACAACTTGGAGGCGTAAAATGTTTATTTGAGTTTTTTTGTTGCTGCCCATGTGCTGGACTCTAAATATAGTTTGAAGGAACTGTGCATGTCTAGCCTGGAGAACAAAACACTGAGAAATGGACAAATCACTTTCTCTTGGTTTTTCATTTTACCAGTCTCAGGTTCCCCACATTTCTGCATCAGTTTTCAGCCTGATATTCACTTTTTGCAAGCAATTCCTACACGCACACACACACACACGCACACACACACACACACACACACACACACACACACACACACACAGTGGTACCTCGGTTTAATAACAGCCCTGTTTACAAACTATTCGGTTTAAGAACTCCGCAAAACTGGAAGTAGTGTCCCGGTTTGCGAACTTTACCTCGGTCTAAGAACGGAAGCCGAACGGTGGAAAGGCACCGGCGGCAGGAGGCCTCATTAGGGAAAGCGCGCCTCGGTTTAAGAACAGTTTCGGTTTAAGAACGGACTTCCGGAACAGATTAAGTTCGTAAACTGAGGTACCACTGCATATGAAATATATACATTTTTATGCATACTTTCCCATAATGTACTTTCCCATAATGTACACATTATTTAGTGGGAGAACTGTACCACAAAATTCAGAGATCTGCAGAGTTTGAAAGATAGCTGTGTTTTGGTTCGCATCTGGTTTCGGAAAGTGTGAATTAGGGAAGGTCACATGATAATCTTCACCAAAACCAATTTCTCCCCCAGCCCTACTGAGGGTGTGTGAGATAGCACTTTTCAGATACCTGAAGCGCACTTGTTCTCTGTTATCCCAGAGAGCAGGACTGGATTTAATGGACTACAGGAGAGGAATGCTTGGGCACCATTTCAATGGCAGATGAGAACTGTGAGCCATGCCCAAATATTCTGAAAATTTTTGAGGTTCATATATGAAAAGAAAGAAAGAGAAAGGAAGGAAGGAAGGAAGGAAGGAAGGAAGGAAGGAAGGAAGGAAGGGAGAGGAGGAGGAGGGTGTGTGTCATTCATCAAATGCTATTTGGAACCATGCTTTCTGTATCTTATATGAATGGACTCCATCATTATTTTAGATGAGCGAGAGGACATGCAAAAATCAAATACAAATTAAGACAGAAAAGGCTGCATTTGTGACAGCTTGTGGAAATGCAATCCAACGAAACTCTGCCCACAAGTGCTTAGAAAATAGAGGCAGGACTCTGTTGTTCCACGATACCAACATACATATTGTAAGAGAGAAAGCTATGAATAAATTCTCTTTTATGTGCCCACGTTAGCTTCCAAACAGCTCTCTCAAAATATGTTTATGGAGGTTCTCTGTAAATGTGTGGGCTTTCTGGGGAGGGGGTGGGGAGAGCCCACCGCGCCAGCCATGTTTTAATTGTTAATTAATTTAGGTTTAAAAGTGATACACTTCAAAGAGGGAACAATAGGTGTTTGATCATAAAAGACTTGCTGGCAAAGAGCCTCACGTGTGTATTTAACTGTTTGCAGATATTAGAAAAAAGTGCTCAGACGCCTGTGCTCCAGGGAGTCAGGAGTGCTGGAGTCGTGCAGGTGATACTTTCAAGAGATCCAAACCTGTACCTCGGAACTGCACAGATGAACCGCCCTGGAGATGAAGGTTGTTTACGATTCTCCAAACGGCTCTTAGTGGGAAAGTGACAAATTAGAGAACAAAAAGACATTATTACCCCTGCGAAAGCGGCTAAAGTCCATGGTCTCGCTTGACGAAAGGAAGGCGCCGATTGCTCCTCTGCCCTCTCTGAGTTCCTCCAGATGACCTGATTGTTGAGCATTCCTCCAGATTTGCTTGTGCAAAGCGGGTTCTCCATTTCGGAGAGCACGTGTTGCGGTGGGGGCTAACAAACTACCCCTTTGTTGCTGGCCGGGTTTGTTTGGATGGCCGCTTCTATGATTGGACCCTGGCGCTGTTGTTGGGGAGAAATGTATGTTGCCAATTGTAACGGACAGCCCAGCGTTTATAAATGGTTTGCATGCAGCAGGATCTCCCTCTTTGGCTGCGTGCTTCGGAGCACCCGCCCTCCCTCCCTATTTTTAGGCCTATGTGTTGACCTTGCTATGCCTGTCATGGGGTCGTCTGCTTTTGGGGCAGGGGCCTGGTAGGAATTTTTCCATTTGGCTGATTGGCTCGTGCCATCTGGTTTTCGCCTACTGCGTAGCACATAGTCACAACTTGTAAGGTTGGTGGTTAGGCATTGGTCATTATTCTGTTGGTTGGAGGATGGGACTGTTGACTGCGTTTGTCCCTCCCCAATTGTGGAAGGGGCTGTTGACCTCGTTTGCCCCTCTCAATTGATGATGGTGTGTGGGGAATTCCGTTAAAGGAATCCAGGGGCTTGACATGCTTTTGTCCGTATCCCCTGGTCGGGGGTCAGGGCCACGCAAGAGCCCCTGGGAGCCTGTGGGAAGAGGGGAGGGTCAGACCACCTGGCCCCCTTTCTCTACCTGGAAGGTTTTCCCCCTTTACTGACAATTGTCAGTTCTGTTCTTAGGGGACAGATAGTCTGGACCAATGCCTACGCAACCACTCACATTTCTTGTAATTTAATAAAGTTGTGGCCAAATTCAAAAACCAAAACCAAAAATTATGTCTGAAGTGTGAATTATTTGGAGGGGTGGTTTGGGACCTCGACACGCAAAGCTTACAACCCTATAAAATACTTTCCTGAAATTAACAGAATAGCCCAAAGCCCGATTTATCACACTGGTATGGATGGAGCAGAGATACTCTCCTTCAACCAGCTCTGCCCATCTGCCCTGGGCTCTGTGATGGGGAGTCTTCTGCCCACCTAAATCACGATCAGGCAGAAGCTATTTCCAGTGTATGCCCCCCAAATGGGCATTTTGAGAGTGAAGCAGAGGTGAAGCTGGGCTGGCCAACTATCTGCTGCACCCTAAGCAGGGACAGATTTAGGTTTGATGAGGCCCTAAGCTACTGAAAGGTAATGGGGCCCTTTATATGTCCAGCTGTCCTTTGTCAACAACAAATTGTCGCTGTTTTTTGTGTTGAATATATGCTATGTAGTAATTTATGGACCTAATAGGAATCTAAAGCCATAACGGGATCAAAATAAATAGATGTAGATGGGGTAAGATCTACTTATAAACGCCATCTCCAACTCCTCAAAAGATTCCATCAATGGTGTCTCTGAAAAATGTTACGCATCACCTGGGAAGACAGATGAACTCATGCCAGTGTACTGGAAGAAGCAAATATCATCTGTGTCAAAGCGATGATTGTTCAACACCAATTTCGTTGGACTGGTCATGTTGTGCGGATGTCTGATGATCGTTTTCCAAAGCAACTATTCTATTCCCAACTTTAAAAATGGAAACAGTAATGCTGGTGGTCAACGAAAGAGGTTGAAAGACTAAGGGAAATCTTTAAAAAAAATGTAGTATAAACACCGACAACTGGGAAACACTGGCCTGTGAGCGCTCGAATTGGAGAACAGCCAAAGGTGTCGTGGATTTGAAGATGCTCCAACTCAGGACAAAAGGGGGAAATGCGCTAAGAGGAGGGCATGCTTGACAAACCCTCGCCGTGATCAACTCCTGCCTGGAAACCTATGTTTCCTCTGTGGAAGGACGTGTGGATCCAGAATTGGCCTCCACAGTCACTTACGGACTCACTGTTAAAACTGTGTTTATGGAAGACAATCTTACTTGGCTATGAGGGATAGAAGAAGAAGAAGAAGAAGAAGAAGAAGAAGAAGAAGAAGAAGAAGAGTTTGGATTTGATATCCCGCTTTATCACTATCCTAAGGAGTCTCAAAGCGGCAAATGTTCTCCTTTCCCTTCCTCCCCCACAACAAACACTCTGTGAGGTGAGTGGGGCTGAGAGACTTCAAAGAAGTGTGACTAGTCCAAGGTCACCCAACAGCTGCATGTGGAGGAGCAGGGAAGCGAACCCGGTTCACCAGATTATAATAATAATAATAATAATAATAATAATAATAATAATAATAATAATAATTTATTATTTATACCCCACCCATCTGGCTGGGTTTCCCCAGCCACTCTGGGTGGCTTTCAACAGAACATTAAAATACAATAATCTATTAAACATTAAAAACCTCCCTAAACAGGGCTGCCTTCAGATGTCTTCTAAAGGTCTGGTAGTTGCTGTTCTCTTTGACATCTGAAGGGAGGGCGTTCCACAGGGCGGGTGCCACTACCGAGAAGGCCCTCTGCCTGGTTCCCTGTAACTTAGCTTCTCATAGTGAGGAAACCGGCAGAAGGCCCTCGGCACTGGACCTCAGTGTCCGGGCTGAATGATGGGTGTGGAGACGCTCCTTCAGGTATACTGGACCAAAGCCATTTAGGGCTTTAAAGATTATGAGTCTACTGCTCTGAACCACTACACTACACTGGCTAGAAGACGACCTAGCAGGGAAATTGGTCCCAAGTTGTTAAGGGCTTCATTTACTAATAGTAACACCTTGCTGGTTCATGATCTGTCTCCTTCCATGAGTGCACAGGCTACTTCCTCTTGGAAATGAAGAGCCTGCATGCTGGGGCAATGAAAATAAGACCAATTTCTATAGGAAGTAGGGAGATGCCCTGCAATCCAGGTGATGGAGGATATGCCACCAAGTCCCCAGTGCATAGCATGAACCTAGCAGAGAGGAAGAAGGAAAAAGCACTCTATATTGCCTCTTTTCCCAGTTAAGGTAGGAGCTATATAATGCCATTTCTCAATCCATTCCGGATGCAGGGTGGGCTTAACGGAGGATGCCCAATTTTTGAAATGCCTATTTCATTTTGTCTGAACATCAAACAAGAATAATATCTCGGAGAGGTCTCTGCAATTTGCAGAGCAATATCTTTAACTCGGAAAATTGCAGAATTGCAGCCCCAATCCCCGCTTTCAACGGCAGCACAAAGAGAAAGGGTAAATCTTCCACGTAACAGTTCGGAGCAACATTTAATCCTGGCAGAAACTTAACATAGCTTTCTGTCTCTTGCAATCACAGAGAACACTAGAAAATATGTTCTTTTGAATAAAATGCATTGGAAGCCTTGTCGGGGAAACGGGGAAATTGATATCTTACGCTCTTTCTTGGATCCAGCTTCTAAAGTATATTTATCTGCCAGTTTAATGGGTGGGCGACCACAATGCGCATTGGACAGTGTCTCTGCTTTTTATTTGTCCTGTTGGACTTGCAAGCGAAAGATCATTGTTATCCTACAAAACCCACTAAAGGCTTTTATTTTTAAAAAATACAGTATTGTCATGCACAGTTTTGCCAGCCATAACCACTGTGTATATTGTCCTAGTCGTCGTGCTCTTCAAAAACGACTGTACAATAAATAATCAAAGATTAAAACCTTAAACCAAGAGAACTTAGGGGGGAAATGTTTGAAAATTTTATCTCAGATTATAAAAATCCTGGGATGATTTACCTGTAGAGACAACTTCATTGCTGCCATGTGCAAAAACTAATGATCTCGCTTGGCCTGTGATTGGTGGGGATGTGGCTTAGGAAGCAGGCTTATAGGGAAGCAATAAAGTCATCTTTTACCACAACTACCTGACTTGTCACCAGCATATCTTTTGCCATTTGTTACAAGAAAAATCACAGTCAGTGTGTATATTTATATCAGGATGGTACTGGTGTGAGCAGAAATGCTTGCTCAAAGTTCCCAAGTTGTTTTAAGCTTGGGCTGGCCGCAGTCAAATGTATCATCGCTTTTTGCCTGGACATCAAAAGACAACACGCATGTTCTTACTGTGAGGCTACTTCTTGATACTAAGAATCTCACAGAGAGAATTTGACCTGCCCCAAAGTAGTAGTAGTAGTAGTAGTAGTAGTAGTTGTTGTTAAGGTTTCTTTTTTTTTTTTAATTAATCTTTATTTGTCACAACACAATATTACAAAACTTCACATACATATTCATTCATTCATTCATTCATATACATTCCACAAAACATTCCACAAACCTTACTTTCCATCTTACATACTTTCGTCATACAATATTCTCAACTTCTCACATATCTCACATATCTCGCCCCCACACTATCAAACCTCACATTCCATATCTTTATCCCCCTTTTACGCCTCCCAGCCTCCCTTTCTCCCCCTCTTAACCCTCTTCTATCATTCCCACCTCTCGCTCTCACTCTAACATTCATTCTAAGCACATCTTTACCTCCTTGTGTTGATCACGCATTCTGTTACTATCTTTCAATATACTATAATGTATACACATCTTGTTAATAAAAGCATTTTACAAATTCCCCCCTTGACCCCCCTCTCCCCCTTTCCTTCCCTTTCCCACCCTATCCCTTCTGCCCCACTGTACTTCTCAACCAACTTTATTACATTTTAACAACTCTGATAATTCTGTTACTTCAGATTTCTATGGCTATTACTTTCCCTTACTATTTATTTCTGATTGTGCCTTTAATATTCTACTAGAAGATTTTCGTTTTCCACCTGTTTCCCGATATAATTTCTAAATGGTTGCCATTCCTTCAATCTCTCTTCTCTTTTTATCCCTTTTATTTCCCCATGTTTGGTTACTAAATTATAGTATTCTAACATTTTAAGTTGCCAATCTTCTTTATTGGGTATATAATTTGGGGTTGTTAAGGTTTCTTAGAGGCTGTTAACAAGGCAGTCTCAAGCAGTACACTTTTTTAAAAAAAAAATCCTTAACAATAACAGACCCTCCAAGTATTTTCAAACCCTCCAACATTTCTCCAGTGAAAATAGGGGTGCCCTATTCTATTACTATTACTATTACTATTACTATTACTATTACTATTACTATTTGCACCCTGCACGACTGGGTTGCCCCAGCCACTCTGGGCAGCTGCCAACATATATAAAAACACAATAAAACATAAAGCATTAAAAAACTTCCCTATACAAGGTTGCCTTCAGATGTCTTCTAAAGGTTGTATCTCCTTGGCTCAGAGGTCACATAACTCCATACCCTCCAACATTTCTCTGATGGAAATGGGGCCATCCTAAGGAAAAGTGGGACATTCCAGGATCAAGTGTCTCTATTTTCCAGGGACAGTACTGGATTTACAGAAGCCATCCCGGTTTCTGATTTGATTCTGGAATGTTCCGCAAAACTTAGGGCATCCCTATTTTCATCGGAGAAATATTGGAAGGTATGGAGTTATGCGACCCCCGAGCCAAGGAGATACACAACCTTTAGAAGACACCTGAAGGCAGCCCCATATAGTTTTATTATGTTGGGTTTTTAAAATATTTTTATGTTGGAAGCTACTCAGAGAGGCTGGGGCAATCCAGTCAGATGGTTGGGGTATGAACAAAATGATGATGATGATGATGATTATTATTATTATGGAATAGGACAACCCTGTTTTCATCAGAGAAATGTTGGAGGGTATGCAATAATAAACATCCAATGTTTTGATCTTGATGAATCAGCATTTTCAGGAAGGGAGAACATTTCATCAAGCCGTTTTGATCTTCACATCTGGGGGTGTTGAACTGGGCTGGGGTTTGCTGGATCCTGAGCCAGTCCCATAGCTGGGCTCATTGGGCCCAGTTTGCCTGTCCGCTCTCCCAATGAGTGCCCAGGTTGTGACTGCACCAGTGGCTCTGTCACTCTGCAGGGCCTCAGTATTGGCAGCAAGGCTTGTTCTGTCAGGGAGTAAGTCCATGGAATATATGAGGGCTTTTGTTGTTGTTGTTTAGTCGTTCAGTAGTGTCCGACTCTTTGTGACCCCCATGGACCGGAGCATGCCAGGCACTCCTGTCTTCCACTGCCTCCCGCAGCTTGGTCAGACTCATGTTGGTGGCTTTGAGAACACTGTCCAACCATCTCACCCTCTGCCGTCCCCTTCTCCTTGTGCCCTCCGTCTTTCCCAACATCAGGGTCTTTTCCAGGGAGTCTTCTCTTCTCATGTGGTAGCCAAAGTATTGGAGCCTCAGCATCAGGATCTGTCCTTCCAGTGAGCACTCCGGGCTGATTTCCTTAAGAATGGATAGGTTTGATCTTCTTGCAGTCCATGGGACTCTCAAGAGTCTCCTCCAGCACCATATGCGGATGATATGAGGGCTTACTTCTGTGTAAACATGCATAGGGTTGTGTTGCATGTTGTGGACACCGAGTGTTGCTCAGAAACAACTGCACAGAAGCCTCAGTAGCCTTAATTCTTTAAGACTTATATTGGTTTTATACCAGTTTAACTATGCTGGTTCCCCCCCCCCCAATAATTTTGGGTAGTGAATTTATTGAGAAGATCGCCAGCCCCAAGCCATTGAAGACTTGGAGGACACGCCAGAGAGGAATAAGACGAAAACTTCATTGTCAAATAAGAACCAAACAGCAGCAGGAAACCCCTAACTCCACCCAGGTACAACTTAATTCAATGCCACCTAGTGACTAAATGACATAACGACACTCTCCACCCATTAGGACCCCCTCTCAAATTCTGCCAGCCTTGCCAGCTGCTTATATCCTTGAACCAGCCCAACATGAACACACACATATAGTCCCAGCAAGAGACTTTACCCACTGACTTTTAGTGGATTAGATTTACAGAACGTTTAATTCATTTAAAGGTTGCTGGTATTGCCAGCCCAACAAATGATAACTACAGCCAAGTCTCATGGAAAGCAACAGAATACCAAGTTGCATTCATTTCCATGGGGAGAAAACAATTCATAGATGGGACGCTATGACAGAAAGCGCCCTTTCTCTCATTGTTATCTTCCAGACCTCCATTGGAGGCGGCATAGAATCAGAGAATTGTAGAGTTGGAAGAGACCAACTAGTCCTGCAATGCAGGAATCTTTTGCCCCACGTGGGGCTTGTATCCTGAGTGTTCAGACCCATGGGCCCTCACTTGTGGGGTGCCTCAGGGTTCTGTCCTCTCCCCCATGCTTTTCAACATCTACATGCAGCCGCTTGGAGAGATCATCAGGGGGTTTGGGCTGGGTGTCCATCAATATGCGGATGATACCCAGCTCCACCTCTCTTTCAAATCAGAACCAGTGAAGGTCCTGCGTGAGTGCCTGTAGGGGGTTGGAGGATGGATGGCGGCTAATGGATTGAGGTTGAATCCTGACAAGACAGAAGTACTGTTCTTGGGAGACAGGGGGCGGGCTGGTGTGGAAGACTTCCTGGTCCTGAATGGGGTAACTGTGCCCCTGAAGGACCAGATGTGCAGCCTGGGAGTCATGTTGGACGCACAGCTGTCCATGGAGGCGCAGGTCAGTTCTGTATCCAGGGCAGCTGTCTACCAGCTCCATCTGGTACGCAGGCTGAGACCCTACCTGCCCGCAGACTGTCTCGCTGGTGCATGCTCTAGTTATCTCCCCCTTGGACTACTGCAATGCGCTCTATGTGGGGCTACCTTTGAAGGTGACCCAGAAACTGCAATTAATCCAGAATGCGGCAGCTGGACTGGTGACTGGGAGTAGCCGCCATGACCACATAACACCGGTCCTGAGAGATCTACATGGGCTCCCAGTACGTTTCCGAGCACAATTCAAAGTGTTGGTGCTGACCTTTAAAGCCCTAAATGGCTTTGGTCCGGTAAAGCTGAAGGAGCATCTCCACCCCCATCGTTCTGCCCAGACATTGAGGTCCAGCACTGAGGGCCTTCTGGTGGCTCCCTCACTGCGAGAAGCAAAGCTACAGGGAACCAGGCAGAGGGTCTTCTCGGTAGTGGCACCCACCCTGTGGAACGCCCCCCCCATCAGATGTCAAAGAGATAAACAACTACCTGACATTTAGAAGACATCTGAAGGCAGCCCTGTTTAGGGAAGTTTTTAATGTGTGACATTTTAATGTATTTTTAATCTTTGTTGGAAGCCACCCAGAGTGGCTGGGGAAACCCAGCCAGATGGGCGGGGTACAAATAATAAATTAATAATATTAATAATCCTGGTGACCGTCTCTTCGAGCTCTTGCTGTCGGGACGGAGATACAGGACGATGAGGACAAGAACAAGCCTTCTTAGGAACAGCTTCTTCTCCAGAGTGATCTCAGCCTTGAATGGGAAGCCTGGACTAATCTAATCATCTAATCTTACATGTTATGCTGTATCATACAGTTTTAATCAGTGTTTTTGTAGTTGTTTTGTTTTTGCGTGGAGTGCCCTATCTGGGTGGATGGAGCAGCCAAGTAATTTCGTTGTCCCTGAAGGGGACAATGACAATAAAATATATTCTATTCTATTCTATTCTATTCTATTCTATTCTATTCTATTCTTATTATTAGTCTCATGCTCAACTGACTGAGCTCTCTACGGAAAATGACAACAGAGGATGATCTTAGGGACCATCTTCCCGTCCTCAGATCCATTTCTGGAGAAACTGAGGGGGGTGAGGCTAAGGGTTTTGCTTAAAACCTTATTTTATCACAAGTTTAAATTAGAGTGTAGAAATATGGTCAGGAGGGACACTGAGCAGGATCAGAACTTCCTGCCCACCAGCTCCCTCTGCCTTATGCAAAAGTTTGTGAGCACATCAGGAGCTTTCCTCATTCCCATCAGTGCCATGAACTACAATTCATGCAGAGGAGTTGCAGTGATGGTCAAATCTGCCAATTTTCAGGTCTTTACATTTCTCATTTTTTCCTATCTTAAATACAGCTCTCCACATTTCTGCAGCAATTTGTTGCTGCTGTTCTTCCCATGAAAAGCAATCAGTATTTTGGTGTGGATTCCTCCTAACAAAAGCATTTTTTGTATGCCGTTATGACTAATAGACACATTGTTGCAACCACTTTCCCCAAATTTAATGTGTTTTTTTTGTATGTTGTTTTTGCGAATATGTCCATTTATATGCATGCTTTACCTTGGTGTGTAAATATACCCTAGTGTTTAAAAAATGGGGAGTTGCATTGCAAAATTCGGGGACATGTGAATTTCCAAGGTTTGGGTATCTTGTTTCAGAAAATGCGAATTAGGTATGTCCACCTTTAAATGCTAACTGAATCAAGTTCCTCCTCTGTCCCTAATGCTGGTGGAGAATTTCCCATGCAATTCCAAAATTTCCTCCCTGATCTGTTTGCACACCTTGGTACCTATTTACCTTTGGCTATACTGGTTCCTTTATATCAGTTGCTTAGAATTCTGCATTCATTCCTGGCATTTGCCATCTTTTAGCCGAGGGATTTAAATGATCTAAACCCTCCTATGTCTGACTGAGCAGGGCTTTGATATTTACTGTTCTTCTGACTTTATTATCATGTGAAATTGTCACTATCATGCTTCCAGCCCTTCCCTCTTGGCTCGTGTTATATTTAACTGTCTGATCTAGAAGAGGAGGCTGGAAACTGCCAGCCACAGGGAGATCTTAATACTGTTTATGCCATTCTGGGTAAGGGGGAAATATATATATATATATGAAATTGGTGCGTTTTCACAGGGTCGTTGCACAGGCTTGCCCCCTTCTTGTGTGTGCACTGCACATATCAGAAGCACATTGTGCAAAAGACCTGGCCATCTGGATGCACTCCTATGCTTACTGAATCCCTGGCTTCACAGGTGCATTCCAACTCTTTGTGTGAATTTCAGGAAGGAGGGCAGGATCTGTAGGAGTGCTTTGATGGGTTTTATGGTCAATCCATTGCTGGCCTACTTCTTATGGTCCACCCAAACTTACCTACAAAATTCAGATTTTACATAATCAGTTTGCCCCTAGAAAGTCCATACCTGGGTGGCTTCTGTTCAGATGTGATTTTAACTTGGAGTTTCCATGTCTCTTCTCCCCATTTCCCAATATTTGATGTTTCAAGCAATGCTATGTCCGTAGAAACTGTTCTTTTAAAATGTTTTTTTTTAAAAAAAGAAGTTGTAATACTATAACCCACTCTGGGACCTTAGAGTGAAGGGTGGGTTAATAATAATAATAATAATAATAATAATAATAATAATAACAACAACAACAACAGTCATCTACAGAAAGCTGGTAGGGGTGATAGATTGTCCCAAAGGGGACAATGACAATAAAATATATTCTATTCTAGTAAAGCAGAGTGGATATCCTTTGTGTATTTTTCAAGTATATGGAACCCTCTGTACTTAGCAGGGAGAAGGTTTGAGCTGTTTCCAGTGTGGCTTTTTGTGGGTGGAGCCAAACAGTTGAAAGGTCGCAGCACTTGTTGTGGCTGCAGAGAGAAATACAGGAGAGACATGTTTTGTTGCACAGATCCTAGGGCTTGCTGATCAGAAGGTCGGCGGTTCGAATCCCCGCGACGGGGTGAGCTCCCGTTGCTCGGTCCCAGCTCCTGCCCACCTAGCAGTTCGAAAGCACGTCAAAGTGCAAGTAGATAAATAGGAACTGCTCTGGCGGGAAGGTAAACAGCATTTCCGTGCGCTGCTCTGGTTCGCCAGAAGTGGCTTAGTCATGCTGGCCACATGATCTGGAAGCTGTATGCTGGCTCTCGGCCAATAAAGCGAGATGAGTGCGGCAACCCCAGAGTCGGACACGACTGGACCTAATGGTCAGGGGTCCCTTTACTTTATGAAGGGTTGATTGATTATTTCTTTTGTAACCGTGAACTGATTCTGTTTCTTTCTTTTCCCTTTTTGTTATATTTGCATTAAAAGACCCCACAGCAACAAGCCCTGAGCTGGGGTGAAGTGTAGAGATGCTTAAAGGACCTTCCAGAAAGGGTGTTGAAGAAATTCAATTCAGTTCACATTTAAAGGCAAGCTCCCCACTTCGAATCCACACTTTCTGTCACAGCACACGGACCCAAACACAGCCATCCTTTGAACTTTACACTTCCTTGACTTTTACAGCACATTTTTCCAGCCAAGCAATGTGTACAGAAATGCATCTACCGGGGTAAAGGGTACACAAAATGCTTGTAGTAGTGAAATAATAATAATAATAATAATAATAATAATAATAATAATAATAATATATGATAGCTTTGAAAAATGCATTATAATTAGGCAAAATTGCTTTGCGAAATTATTTTCATCAGCTGAAATTGCGCACAAAGAAGAAGAAATTTGCCCTAACTTGCTGCTGAGTTTTCCTGAGGACTTCTTTAAAATTTTAAATAAAATGCAAACCAATATGGGATGAAAACTGGATGAAAGAAAGAAAGAAAGAAAGAAAGAAAGAAAGAAAGAAAGAAAGAAAGAAAGAAAGAAAGAGAATCTGAAATTGAGATATTTGGCAACCCCCATATCCTGCAGCTTCTAATTCCCTCGCAAGCACCTATTTTCCCATTATATATATATATATATTAGTTGAGAGAACATCATTACAAACAAGGCAAAAGAAGCAGATTCTTTTTCCAGATGGACCCAACAGCATTACAGTTAAAGCAGCCAACCCTTTCAAGACCTATTTCCCCTCCTCGAATGCCCCCCCCCACTTCCATTTGCTGCAAAGACACAAAACTCAATTAGTTATTAATTGGTGCATGTTAAAATTCATTAACTCTGCATATGAAGCTTAACCTATAATTAACTGTCTTCCTTGCCTTCTTCTTCTTCTTCTTCTTTTTTTAAATTCAGGTACAGAATCTCCTTTGTTAATAGGAAAGAAAGGAAACGTAAGCCCCCAAGACATATAGCTGCCCAGTGGCGTCCCTGAGAGGCGCCTCTCCACAGCGCTGGCAACATGACAAGCCCAGCGGGATCTTCAGAGCCAATCCCCTCATTGCAGCGCCTGAGTATCTGTTCTCCAGGTAGGAGTCAAAAGTAGAATAACCAACCCCTACGAGGTTTTTTATTTAGCATCCCCGATGTTCTGATCTTGACAACATATGTGCATTCCCCCCCCCCCCGGCTGCCCTTTGCATTTATTCTGCATGGCTTCCCGCTTTAAACCTTACCCGAAAGGTAATACAAGATAGAGTCATAGCCCACATATGCAGCAGCGTGGGGGAAACAGTGATTTTAAAGTAAAATGAGCAGTGAAATTAATTTACATGTCAGGTTCCCGGGCTAATGTCCCAGTGCCTTTCGATGGAATTTGCATATATTCACATCTCCTCTCTTGCTTGCTGGGGATGGGATGTGTGCAAGGAGGGAGGCTGATGCGAAGGGCCTTCTGCTGTTGTTGTTGCTGTTGTGGCCGTTGCCGTTGTTTCTTTTTTTTTCCTTTTTATTTTTATTTTGCATTCATAAAGAAAAATAAACACACAAACAAACATACAAACTAATAAACAAACCTACAGACTGAGAATAAAATACGTCATTCTTATAATTTTCACAATATAATCTTCACACATAAACTTGAAATTTCATAGACAAATTAAGATTATTAGTAGTAATATATATATTATCAAAATTTCATTAACCGTACTAAGTTACAAACATTATATATATGTAGCTGACTTCCCTATTACCACTCTCCACTAGCAATGTACATAATTATGACTAAAGAAAGATAGGTTATAGACATTGACACTTCTTCTAAGAACCCTATATATTCTTATTTTACAAGAGTTAGTCCAACCAATGTTCCATGTAGGTGTAACACCTTCATTTTAGACGACATTCATTTTAGATAACATTCCTCCATTCTTCATTGAATTTGTTTTTGTTTTTGCCGAAATAAAATAAATTAAGATAATTCCAGGTCAAGTTTTAATCAGACTTATCCTCAGCTCCCAGTTCAGCCGTTTCTGTCCCTGAGTGTTTTTTACCTCCAAACTCATTCCGATACGTTTTCAGAAATTTTTCCACGTCTGCACCGGATGGACAATTTTTCCTCATGTTTCGTTTGCAAAAATGCTTCCTAGGGGAAAAAAAGCTCAAAGTGATTTTGCAACGCAACGAAAACTTGTATAAAACAGTAACAACTATTGCGCATGTGAAAGCCATTAGAAACAACTACATATTTTCTTTTTAGGCAGTTTATTTATAAGAGAAATTAAAAACAATTTAAATTCCAGTGCAAGCCATCAGTTGGGATAAACATCTGCACTTACAGTGTTGTATCGGTGTGATGGTTGATACTGCAAGCGCAAATGGTATTATCCCCATACCTTTTGAGAAGCTGCTGGCATGAAGAAGTGTCTTACAGTGAGGATTGTTGTATGTGTGTTTTTGCAGTTGAATTTTTATTAAAGCTTGAAAGAATATCCACCCACACACACACACATACACACTGAAATAAGCATCAAAGATCAAGCATTTTTTTAACATAAAAATTAAAAGAAAATAGATAGAGAAGAAAAAAGGAGAACACTTCTGATTTGCCATCTAATAGCTTTAAAAAACTTAATGATTGGAAACTTAATGATTGGAAACTCCTTCTGGACTTTCTGCACAATAAGGAAAATGAACTTGTGACATCAAGGTTTGAAGATGAGGAAAAGAAGAAGTTGACTTGTGAAAAGTAGAAGAGTTGAATGTTATGATGAAGTAAGAACCTTACAATGGGGATTTTGACCACACCAGAAAAGGCACATTTCCCCTACGCGCCAACCCTATAGGCTTTTCTTTTTTTGCTGGAAGAGATAACAGCACAAGCCTATGTATGTCTGTTTAGAAGTAAGTCCCCCTATATTCAGGGGGTCTTTTGTCCAGGTAAGTCTGTATAGAATCATAGCTTAGGATTCCCTGGACCGTGTGCCAGAGATGGAGAATTTGTTTCCCTCCAGATGTTGGTGAGCTACAATTTCCATCATCCCTGGCCATTGGCCATGTTGGCTGGGGCTGAGGGGAATTGGAGCCCAACAACATCTAGATGGCCACAGGTTCCACTTGCATCCTTGCTTTAAGGGACAGGGCTTCCTTTGATTTTTACCACCGAAACTTTCTGTGACCATTTGTATGTATTGAATCGGGAGAAGGTGTCAAGGGTGTCGCCGCAAAATGGCTGCTGGGTACAAATGGCCAGCCACAAAATGGCTGCAGTGGGGGAATGGCCACTCACAAAATGACCAGCATTCCTCTTGACTTGAATTGTTTGGGTAGAGTTTATAGGTCTCTGGGTCTATTTAGGACTTGAACCAGGGTTTACCAAACTTCTGAATTCATTGGCCTCTTGATGAGCTTGTAGAGTTGTCATCAACCCCAACCCAAATTCTTAGGAATATAAATGAAATAAAGTCAATTTGTATCTATACATAATCAACATTTATGCAGCCAAAAGCATTTCTTATATTATACCTCCACTGCTGGAGTTAGTATGCCTCTGAATTCCAGTTGCATGAAGAAGAAGAAGAAGAAGAAGAAGAAGAAGAAGAAGAAGAAGAAGAAGAGTTTGAATTTGATATCCCGCTTTATCACTACCCAAAGGAGTCTCAAAGCGGCTCACATTCTCCTTTCCCTTCCTCCCCCACAACAAACACTCTGTGAGGTGAGTGGGGCTGAGAGACTTCAGAGAAGTGTGACTAGCCCAAGGTCACCCAGCAGCTGCATGTGGAGGAGTGGGGAATCGAACCCGGTTCACCAGATTACGAGTCCATTGCTCCTAACCACTACACCACACTGGCTCTCATGTGATTTCTCATGTGATTTTGCATGAAATCACAGGTGGGGAGACCATTGTTGTCCTCAGTTTCTGCTGGCAGGTTTCACACTGGGGACATGTGGTTGGCTACTGTGAGAACAGAGCCCTGAACCAGTTGAGCCTTTGACCTGAACCAGCTTGGCTCTTCTTGCGTTCTGATCTTATTGTTGAGGAAAAACTGGTTGAAGTAAGCACTCAGTTTCCAGGAATGTAGGGCAAACCTTCAGTGATCTTCCCTGCCTTCTGACATGTAGCTCTCTGGGGTGGTCTGCTGGAAATATGAGGACGGATTTCTAGAAATTCCAAGAGGAGATCGATATAGCATTTCTACTTGAGCGGAGAAGAATGACATGCACCTCTGTGCCCAGGAAACTAGGGGGCTCCAAATGAGTCACTTTTGTTGCTCTCACTTGGATCTGAGCTCTAAAAATCCGTAAGTGATGTTTCAGCTCCCCGGTCTTCTGCTTTTTGCTTTTTTTTTTTTTTGGACAGATCTGGCAAAATGCTCTCTTTCCATTTTTGTCTGTCAAGTGGAAGGAAGAAGTGGCAAGGGAAAATCAGCACGACTGCCAGAAAACTGGGGCAAACCAGTGGCCTAGTTTATTGTGTTTGTTTATGGCAGCAGCAGAAAGAAAGCAGCAACAACAGGAGGGGGGTGGGAAGAAGTTGGGGACAGAAGGAGTCTGAATGCCTGTTCCCAACTTCTCTTCTGCTCCCTGGTCAGGCAGAAGCTTCAGTGACGTGCAGGAGACAGATTGAGGGCTTGCAGAAACTTTGCCTCTTCCCGCCTGCCCTGCGGGTATCAATTCCACGTAGGATTTCTCCTTCATTTCCCACTGTCCCATCTCCAGCAGAAATACCTGCTAGCAAAACTGGCTTGCAAAACTGCTTTCATGTCTGCAGTTGTGGTGGTTGAAAAGCAGTTTGGCACTGCAGGGAAATCCAAGGAGGAACCCTGTTGAACAATGGACTGCAATGGATTTTCTGTTGGAAGTGCAACAGCAGGGATCATTCAGTTTGTAACTTAAGGTTACCTTTTTCGCTCTATAAGGCACACCTAACCATTGGACGCACCGCTTTTGCAAAGGAGAAAAGCCCCATTTTTTGAGGATCAGCTCAGATTTCTGCAGCTTCTTTTGCAAAGGAGAAAAGCCCCATTTTTGTGGATCAGCTTAAAGTTGTTGAGCTTATTTTGCAAAGGGAAAAAACCCTGTTTTATGGGGTTTAACTCACAGTTCTTCAGCTTCAGGAAAGGGAGCCATTTCTACAGTTTCCAGACAGGTAATCTAATCAGCCAGTCACATGTCACTGGGGAAACAGCCTCCCTCTGCAAGGGGGCAGGGCTGGAATCTCTCTCCCTTATCTCTCTCCCCGATCGTTTGCTGAGCAGCTGCTCAGCGGGCTTCCTTTCATCACCCCCTTCTCTCTCTCTCTCTTTTAAAAAAGCACGATCTGCTTTTGCCCCTGGGCAGTTGAGATCCAGGGACCACACATTCGCTCCATAAGAGGCACAGACATTTCCCCTTACTTTTTAGGAGGAAAAAGGTGCATCTTATGGAGCGAAAAATATGGTAATTCTGTCAGTGTCAAAATCAACTAGCCTGCATACAACACTGCATACAAATGTTTGCACATACTTTTTTAAAAAATGCAAACAGATGTAAAAATGGGGCAAAGAGAATGAAAAAAAATGAGAAATGGAGAACAAATAGATTCCCCTATTTCCTCAGTCAGACTCTGGTCCATTCCTGATGGCATCCATAAATGAATGACTAGATATTATTCTGTTTCAGCAAAATATATCTGTGTAGTTGTAATCTCTTTGACACTTGAATCCTTCTCATGTTTACTGGGAAATTGGCCCAACTGATCTCCCCAGGAAGCTTTCTTTATACTGCAATGGAAATTGATTAGTTATTACCCAGCCTGAACCTTCAACTCAGGCTGAGCTACAAATTTAAATTAATAACATTTCACCAAAGAATAACTCAACAATTCCACCCCATTTCTGCTGTGGAATGTTTAGGATTTCAAAGGCCAGTTGCCCCCCTGCTATGAGTTGCATTTGATCATAAACCATAAATCAGTTGGTTCCTTTGGGAGGAAAGGTGGCATATAAATTTGATAAGTAAAACACAAAACAAAGAGTTGATACGGTAACAAGAGTGCTCAGGTTCCAGTTTGCTGTCCTGGGAACGATGCGTGAAATTTGTTGGCAATGGGTGGATTTTTGACGCACTGTCTCTTGTAAACAAAGAGATTACCTTATCAAGGACTCGGGGCTTGCTGTATATCCAGGTGGTTTCATTATGCTATCAAAATCTTAACAGTGGCATTATAATAAGATCGGTGTTTGCTTTGCCAAGAGCAATGAATAATACAAACAACGCCTGCTAAAATCATTACTATTTCATTTCGATGGGAAGCTGAGAGCCACCCTCTGATTAAAATTAAAAGGAAACAAACGTGGGGGTTGTGTGTGTGTGTGTGTGTGTGTGTTTGTGATGGTGATACACACAGCTGGAGAGAATGAACTCCAGAGTCTAGCTGACAGCAGGTATAACGCAAAGCATGAAATGCCAACTTTCCTTTCTATAAGTAAATATCCTCTATTATTCAGATTTGCTACCCTGCCATTGTTGATCATTGCCATTACTTCTTATATACCACTCTTTCCAAAATCTCTGAGCTGCTTACCTATGGCTCCCTGGTGGTGTCCAATCTGGGCAACTTCTAGAGCTATATCCACTGAGCTCCCACAGCATCACATGCCTTTTATATTGTCCTCCGGGCCATATATGCTTATGCAAAATTGCTTGGCTGGATGGAGTGAATTCCTATCTAACACAGTGTTCCGTTTCTCAGACTGGCCAGCCGAATACCTCTGGGGGCTCGCAAGCAGGCCTTTGCTTTTCCTCAGTCACTTGTCTCCGCCGTTAGAGGTATTCTGCACATAAGGTCATACAACACATTATGCTTAATGCACAGTGTGCTGTTACCTCTCTCGTTTTTATTAAATTACCTGCAGTCATGGTGTGTGGTTGTGACTGGGACCACAGTATGTGAGGAGAGGGGGATTTATCCCTCCCATCCCAAGGCATTGCTCAGCCACCTCTAGAATCATAGAATCCTAGAGTTGGAAGAGACCACAAGGGCCATCCAGTCCAACCCCCTGCCAAGCAGGAAACACCATCAAAGTATTCCTGACAGGTGGCTGTCAAGCCTCTGCTTAAAGACCTCCAAAGAAGGAGACTCCACCACACTCCTTGGCAGCAAATTCCACTGTCGAACAGCTCTTACTGTCAGGAAGTTCTTTCTAATGTTTAGGTGGAATCTTCTTTCTTGTAGTTTGAATCCATTGCTCCGTGTCCGCTTCTCTGGAGCAGCAGAAAACAACCTTTCTCCCTCCTCTATATGACATCCTTTTATATATAGGGACATGGCTATCATATCACCCCTTAACCTTCTCTTCTCCAGGCTAAACATACCCAGCTCCCTAAGCCGTTCCTCACAAGGCATCGTTTCCAAGCCTTTGACCATTTTGGTTGCCCTCTTCTGGACACGTTCCAGCTTGTCAGTATCCATCTTGAACTACCCTTCTCTAAATATCCCCCATGCACCTATGAGGCTAAGTAAATAAAAAAAGTTTTCATTGGCACCATCAAGAGCTTCCATACCCACTTTGGGTGGCTTCCAACAATATAACACAATACAACGTCTGAAGAAGTGTGCATGCACATGAAAGCTCATACCAAGAACAAACTTAGTTGGTCTCTAAGGTGCTACTGGAAGGAATTTTTTTATTTTGTTTCAACTGCGGCAGACCAACATGGCTACCTACCTGTAAATAAAACATTAAACATTAAAAAAACTTCCCTATACATGGCTAGCTTCAGATGTCTCCTAAAAGTTGTATAGTTACTTATCTTCTTGGCTCGAGGCTCACAAACTGTAACTCCATACCCTCCAACATTTCTCCAGTGAAAATAGGGGCATCCTAAGGAAAAAGCGGGACATTCTAGGATCAAATCAGAAACTGGGATGGCTTCTGTAAATCTGGGACTGTCCCTGGAAAATAGGCACACTGGGAGGGTGTGAACCCCCCTCCCCCAGCAAGCTTCATATCCAGTTAGAGGGGGCAGGATTGTGGTGGTGGGGAAATTGAAGCTAGGGATGAGCCTTCTGGATCCTGTGATCCCCAAAACAATGCCAAACCTCCTGGCAGGTGAGTCATTGCTGCTAACTGTGTGGAGAGGAAGTGGAAGTGTGGTGCAAACAGCCTGGCAGGAACACTGGATTGGCTCCACTGGTGTGTTTGCACTGCGCTGACCTCACCACTCCCAATAAGCAGCAGCGACTCACCCAGGCCCGGTGCTAGGGCTTTTGGCGGCCTAGGCGAGGGGGTGGGCCACGTGACGTCATTGCACATGACGTACGGTGCCCTGCCCCCTGCCCGCCGGGCATCCCACGCTGCCCGCCGCGGTTTTTGCTGCTGGTTTTGGGGCGGCACCGGGGGGCGAGGGGCAGGCTGGCTAGCGCCCCCTTGAATTACAAAGAGGGGGACGAAGATGATCTCCAGGCGCTGCTGCCGCTGCTGCTCCGTCGCCGCTCCGGCTCCGGCTCCGGCTTCTTCTCGGGCCAGCTGGAAGCACGCGTAGAAGGTGGCCAGGCTAGCGGCTAGCTGCGCGCCCGGCCCGGCTCCAGCTCCAGCTCCTGCCGCTCCGGCGGCGGTAGCGGCGGCAGCTCCAGCTGCACTGCTGCCGGCGCTGCAGTATCCAAGGTAGAGCCCCACGAGCGAGACGCCCTGCACCGGCAGCAAGGCCACGGGCACCGCCGAGCCGTCGGGCGCCGCCAGCACCTCGCCCAGCAGCTCGGCCAGTGGCGCCGCGGCGGCAGCAGCGCACGGTGACGAAGACATCCCCGCCGAGCGCCATGCAGCTCCCGCCGCCAGACAGCCAGCCGAGCCCAGCCACACCAAGCCAGGCACCGCCGCTGGTTGGGGCGGCGGCGGGCGGCGGGGGGGGCAGGCTGGCCAGCGCCCCCTCCATTTCGGCGCCCTAGGCAGTTGCCTAGTTGGCCTAAATGGACGCTCCAGCCCTGGACTCACCTGCCAGGAGGTCAGGTAAGTACCTCCACCCCACCATGCCATCCACTACTGCCAGAGATCTACCCAGGGCCATCTTTACCTGGGGGTGCAAGGGGTGCCGTATTTACCTGGGGGGCACCAAATTCTGGGGGGGCGGGCAAATGTATACCTACTGTATACCGGTCCCTCTCGATCGGTGGCAGTGAAAAGTAATGGAGTGAAAGTCTTCACCCAACTCCTCCGTCGCTCTGTTACTCAGTAGCATCAAATATTCCCAATGAGTCAGGAAAGAAAAGCAGTTATTTCTGCTGCGTCATTGTTACAGGTGAGCGATTTTCCTCCCCCAAAAAAGCTCAGCAACTTTGAGTTCACCGCCCTAAAACAATTGGGGGCGGCTAAACTAAATTTGGGGGTGCTGGGCGGATCTTTGCACCCCAGCGGCACATATGCTAAAGACGGCCCTGGATCTACCAATAGATGCCTCTGCACCAGTTTTTTGTTTTTTTAAAATAAGCTCAATATGTTTAAGACAGAGCTCTTCCAGACAGAGCAACCAGTTTCAAGCTGGCATCTGCAATGCTTAAGTCACGGAGTTGTGCAGGTTCCTTGGTTGTTCAAGGATGCTGCTGGGTCAAATGCGTTGGGGCCAGTTTAAAATCATCATCATCATCATCATCATCATCACCTGCACTTTCAACCAGGTCTTCTTCCTTCTTCTCCCTTGAGGGAAAATGCAGAGGCGTACGAAGGTCAGGTGGTACCCAGTGCGGAAAATTTCTTGTCACCCCCCCCATTGATTTTTTATTTTTCATTTTTGCCTGCAAAAATGGTTTTACGTTATTTCATATTTTCTTACAAAGGAATAATAATAAGTTAAAATAAACTTTTATTTATATCCCGCCCTCCCCGGCCGAAGTCAGGCTCAGGGCGGCTAACATCAGATACATAACATTGATATAAAATCAAACAATAATTAAATTACCTCCTAAAAACATGTCAAAATCAAATTAAAGTCCTATTAGATGGCTTTCCGCAGGGTTAGGGTTGGGAACAGTAAGTGCTCCACTGAACTGAAATTTCAGCCTTCACGACATAGGAAAACAGCCAAGTAAACAGCTATTTTCATGGAGGAGGGTCAAGATATTAACTGATATGCATGAAATTTCATATATAGCTATATAATCCCTAGTGTAGTAAGATAAGACCTTTGGAGCGGGCATTTTTTTTAAAAGTTTTTTTATGAACCACCCTAGTAGGGCAGTAATTGTCCCTTGATAATTTGTCACCCCCTCCATGATGGAACCTGGGGCGACCCACCCCCTGCCCCCCACTTCCTATGCCCCTGGGAAAATGACACATCAAATCCTGGGGGGGGGGGGTGGAAACCAAACACCTGTTGAGTTTAGCCAATCAAACAGAACATGCAAATGTGGGTAGCAATTAATAACAGTAAACAATGGAGGGGCAGAGTCTTGGGAGGCGATGGCGGAGATTCCAGAAGCATTGTAAACCAATTATTTTAGCAGAAGATGGGGGAAATAGGAAAAGCAAGAGTGAGCACAAAATAAAGCTAATCACAAAGGCTCTCATTTGCATCCCAATGAGGCAATGCTAAAAAAGAAGCTGGACTTCTAGGTAATAAATATTAGTTGTTCCAGGTATGCAAGATGCAGATTCAGCTCGGTGCTTGGTTTCAAGCAGAAAGAAGTTTTCAGCTTCCTTCTTCTGGAAAGCAGTGACCCTAAAACTCTACCATTAGTAACAATAATTAAAAGGGGCTCTCAAATGGAGTGTATGGATGATTGCTGCTAAAAGGAACATTCTCATTAATTTATTGCAGTTTTTTTAACGTGGCTTCATTAGGACTTGTCTGCTGAAGGCCGCTTAGCACCCGAGGGAATCTCCAGCATACACTTTAGATTCTGTCCATGTTGCTCTAGAAGGGAGAAGAACTGGGCTTTGTTGCCCATTATGTGGCCTTGGAAAGCCCTCTTAGAACAATGGGCTTTATTGTTTATCAGTGGAATTGCTTTGCATTCGGAAGGTCCTGGGTTTGACCCCTGACATCTCCAGGTCAGGCTGGGAATGTCTGAAATCCCAGAGAGCTGCTTCCAGTCAGTGTAGACAATATTGAGCTAGATGTGGCAATGGGCTGGCTCAGTATAAGGCAGCTCCCTCTGTTCCCATGGGAAGTGGATTTAAGGCAGGCAGCCTGGAACTCCATTCACAAAACCCTTTCTTTGAATTCCAGGTGTTTGAAAGCAGGTTGTGGTTACTACTTTGCTGCCAGAAGTTGAAATAAATTCAGCTGCTGGTTATCACATTTGCAAGGCACGTGTGCAGAGAATCACCTATGAATCAGGCCTGTTTCAGGCTTGAGAGCGAAAAACCAGAGAGTCTGCATTGACTGATGCATAGATTTTTCAGAACAAAGTGTGATCTTGCAAACACAGAGCCACTGAGTCTTGGGCTCCGCACCACCACCCAGTCTGGTTGTTTTGCGTCACTTTTGGAAGCATTAGTCAAGGGTGAAGAACTTCATAACCAGGGGCTGAATGCATACCCTCCAACCGTCCCTCTTTGCCCAGGACATTCACGGAATTACAGAAGCCATCCTGGCTTCTAATTTGGTTCCAGAATGTCCCGGGGAAGAACCGGTGTTGGTGCTTGCAGCTGACTTGCACAGCACCAAAAGATGCTTATATTTCGGTGTGGCGCTCTTGCACGGCAGCACCACACCAAAGACACATGCCCAGATTTTCGTCAGACTAATGCTGGAGGGTATCTAAATGGTATTCTGCCCTGGGCACACCCACTCCCCAGACCATATCACCACATCACTCTCACAGGCCACGCCTCTCTTGTGTGGGACATAATCCAGTGCAGTCAAATGCAACATCCCTTATTTCCCTAGAGTGGGCACAGGCAGGGGGACATCCAGTCAGAGTAACTTCCTGTTCCACTGGTCTGGAGCCTCCTTCCTCTGCATGTGACCTGGGAGATGGGCGTGGCCCTGGCTGACTCCATAAAAGAGCCAAGTCAGCCAGCCATTTTCTCATTTTCCAGTTCGTCTTGATGCTGCTGATCTCTTGTTGCTCCTATTTTGATGCCATGCTGCTCTCCTGCAGCCATTTTGTAATTTTTCTGCCTGCTGGCTCTCAGCCAGCAGCACATGAGCTCAGTCTCTATATGAGATGAACTCACCATTTATTGTGTAACTATTAAGAAAAGCCTGCCTTTCAGGGATCTAACCGTGAACTGAAATGTGAGTAAACTTTCTTGCTACTTTACTCAGAAAGACTCTCGTGTCTTTATTCTTTTAGGAGGGATGAAAGGGGACACCAGAAAATAATCTTAACTAAGAGATTCAAAACCATCTGCAAACTAGCTTCCATCTATATTAAGGGGAATTTGCTCTGCTACATCACTCACTAGCGTGAGTGAAGGAAGGATAATACTTATTCAATATATCCTTTCCTACAAACCTTAACATTCCCACATCTTGGCCCTGATCTGCACCCTGATCAAGTGCTTCTACTTGACTGGAATGCGCCCTTGAAGAAGAAGAAGAGTTTGGATTTGATATCCCGCTTTATCACTACCCAAAGGAGTCTCAAAGCGGCTCACATTCTCCTTGCCCTTCCTCCCCCACAACAAACACTCTGTGAGGTGAGTGGGGCTGAGAGACTTCAGAGAAGCGTGACTAGCCCAAGGTCACCCAGCAGCTGCATATGGAGGAGCGGAGACACGAACCCGGTTCACCAGATTACGAGTCCACCACTCTTAACCACTACACCACACTGGCTCTCCTTGAACTGTGCTACTACCTCATTTCCTTGCCAGGATGGAGGATGATCTATGTGGGTGTGCAGTAACCTCTGACTTTGACGCGGAATGTAGCCTACATTCCCACCTGCTCTCCATCCACTTTCACATCTGGCCCTGCCTTCCACTGGCATGTGGCCCCTGGAAGGTTGTCTAGGAAGGAATGTGGCCTTCTGCTTGAAAAAGGTTCCCCATTCCAGGTATCAGTCGACTCTTTTCTCTGGCCTTTCATTTCAGATTCCCTTTTGCTATGAAGAATATCATCCGTTTCCCCAGGACGCCTACTAATCCCTTTGCTACCTCCCCTAGGAGTGATCCCAATGTTGTGCCTCCAGCTGCGGTTAGCAGGTGAGCATCTCCCTTCTGCACTAACACCCTTGCTGCTTAATAAACCTTCCTGCCAAGCCAGCTCTCTTATGGTTCCAGCTGGGATCCATAGTCCCACGTGCCTGGCTGTTTCCTCCAGGGTTCCTGTATTGTGCGCTCGATCATTGAGAATGCACAAACTGCACATCCCATTCCCAAGCGACACCAAACCACTGAGATGCTTTTGTTTCTTCTTCATATTGGGGAAGGGAGGGTATTGTTGCTCTACCTCCATTTTGAAAAGAATGGGGTGCATCGATTGGGCAATAACTGCCTGCTTTCAAAACTAGTCCCCTTCCCCATTTTTCTACTGTCTGGTTTAAATTTCAGCCCCTATACAGTGGTATCTTGGTTCTCAAACTAAATCCGTTCTGGAAGTCCATTCCAAAACCAAAGCGTTCCAAAACCAAGGCGCACTTTCCCATAGAAAGGAATGCAAAATGGATTAATCCGTTCCAGACTTTTAAAAACAACCCCTAAAACAGCAGTTTAACATGAATTTTACTATCTAATGAGACCATGGGTCCATAAAATGAAAGCAATAATCAATGTACTGCAGTCACGCAATCAATCAATCAATCAATCAATCAGTAGTTGAACTGGGTTCTATACAGTCACAAAAACAAAAATGAAAGGGCTGCAAAAACAAAAACGCAAAATAAATAGCAAAAACAGACAGACCTCAGCATAACACTCAACACGGAAGTGTAACGCTCAAAACGGAGCACGTTCGGCTTCCGAAAAATGTTTGCAAACCGGAACACTTACTCCTGGTTTTGCAATGTTCGGGTTCCAAGTTGTTTGAGTACCAAGGCATTTGAGAACCAAGGTACCACTGTATTGGGAAATTCTGAACAGAAAGCAAGAGGGAATTTTGTGTGAGGATGGCATATCCCCTTGCACTTTGCATGATCCGAAGCCGTTAGGGACGTTACACCTCCCAGGATTGAAACCTGGATGATACTGTATGTTTCTATCCAATTATCTGGGCCCACTCAAGACATGTTGCTACCTGAGACCGAGGAGAAGATTGAGCTCCCTACTTGTACAGAAAGCATCCCTGACTTGGCAGGTCAATTATTTATTTAACAGGATTTATAAACCACTTTTAATAAAATCTAAGCATGAATCTATACATGAAATGGAATTAAAATATTCATTTTAAAAAAGAAATAAAAATTGACCTTAAAACAGTAGACAGAAAGAAATGATAAAAATATAGATGAAGCCAACACATTTTGAAAACAAGTGCGCATCATAACATTCCATGGGTGGGCGGGCTTTTTATTGGAGACTTACTTATAGGCATCTGTTTGGCCATTGTGAGAACAGGATGCTGTAATAGAGGGGCTTTTGGCTTGATCTTATGTTCTTTAACAAAAAAAAGTTTTTAGCAGGCATTGGAAACAGTTGGATTAAATCACCTGCCTGATATCAAGAGGCAGGGAGTTCCAGAGGCTAGGGGCTGCCGTGCTGAATGATTGATTTCTTGCAAGTGTGGAACAAATATTACATGGCACTTGTGAAAGTACCAGTTCCGCTAATCAGAATGGTTGATTGGGCAATATGCAATAAGGCGATCTCTCAAGTAAACTGGTCCTAGGCAGTTGAGGGCTTGATATACTAAGAGTCGGATCTTACTTCAAAACTAGTGATCGGGGAGTATCCTCCACTGTAACTGAAGGATACTGGCTAGCTTAGGAGGGCCAGGATATGAAAACATGACACATAAAACACATTGCTCCCTGCCTGCGCCCCCCCCCCCCCAGCATGTGCCGTCCAATGTGTCTGCCTCACTCTTCCCAATGGTAGGGCAGGGCAGGCCTATAACTGAGATGATGAAGAAGAAGAGTTTGGATTTGATACCCCGCTTTATCACTACCCGAAGGAGTCTCAAAGCGGCTCACAATCTCCTTTCCCTTCCTCCCCCACAACAAACACTCTGTGAGGTGAGTGGGGCTGAGAGACTTCAGAGAAGTGTGACTAGCCCAGCAACAGCTACTGCCAGGGATGGGATCAGGCTGTCCAACTGATATTAAGATCACAGCGGCTCAGCAACAGCTCTGTGTGTGTGAGATCCCAGGTTCAACTCCTGACACCTGCTGTTAGAAAACACAACCTTAGGTAGCTAGGCTGGGAATGGTTTGCTCCTGAGGGCCACACACCCATCGGTGGAGACAGTGCTGGGCCAGATGGGTGAATGGTCCATTGAAGACTCCTTGCCATCCCTCTTTTTTCTTACTGCCTGGAGTAATTTGGTAATTTGTTGACCAGAATGTAATACCTAGGTAGGTGATTTTGTGATATTATGTAAATATTTTGTACATTGTGTATATTTTATATTAGGTGATGCATTGTAATTTGGGCATTGTTTACACAGAACTGATGAAGCCTCAGAGCGAAACCTGAGCTATATCCGGAGGACAGGTTTTCTTCTTCCCATGTGCCACTCGGATTGAGTTTGTATGGATGGTGACACTACTAGACTCATACAATATTTTTCTTCTATCGTCGTGTTCAGGACATTGTTTTATTCATCTGCCGAAGTACCTATATACTAGAGTATAAGCCGACCCGAATATAAGCCGAGGCACCTAATTCCACCACAAAAAACTGGGAAAACTTATTGACTCGAGTATAAGCCGAGGGTGGGAAATGCAGCAGCTACTGGTAAATTTCAAAAATAAAAATTCCGGTAGATACCAATAAAATTACATTAATTTTTTTTAAATAATTTTTTTATTAAACATAATAAATTGTCAATCAGTATGATCAATTATATTTCCCCTTTTATGCCCTCCCCTCCCTCCCTCTCCCACCCTCCCAAGACTTCCCTCAGCTCCCCTCTCTGATTTGTTTATACAAGGCTCCTGTGCGTGTCCTTGCTGTGGGCGGCAGCAGTGGTGGTGGGGCGAGCCCTTCCGTCGCCTCTGCCACTCGCAAAGACACGCACAGGAGCCTCAGTTCGGAGGGGCGCAACACAGCACCCCCCGAACTGCGGCTCCGGTGCGTTGGCAGCAGCAGCGGCGGTGGGGCAATCCCATCCGCTGCTGCTGCTGCCGTCAAAGACACGCACAGGAGCCGCGGTTCAGAGCGGAGCAGCGCAGCACCCCTCTGAACTGCGGCTCCGGTGCGTTGGCAGCATTGTGGGCGGCAGCGGCAGCGGCGGGCTCGCCCCACCGCTGCCTTTACCGCCCGCAAGGACACGTACAGGAGCCTCGGTTTGGAGGGGAGCAGCGCAGCGCTTCTCCAAACCAAGGCTCCTGTGCGTGTCCTTGCTGTGGGCGGCAGCGGCGGCGGCGAGGTGAGCCCGCCCCTCCACCGCCAACCGCCTCACCCGAGTATAAGCCGAGGGCAGCTTTTTCAGCTCAAAAAGTGTGCTGAAAAAGTCGGCTTATACTCGAGTATATACGGTACTCCGTGGCACATTCACCATCGACCTAACATGAACGTTTGTTGGCACTGGGATTTCGTTGTTACACCTATCCTTTGCTGAATGGTTCTTGTATATAAACTGTATACATTCTGTTATACATACGATATATACATGGCTTCATTTATCAGTTGGCTTTATTGACAGATTATTAGTTACTCATAAGAGTTTTTGATGTAACTTTCATTCTATCTTCAGCCATTGTGTGGTAGTTTTGTTGTTGTTATTGGGGTAATTTGGTGCCATCTAGTGCTACAAGGGCAAGAACAGGCTAATACATTCAACAGTCGCAGCACAGCTGACCCCAGGGCCAGGTAAAACACTTGGCTGTTTCGGCTATTGATGAAAAAACCCCCCATCAAATTCTGGAAATCCAAGGTGTACTGACAGACTTGCTGCAACATATTAGCACAGGCAAATCCAGCTTCAACAAGCTGAGTGAATGTCTTTCCAATGTATTGTAATCCCCATTGAATCAATTATTCTCTGCAATGTTGGGCAAAAAACCAAAATCCTTGATCCCGCCCCCACTAGTCTTCCCACTCCTTTGCTCCCAAAACATTGTCTTCTGCAGACACCCATGGGTTTGTATGATGTACACTTGAAGTTTAGCAAACCCCCTCCGTTGCTCTATGCCTTTAAACAAGTTTGAAACTTTGCTCTTTTATCTCTGTTTTAATTGGTATCCATTAAAGTGGCAAGGCGAGATCCCAGATGATAAATACTGACAAGCACAAGTGAGAAATTTTCCAATTGGACAGTCCCCCGTACGCAGGGCCAACTAATAATTAACAAATCGAGCAGGTACTTAAAGACACAGCCCTCGTCTAATGGAGCAGGAGACAGGGAAATATTAAAGGAGTGTGAACAGCTGGCTTGTTAATACTCTGAGAGCCAGTTTCTTACATAAGACACAAATGGGGAGGCCCAGTGGTAATTACAGTCTACTTTAAGATAAACAGGAGCAAAATACCTCATGAATCAATATCATAATCACACTCGGTGACTATTTATCTACAAAACTCTTGGCGTCACTTGGAGTCCCAGTCCATGGCAGCTCCAACAGTGAACTGAGTGGAATAACTCTATGACACTGATTTCCACCCAGGGCTCGAGAGTCTGATCTGATCTGATCTTGGGGTTGGTTTCTGTGCTTCAGGGCTTTCAGAGAATCATAGAATTGTAGAGTTAGAAGGGGTTCTGAAGGTCATCTAGTCCAACTCCCTGCAATGCAGGAATCCATGACGGATGGCCATCCAACCTCTGCTTCAAAACCTCCAAGGAAGGAAAGTCCACCACCTCCTGAGGGAGCCAGTGTGGTGTAGTGGTTAAGAGCGGTAGACTCGTAATCTGGTGAACCGGGTTCGCGTCTCCGCTCGTCCACATGCAGCTGCTGGGTGACCTTGGGCTAGTCGCACTTCTTGGAAGTCTCTCAGCCCCACTCACCTCACAGGGTGTTTGTTGTGAGGGAGGAAGGGAAAGGAGAATGTGAGCCGCTTGGAGACTCCTTCGGGTAGTGATAAAGCGGGATATCAAATCCAAACTCTTCTTCTTCTTCTTCTTCTTCTTCTTCTTCTTCTTCTTCTTCTTCTTCTTCTTCTGTTCCACTGTCAAACAGCTCTTACTGTCAGAAAGTTCTTCCTGATGTTTAGTCAGAACCTCCTTCCTTGTAACTTGAATCCATTGGTTCGGGTCCTACCCTCCAGGGCAGGAGAAAACATCTTCCACGTGACAGCCCTTGAGATATTTGAAGATGGCTATCATATCTCCTCTCAACCTCCTCTTTTCCAGGTGAAGCATACCAAGCTCCTTCAACCGTTCCTCATGTGGCTTGGTTTCCAGACCCTTGATCATCTTCATCACCCTCCTCTGCACACGTTCCAGCTTGTCAACATCCTCCTTAAATTGTGGCGCCCAGAATGCTGCCAGTGCATTGCCAGATTCAGATTGAGAATTCACAGCGTAGCTCTGTGTTGGTTCCTACATGGTTTCAGTCACTGGAGGTCCGGTAGTTTTGCCTTTAAATGTGAACTGAATGGAATATGTCCCTCATCCCTATGAGAGAAGGGTGGAAATTCTTTCTTTCTTTCTTTAAATAAACTTTATTTATCATTCACATAAAAAATTACAAAAATTCACAAGCATGAAAAACAAAAACTGACAGGAATAAGGTAGATAAAAAAGTAAAGAAAATAACAGTTAAAATATGACTTCAAACTGTTTATGCATCGTTTCTCATTCTTATTATTGGTATTTTGCTATTTCTAATAAAATTAAACACTTTCAATTATAGATCTTCAAGGATAGCATACAATTGATAAATTACAAGTATTCATTCACTATATAACTTTACTTCTTTCTATCCCCTTGTGTATTTCAGTCTAAGCAAATCACTAGTTCTGTTTTTATATCTTCTTTTTTAAAATACTCTTCTACATATTTCCACTCCTCTTTTCTTCTTTGTTTTGGTGTGTTTCTAATTGCTGCTGTCATTTTGGCTAAATTCATAAACTCTACCAATTTAATGTGCCATTCTTGGATTGTTGGTAAACCTTCATCTTTCCACTTTTGTGCAATAAGTAACCTAGCTGCAGCACAGGCATACAAGAAAATGTTTTTCCTATTTCCCGGAATGTTTTCAGGTACCATACTCAATAAGAAGGTTTCTGGCTTTTTCAGAAACGTAACCTTCAACATTCTTTTTAGTTCTTCATATATATCATTCCAGAATTCATAAATCTTCCTACATTCCCACCAACAATGAAAATAGGTTCCCGTCTCCTCCTGACATTTCCAACACTTATTAGATTGAGTTCTATATATTTTAGCAATTTTATCTGGAGTCAAATGCCACCTGTATACTAACTTCATCATATTTTCCTTAATTTTTGTGCACGCTGTAAATTTCATACTATCTTTCCATAATTTGTCCCATTGAACTCTATAAATTGGCCTTCCCAAATCTTGTGCCCATTCTTTCTGCTCATTTCCTTCACACCATTTATAAGGTCTCACTCAAGTCAAAACAAAATAAAAAAAATCCTTCCAGTAGCACCTTAGAGACCAACTAAGTTTGTTCTTGGTATGAGCTTTCGTGTGCATGCACACTTCTTCAGATACACTGAAACGGAAGTCACCAGACCCTTATATATAGTGAGAGGGTGGGGAGGGGTATTACTCAGAGGAGTGGTGGGAATGGGTGATTGGCTGATAGCTGTGGTAAACCTGTTGACGACTGTTAACGACTGCAATTAGTCTTACAGGAAAAAGCAAGGGGTGAGAAGGTTAAAAATAGCTTTGTCATGTATAATGAGATAAGAATCCAATGTCTTTGTTCAGACCAGGTCTCTGCATGGTTTTAAGCTTGGTAATGAGTTGCAATTCAACAACTTCTCTTTCCAGTCTATTTCTGAAATTCCTTTGCAATAAGACAGCTACTTTGAGATCTTGTATAGAGTGTCCTGGGAGATTGAATTGCTCTCCTACTGGTTTCTCTGTCTTGTGATTCCTGATGTCAGATTTATGTCCATTTATCCTTTGGCGTAGGGTTTGGCTTGTTTGTCCAATATAGAGAGCTGAAGGGCACTGTTGGCATTTGATGGCATACACAATGTTAGACGATGAGCAATTAAATAGTCCTGAGATGGTAAGTTTGATGTTGTTTGGGCCAGTAATGGTGTTGTCCGGGTGTATGTGGCAGCAAAGTTGACATCTGGGTTTATTGCAGGCTCTGGTGCCAGTGTCTGTGTTAAGTCTGGTTGTAGTATTGTTGTGGGTGAGGAGTTGTTTAAGATTGGGTGGCTGTCTGTAGGCGATGAAAGGTCTTTCTCCCAGAGCTTGAGAAAGAGAACTGTCCTTGTCTAGGAGAGGTTGTAGATCTCTGATGATGTGTTGTACTGTTTTAACTTGGGAGCTGTACGTGATTACTAGTGGTGTTCTGCTGTTTTCTTGCAGCAAGTTCTCTCTGGGTATCAGTCTGGCTCTGTTGATCTGTCAGTCATCTGCATTAGGAATGATCCCACTGGCCGTCAGGTTTGCTACGATGCTCTGAAGAGAGCCGGTTCACATAGGATTTTATTTCCCACTTGAGCCGTTCCGATCCAGACCACCCTTTTTATGATGAAATTTTCTCACAGACAAATAGGATGATTACCTGCGAATGGCAGCAATGTCTTGAGGTCACGTTGACATTTTTTGGGGACCCATTGCAGTTACGGGAATTGTTGCTGCTATATGAATAACTGTTTGGTTAAGACATTGCCCTAGTCTTTAAGAACGTGGAGAGGGTCAGGGAACCACTTCAACATCGAGAAAGATTTGTGTGGGTTGACCTATGCTACGGTGAGTATGTGAACTCTGGATTTGTAAATATCATTCGCCTCTAGCAGTTGGGCAAGCCTGCCTTCCAGTGCGACGGGTGAGGGAAAGGGAAAGAAATTTATGCTTTACGACTTGTATCTAAAACAAATTTTATAGGAAACTTTTATGTTTGTAGGTTTGAGCACTTTTTATAGTGAGGAGTTCTGAAAACTGCCATAAAATTTCGCCTTGGGGGTTATGATTGCATTTGTATCTTTCCCCACCTTAGATAAATAAAAAAAGACAGTTTTTACTGTAGATGCTTAAATGGTTAGAATGGTGTTTGGGTTGTGATGAGCCTTTTATAGGCATGGTGTTATAAGAATTTATTTTTTAAAAATTACAATAAAGAAATACAACTTAACATTTCTTGATAAAGAAATCCCAACACTTGGTGATATGAGCAGGACCTGGAAGAAACTCAAATTTTGTCATGCTAAACTCTTTTATCATAAAATGAGGACTTGAATATATTTACCTTTTTATTTATTTTTCCAGAAGAAAAGTTTGACTTAAATTAACTTTAAGAAGCAAACGGGCAACAAAAGCAGCAATAAGTAGATTGGCATCCATAAGATGACTTAACACAATTAGTATTTAATATCCATTTAGAATATTGAGAATTGGTATGCACAACATATAATGTGAAATCCTCATTGTCAGTGGTAATATTAAAGTCCTTTATTCCAGTTTAAACAGTTTCAAGCAGTTTATGAACTGGTTATGAAACACTTTTAAAAAGTTTTGTTTTTTTGGGGGGGGTGAGAGAGTAGCAAATAATTGTATATATATAAAAGTCTAGAGTTTCTCCTCATATAAAACATCAAGGTGATTTGCGTGGCAATGTCCCTCCCCTCCCCCTGAAAATGAATGACACAGACACATTGTATAATTTTAATGGGTGTAAAGGCCACAACTTTATTGGTTACGGATGTTGAGCTGTATTGGCTTAGGCATTGGACCCTAACACTATATCCGATCCCAACGCGTGTGTTGGAAGTCCGGGAAGGGTTAACCACCAGTAGGGAGGCCAGTGATGCGCATCGACTGGAACTCCCCCTGTGCTTCGGACAGGGCCACGCCCCCTGGAATCCTTTAACGGAATACCCTTCATCATGAGGGGCAGATGATGGCTTTATCTCCCCTCCTCACCTCTACAGAACCTTTCCAATGCCTAACTGCCAAACCAAAGTTGTGACGAATTGCTACGAGGTAGGTGAAAAAACCCGTTTGGCTATTCCAAATGGGAAAAAGTCCTACCAGGCCCCTTGGCCAACCAAGGCGACCAACCGAAGTCCATAGCAAGGTCAAAGGCTACCTAAACTAAACCTAGAGCTAAACCTAAAGGGCGGGTGGGCAGGTGAACCTAAACTGGCTGGTGGATTGGTCAGCCGTGAGTGACGTGGACAGAGATGCTACCAATTGCACAGGGGCTGAGCCCAGCCCCTGCGTGCGTGATCAGGTCGTGACGCCCGCAAATCCACCTCCTGCTCAGTGCGGAAGTGGCCATACTGTACAACAAAATGCACAAATGAAATAATACACAAATTGTCATAAAAACAATACAAAATAATAATAATGACTGACTCATCTTGCAAACGGTTAAACAACTGAACATACCTGTCAGCTTGATACCTGAAAATTAGGAGTAAGGATACCTGCCAAATTTCCATTGGAAGAGTATTCCACATTCTGGGACCAGCAATGCTACATTCCTGACTTCTGGCTGAAGCCAGTTGAGCTTCTGAAACTAGCATTGGGTTATCAATATGCACTTGTGCAGAACCTGTTGGTGAATCTTTGATATCTAAAACCTGCTTACCTTTGAACGGGGATTAAAAGGAAGCCAAATTCTGGAGTATGAGGTTCTTTTAAAGGAAGGAAGATGAGTGAATGATGGAGTACCCTGTGTTTTTCTTAGTTATCCAGATAACAGAATGATCGCCGGAAGTGATTTTCGCTTAATAGAAAAATGTGAATACACCTCATCACAGCTTGATCCCTCTAAATGCTGATAGAGAAAACACTTTCCAATCTATATCCGATACATGAATGCATGCAAGCTCTGTGTACATGATCTGGAACTCTGCAAAAAAAGCAGGGTCCCTGATCAAGCAGAGAAACCAACATGCATACATTGACTGTGTCTAGGTTGGGATGTAGAATGCTGCTGTGATCTTGCATATGTTCAGACAACAGAGAAATTTGCCCTTGATTTAGGCCTTGATATTTCAACATGCATGAGCTCACACATTATTCTGTGGTATGGCTGGGGAACTAGTGGCCTTCCAGATGTTGTCGAGTAACAACTCCCATCATTCCTGCCCATTGGCCATGCTAGCTTGAGCTGACACCTGGAGGGCTATTGGTTCTCCACCCCTGTCCTATGGGATGGCAAGCACGCTCCTTAGCACACCAGGATGGAAACTGTACACCAATGTGTACAGGGTAGCCTGTGTGTACAGCTGCTGGAATCCTGTGCCCATCGGCCCCAGCCATCATGACAAATGGCTGGGAATGATGACAGCTGTAGTCCAACAATGTCTGCAGGGCACCATGTTGGGTACCCCTGTTGAATGCAGCCATATGCTGTGAATTCCCATCCATTTCAAACTGGACTGTCATGGCTTCCCCTAAAGAATGCCAGAAATGTCTTCTTAAAAGCTCTCATTTTCTTAAAGCTACAGTTATCAGATGTCCCAAGTTGGGAGCAATGAGAGTTTAATAAGGTTTAGACTGACTTCAATTAGTGTAGCTGTTCGTCATCATTAGGAATGGAAGGATCTTTGGTTCTCTCAGTTTTTCATTTTTCCAATCTTAAATTGAGTTTGCATTGCAGCAATTTTAGATGTGTATCTGTCTGTCTGTCTGTCTGTCTGTCTGTCTGTCTGTCTGTCTGTCTATCTATCTATCTATCTATCTATCTATCTATCTATCTATCTATCTATCTATCTATCTATCTCTATCTATCATCTATCTATCTATATCTATCTATCTATCTAATCTATCATCTATCTATCTATCATCTATCTATCTATCTATCTATCTATCTATCATCTATCATCTCTCTCTCTCTCTCTCTCTCTCTCTCTCTCTCTCTCTCTCTCTCTCTCATATCTATCTATCATCTATCTATCATGACAATTCATCAACATTTTAGTGTGAATTACTCCTAAATACATTTTTTTGGATGCAGTTTTAACTAGAGTACACTTCTTTTTCTGCAACCATTTGCCCCCAATATAATGCAGACTTCCCCTTAATAGATGCGTTTTTGCAAACATCGACTGATTGGCGAACTGCATTGCAAAGTTCAGATGACAGTCTCCCATTGTTTCAGAAAGGGTGCATTCGATAGATCCGGCTTTAAATGCAAGCTGACTCTCAGTTTCTCCCCTATTCTTAGTCACTGTGACCTTCCCTTTCACTCTGTGTGCCTCTACCCCTTTCAAGGCTACGGTAATCTCAGCAAAGAGTTCAGCGCATTGGGAATGAAAGCAGCAAAGGGGAGCACCGTTAGAATCCCAACAAAATGTCCTGGAGGCTACGATTAGAATCAGCTGGAGGACATCAGACAGATCGAGACTGGCTGAAGAGGACCATAGTTGTGAATATGTTACCCAAGGGCTAAAATAATAGTTTCTGAGATTGTGGGCAAATAGCCAGGAGCCAGAGGCTGATGCCAATATGTACTGTTGTCACCTGAGGCAGCTTTGACTATCATGCCTTTTGCACACATTTTTTACACTGGTTTTCTTTTCTCCATCCCAACCCCTGAGACCTTATCATAGAATTGTAGAGTTGGAAATCTCTAGGATCATCTCTAGTCCAACCCTTCTGCAATGCAAGAATCTCAACCAGACCATTGCGCTGTAGTCTGATTTCTTCTTTTTGTTTCACCTGCTTTTATATGGCTGGCTTTCTTTATTTGATAGCTTTATGTTTGTTTGTTTGTTTCATACCTGATTCTTTAGGCAAAAAGGCTCTCACGAAAGCTTGCATGCAAGCAGTTGAAAATAAGGCAGCCCCTGCCTGCAGGCTTGCAATCTGAAAGACACGACACAAAAGGAAAAAGGGATAGGGAGGGAAGAGGAGTGAAGCAGACCCAGGAGCCATTTCTTAAGGTAAAATAGTGGTTCTGATGATGACCAGCTGGAATGGAAATAGTTGGGGCAGGTATGTGATGGAACTGATGTGTCCGTGAAGCTTATGGAAGGAGCTAATGGAAGGAACCCTGCTGCTCATCTCTCCCACGGAGGCAGCCTGCTGGAGTGACAGGTGACAGTTGAAGGAGATGGAGCTGGCATTTCAGGGGAGCCGATGGAGAAGCTTGCTCTCTAAGATGTAGGTCACCTTTTTGTCCTATATAAGGATTGTGCACTGGTGCTGAAAATAAACTTGCCGAAGTTCACAGGACAATCTTCAAACCGCAAATCATTCATTGGGAACCCAATAAATTGCAATATTTTATTGTATATCATATTTTTGTATGTGTGTATGCTGTTGTTGACTTGCAACTAGGGCCACATAGGTTTAAAAGGATGCAGGTGGTGCTGTGGCGTAAACCACTGAGCCTCTTGGGCTTGCCGATCAGAAGATCAGCGGTTCGAATCCCCGCGACGGGGTGAGCTCCCGTTGCTGTGTCCCAGCTCCTGCCAACCTAGCAGTTCGAAAGCACACCAGTGCAAGTAGATAAATAGGTACCGCTGTGGCGGGAAGGTAAACGGCGTTTCTGTGCACTCTGGTTTCTGTCACGGTGTTCCGTTGCGCCAGAAGTGGTTTAGTCCTGCTGGCCCCATGACTTGGAAAGCTGTCTGTGGACAAACGCCGGCTCCCTCGCCTTTGACTGGACTTGACTGTCCAGGGGTCCTTTACCTTTTATAGGTTTAAAGCACTTTGATACAACTTTAATAGTTGTGGCTTCCACTATGAACATTGGGAAGCAGTGGCTTGCGGTGAATTTTTTCGTAAGGCCAGAGCCACTAGCATCACACCTCCCTCCCTAAGCCGGGCAGAAGCTCCCTGGGCTTTGTGAAGGAGGCTTCAGGCTATAATACTTTAATACTCTAATTTACTGGGAACATTTAGGGGACTAGCCTTGTCCCCATGTCCACTGACCACACACCACTGCTGGGAACCATAGTTTTACCCATCACAGAGCTACTACTTCCAGCACTGTAAGCAAACTATAGTTCCCAGGATTCTCTGTGAGTATGGCCTAAGTCTAGAATTTTACCAGAGAGTAAGCCCTTTTGAATACAGGGGAAATTACATAGGATTGTGATGTAAAGTCTTTAAGTCCTTTTGGGTTTCCTTCCAGAAGGAAATGGTGATAATGTAGAAGGAACAGTTTTGCTGCATTTATTCTTAATGAGAAGCAATGTTCCTGGTCCATTTCTGCCGCTGTCCTGGTTTGCCCAGAAAGAAGACTGATGGTGTTTTAGTTAACCTTTCTTTTTCTGCCCCCTCATTAGATGGAGTAGCTGTCGTATTGATTATTGGGTTGGTAGAAAGCAGAACTGGTAAAAAAAAAATAATGAAATTACCTATATGTGCTGCTTTTTAAAATGTCACAACTAATTAATACTGAAGTCTATAAACTATCCCAATGAATATGATAATGACTTGCATATCACTAAGCTGTTTGCATAAAAGATAACCCTAAAATGCTTCACCAAGCTCTGCTGGTCCAATGTTGTTCAGCTTAAATGCTGTGTAAAATCCCATTTAATGGTCCCAGGGCCAAGCGAACGGGCCTGATCCCAAGGTTGCAGGTTCAATCCCCCTATAGGACAGCTGCATATTCCTGCATTTCAGGGGGCTGGACTAGATGTTCAGGGTCCCCTTCCAACTCTCCAATTCTATGATTTTCTTATTACCTGCCCCCCACAATATACACTGCCGGTCTCCACTAAGGGAGAGCAGGAAAGCATACGCAAAAGGGGGGGGGATCAGGACGCAAATTTCAGTTTGACTACACTGGCCACAAGGCAGCCGCCCTCAACAGCACCAACTCTGGGTTTATTTCAACAGGACATTCTGCCCTTGGACTGAGATGTCAAAATCATTATCTTTCCCCACACATCAGGGGGAACCATAAGCACATCCTTATAATGTCAAAAGAAAGAGGAGCGAGGGAGGGGAGTGTGCAGTTTTTGAGGGAAATGGTAGAGGATCTGTGTTGCATGCAGAAAATCCCAGGTTCAATCCCAGGCATTTCTGGGTTGCGATGGAAGTGGCCCCTGCCTGAAACCTCAGGGAGCCTCTGCCAAGTCAGTGTAGGCACTACTGAGCTCCATGGATAAGTGGAAAACCTGTTGCGGGACACCGAGGGATAATGTGCCTCATTGCTATGAAAACATCCTTTGCCAATTTCCCCTCTTCAGTCGCTTCAGTCCTTCTGTCCCAGGTGTAATGAAATCTTGATTAATGTGTCCCGTCCTTGTCCTTTGGGCCTATTAGAGTCAGAAAAGGACAGAGCCTTTAAAGGAATCCCTCTGAGGCTTTCCCTAATGAAGGGGAAAGCGACGGAAAATTCTGCAGAATGGACAGTTCTGACATACGCTTTTAAGCAGCCCATCTTTCAATGGCATTGAGAGGCATTTAGCTTCCTATTATTTGAGGTTGTCGCCAACGGTGCTGCTCCGATGATGTTAAGGGTGCCATTAGCAGAACATGGAGGGACGCAATTTTCAGCAATTCCCTTCTCCTCCGCAGCCCCCAACCCCCATTCAAGAGGATCCATGTATTGTGAGTGCAGTGGGGGGGGGAATTGTAAAAAATGGGTCGCCTCTCCATTTTGCTGATGGAAGCCTTACTCTCAGCTCAGAAGCACCATGCAGTCTCCTCTTTAAGGCTAGATCTGCTAAGCCACACCTGACCCACACCTGACAAACTACATGATGTCAAGTGTGGGACAAGAAAGAGGCACTTTGCAGGTCCTGCTAGAATTTGCAAAGCCCGGGTTCGGGGTGCTCCGCAGTCAGCTGATCACCAGGTCTCACGGAGCCCCAGCATACTGCTGTCGGCTCTTGCAAACCCTCCGTTCCTCTTTCTCCTTTCATTTGTTCCTCTCCCTCTTCTGCTGTATTATTAACAGGTTTGTAATTATTGAGCCCAAGCTGTAACGGCATCTGGAGCAGAGCAGCCCATCTGCCCTTCATATCCAACGTTGCTAACTCGACTGCTGACTCTCTTGTGATTTCTTGAAACCTGAAACAAGAAAGGCCGTCACATGACTTCCATTGCATACCTTTGGCCAGCCGTGGGGCTGTGACAAGGCATTCCCTTTGTTCCTTCCCCAGTGAGAGAACGGATGGGGATGATGGTGGCTGGAAGGACTCTGAGCAGCTGAAAGTGGCACCGCTGCACCGGCTCCGGGGCACCTATCCCAAAGGAGCTACACCAAAGGTGAGCCCTACTTCAGTGCTGCCACAAAGGCATGGACCTAGAGAAACATAGGAAAGGTACAGAAAGGGAGATGAATAACAGCAAGAGAGCAACATAAGACTTTGACAGGGCTCTGATCCAATTCAGGGAGGTGTATTGACAATGAATTCAGGAAAGGCCATTCCCCAATGACCCTGTTACCTCATTATCTGACCCACACATAGAAGGATGCACACCCAGGGGTGGCCAATCCCATTTCTCCGCCAGAGGTGAAACAGGAAGATGTTGACCTGTCATGCATGTGCTGCCTGACTACCTTGGCACTCGCTCCAAAGCCTCGCTTACCAGGGTTGTGTGGTTGCAGCTTCCAGGTTCTGGTGGTAAAGGTAAAGGGACCCCTGACCGTTAGGTCCAGTCGAAGACGACTCTGGGGATGCGGCGCCCATCTCGCTTTACTGGCCGAGGGAGCCGGCGTACAGCTTCCGGGTCATGTGGCCAGCATGACTAAGCTGCTTCTGGCGAACCAGAGCAGCACACGGAAACACCGTTTACCTTCCCGCCGGAGCGGTACCTATTTATCTACTTGCACTTTGACGTGCTTTCAAACTGCTAGGTTGGCAGGAGCAGGGACCGAGCAACGGGAGCTCACCCCGTCGCAGGGATTCAAACCGCCGACCTTCTGATTGGCAAGCCCTAAGCTCTATGGTTTAACCCACAGCGCCACCCGCGTCCTTCCAGGTTCTGGTGAGATCACACCCAAGCTCTGAGAGATTTCGCGAGAGATCACACGAGGCCCCCGTAGACCTCTGCAGAACTTAGCAGGGCTCTCGCCCGATTTCACAGAATCTCGTGAGATTTTGTGATGCTCTTGTGAGATCTCACCGGAACCCAGAAGTCACCGCAACCACTTCTCCTCATTTCTCTGGTGGTGGTGGATGTGGTGGTGGTAGGGACATGTCTCTGGCAGCACCTCTTGGATTCCACCCCCTGAGGAAGCTGCCTCCAGTTGCCTCATGGGTGGGCCAGCCCTGTACACACCCCTACATTAACACCGCCGTACATATAAAAGGCCTCAGCTAGGAATGGAGAACCCATGTTTTGGGACTACAATTCCCATCATCCCTGACCACTGGTCCTGTTAGCTAGAGATGATGGGAGTTGTAGTCCAACAACATCTGGAAGGCTGAGTTTGGGGGTGCCTGCTCCAGCCAGCATGGCCAATTGTCAGCGATGATGGGAGTTGTAGTCTACCAGCATTTGGAAGGCCACAGATTCCTGGCCACACCTTAGAATTTGAGTCCTTGTGGAAGCTGACAAATATTCCCTCACTTTTGTTGACATGCATGATCCCACCAAAGGGGACAGGTCTCTTTGGTGCAGATTTAGAGCAAAAAAGTTACCTAGTTACAGGGAACATTCATTATTAGTATTACTATTAGAATTTATGACTTGCCTTTCTAGTTAAGATTCAAGGCAGCTTACAACATTCAAAAACAATGTAAAATACAAAGTAATATAAACCATAATTGAAACACACCAGAACATATAGAAATATGTTAATTAAAATAATTAAAATACACCAGAACAGCATAACCTATGGCGAAGGGTTATGCGGGCCATAGTCCAGCAAATATCTAGAAATCCACAGGTATCTCCATCCCTGCTCTAAAGTCATTTAATCTAGCATGCTTATTCTACTTGTAGTTATTATACAAAACTAAAAGCTTTGAAACTGTCAAGCTTGTCTTCTATTTATTAATATTAGGCAGGAGCCTGAACTATCTTGTTTTTGGCTCCTGCTAAAAACTTTTTGTTAAGGCAAGCCTACCCAGACATGTAATTCTATTATGTCTTTTCATTTTTAAACTGCTGATTTTGCTTACATTTTGATAAACTGTGTGTCTGTTTATTTTTAAAGTTTTGCCGCTGGCGTCCATGAACTGTTACTAATGAACTTACGAAACAAAACATTTCCGGTGGAAAAATAAAGCGCTTAAGTGTGCATTTCAATGCGAAGCAACCTCGTTTGCATTTCTCAAACCAGCACACAAACCAAAACTCAGCTCTCCTTCAAAATCTACACTTTTTCTCTAGATTTTGTGACGCAGTTCTCTACCCCACACCCACAAAAAGGGTATTAAAAAGTATGTAAGTGCAGAGAAAAATGCTTCTGCTAGTGAAAATAATGTACAAAATCACGTATGGGGAAATTTGTTTGCAAAAAAGTATGTCTATTAGGCAAAAATGTGTATGGAAGCTTTGCTGATTAGATCCCTATATGCCAAGAAACAGGCACAAACAGTGGAAGTTGCCCTGAGACTCTTCCAAATGAAAGTCCTCCCACTACTACTGGTGGGCATTGCTTTGGGTTCACGTAGGGACTTTGTAAGATTGGAATCTATCCAATCACAATTCCTCAGGGCCATTCTCAGGATCCCCCCCTCCGTTGCGGGTGCGGTCATGAGATTGGAGACCGGCTGCCAAGCCTTTAGGTATGTGGCCCTGAAAGCGAAATTATGGCTATGGCTCAAGCTTTGCTTCAGACCGGTGGGTTTGGCCCCTCTGATACTGAGGGATAATTTTAAATCACCATGGGAAGGGGAGGTGGTAGAGGAAGTGCAGAAGTGTGGACTGTCCTTCCTTTATATAGAGTCCATGACGTATAGCCATGCTAAAGCGGTGATCGCTCAGAGATTGGGGGATATCGCCAGACAGGAGGACATAGCCCACGTGAAACCTGGGATGTTTCTGGGGGAGCAGGTGTATCGGGATGCACCAGCCCGTTACCTGGCAGATATCCACTATGTGGAATACCGCAGACTACTCACTGCGGCCAGACTGAACGCTCTTGACTCGGCGGTTTTGAGGGGAAGATTTAGAGGAGTCCCATATGATCAGAGAACGTGCCATTGTGCTTTGGGACAGGTAGAATCCACAGAACACATTCTACTGAGCTGTCCCTTTTATAATGACTTAAGGCAATATCTCATAGCCCCATATTTATCTCAGTTTAGTTCTCAAGTAAGAGAAAGGCAGGTAGCATATCTGCTAAATAAGCCCACTGGGAAAACAACCTTATCGGTGGCTAAATTCCTCTTCCTGGCGCTCGATGTGGGTTTATCTGTATGGGTTTCCTGCCTCGATGTGGGTTTATCTGTATGAGGTCCAGTAGTGCTGTCCTATTTTATTTGTGTACCCCCCTGATGTTTTTAGTTTTTATAATTTTATAATTTTGTATTGAGAAATGTTTTTCTTTCTGACTATCGGTCGAATAAAGGATATGTATGTATGTATGTATGTGTATGGAAGTGTGCACATGAGATGAAATGCACCCCCCAAATGCATATGAATTCAGGCAGATTCCCCTTCCTTTTTAGTGTTTTTTTTTACAAATCACAAAATGATGTGGAAATTGAGATAATTGAGCTAGACAAATTCATGGAGAATAATGCTTTCAGTGACTTGTAGTTATAATGGCTGCTGCCCCCGGGATCATAGAATCATAGAGTTGGAAGAGACCACAAGGGCCATCCAGTCCAACCCCCTGCCAAGCAGGAAACACCATCAGAGCATTCCTGACAGGTGGCTGTCAAGCCTCTGCTTAAAGACCTCCAAAGAAGGAGACTCCACCACACTCCTTGGCAGCAAATTCCACTGTCGAACAGCTCTTACTGTCAGGAAGTTCTTCCTAATGTTTAGGTGGAATCTTCTTTCTTGTAGTTTGAATCCATTGCTCCATGTCCTTTTCTCAGGAGCAGCAGAAAACAACCTTTCTCCCTCCTCTATATGACATCCTTTTATATATTTGAACATGGCTATCATATCACCCCTTAACCTTCTCTTCTCCAGGCTAAACATACACAGCTCCCTAAGCCGTTCCTCATAAGGCATCGTTTCCAGGCCTTTGACCATTTTGGTTGCCCTCCTCTGGACACGTTCCAGCTTGTCAGTATCCTTCTTGAACTGTGGTGCCCAGAACTGGACACAGTATTCCAGGTGAGGTCTGACCAGAGCGGAATACAGTGGTACTATTACTTCCCTTGATCTAGATGCTATACTCCTATTGATGCAGCCCAGAATTGCATTGGCTTTTTTAGCTGCTGCATCACACTGTTGACTCATGTCAAGTTTGTGGTCTACCAAGACTCCTAGATCCTTTTCACATGTACTGCTCTCAAGCCAGGTCATTTCCAAAGTTAGCCCCACTCAGAGTAGACCCACTGAAACTATTACTGTTGTTATTATTTATTAATTTATATGCCGCTCACATGCCCAAATGTCTTTTAAGCGGCTTAAAAACTACTAAGTCAATATATAATTAAAACGCACAATATCAGCGCTGGTGGGCCATTAGAACATCCTTTATTAAAATAGGCAACATAGCAAACAGTTAAAAAGTGTAACAAATAAAAGAGTTGTTTTTGTTGTTGTCGAAGCAGTTAAAACAATAAAACCAGAAGTTCAGTTCAGGGGAATGCTTTCCTCAGTGGGTGTGTCTTCAATATCTGTCAGAATGTATAGGCCGTTGCTGGAGTGGGAACTCAAGGATGAAACTACAAAAGAGGTTATGAGCAGATGGGCAATAGATATTGGTCATGTAATTGAATTTGAGAAATGGGAGAAGTTATGGAGGAGGGATTTACATTTTACAGCCTGTGTAACTATAAAAGAAAATTTGCTTAAAATGATATACCATTGGTATATATATATGTATATGTGTGTGTGTGTGTGTGTGTGTGTGTGTGTAAAACACCAGAGAAGTTGTCAAAAATGTATAAAAATCAATCCAACCTGTGCTGGAAATCTAAGAAAGAGGTAGGCATCTTCTACCATTTATGGTGGGAATATAAAGTCATGAAAGGTTTTTGGAATGGAATATACGAAGAGCTAAAAAAGATATTCAGATTCACATTTGCAAAGAAACCAGAAGGATTTTTACTGGGTATAGTCTCGGATGACATTCCTAAATAATATCTTAATTTATTTCTATATGCCACAGCGGCAGTGAGGTTATTAATAGCGAAAAATTGGAAGGGGGATAGAATTCCAACAATTTCGGAATGGAGAATTACAATGGGCGAGATGGTAGAAATGGCCAAATTAACAGCAAATATTAGAGGCCGTTCCAATTAAGAAATAACAAAGCAATGGAAAAGAATGAAAGAATATATGGCTGACTCTTGTTCTGGAATTGACATTCTGATAAACTTAGAATAAAACGTGCAGGGGAAACAAGAAAGAATATATTATATGGGATAAGGAAAATAGATGTAATAACACAACTTAAAGTGTATAGTAGACTATGGAATATGTAAAATCGCACATGAGTGAGGGGGAGTGGGGGGAGGCAGGATAAAGGCTTTTTAAAAATAATAATAATAATATGAATGACTTGTAAATTTGTTTTGTTTGTGTGTGTGTGTTTGTGAGATTTTGAATTTGAAATAATAAAGATTACTTTTAAAATAATAATAAAAAATATCTGTCAGAATGCGAACACTGATGGAGCCTCTTGCATTTTGTCAGGGAGGCATCCAAGAAGAACAGAGGAAAAAGTTCTCCTATTGTGGTACCACAAGCTGATAATCATCAGTCTTTGGAAAAACTAACTGGGTTCCATCATAGCTGATCATAGTGCCATTTGCAGGCAATGCAGAGAAAGAATGTGGTTCTGCTCCTGCTTGTGGCCACTGGAAGAAACAGGAGGCCAATTTGATCCAGTAGAATTTTCCTCCACATCTTATGTCCTTTCGGGATGCCATTTGTACAATATAAACATCAATATATATGAGCATATAGACAGGAAGTCTCCGAGGGTCTCCTCCCTCCTGCTGTGTAATTTCCTTCAGTTAGAAGCTTGGAGCCGTCTCATCACAAAAACTTTTTGTTGCAAACTGTCAAGGCATCTGTCTTTGATTATTGCCACAGGTTGGCATTTCCAAAGAGCGAGGCAAGGCTGCCAACTCTATTAGAAACCTAGTTTTTGTAATTTACAGCCCCCAGCCACCGCCCCCCACTCCCGCACAACCGAGGGGGGTTTGAAAACACAGCAGTTTTCCTGGGTACTTCTGGGAAGAGGCCACCGCGGCAGCGCCAATTATTAAAACCGCTCGCTCACATTAAAGCTATAAAGATTAAAAAACTATTGCACACTTGTCATTAAATATGGATGGGGATCATGTAATATGTATTATATCGAGAAAGCGAAAGCCAGCCGCAGAAGCTTTCCGCAGGAGCCTGTGGAAGAGCCGCAAAACCGGCAGGTCCCAAATTGTCACGGGCTTTGTCAAAGCCGAAGAACAACTTTGTCATGCAAAATAAACACAGATGTTTCGACAGATGACTTGAACATCCAGGCAGTGGGGCAAGCCTAAGACAGTGTTTGGGTGGCGGGTGGGGGGGGGGGGGCGGAGAACAACGGCAATGACACACAACCCCCACAAAAACGCTGCTCTCTCTCTCTCTTTCTCCCTCTCCCCTCCAAGAGACATGCCTCACTTTCAGTCGTGAATCGTTTCCAGGGCATTTCATGCTGTTGTTTTTAATTTCGTTTGCTGCCAATTGGTGATGGTTTTGTTTGTTTTTTTGGTCAATCCTTGGTCTTGAAATGCATTCAAATAGCTCCCATTGTCATTGGGCTTTGGCACCCACGAAGCCCCTTTAAGCACGTCGCTGGCGCAGGCTGCGCTGTGGGTTTTGGAAGGCTGTGTATTTATGAGCACCTTAGGCCTAGCTTTGCTTTCAGAATGTAATTGTTCTGTATTCTCTTCCACACTTAACTCTCCGGGGAGGGGGAGGTTGGGGGAGGAAGAGAAATAAATTCACTTTGAGAGCTGGTTCCAGACTTAGCCATATCCAGTTTGAATTCAGGGGGCCTATTCTATCTCCCATCAGGCCCAGCCAGGATCCTAGTGGTAAAGGATGATGGCAACATTTGAGGTTCCTCACTGCTTACAGGTTCCTCACTGCTGCTCATAGAAAATGTCAACCTACTCCATACCCTCTGACATCCCGCTGATCAATATCAGGAAGCTTGTTTTTGGGTCCAGAGCTCTCGTCGGAGCCAGCTGATTTGTGCAAGAGCGTGAGACCATAAAATGAGAGCCTTTTGGTCCAGCGGCAGACAAAAAAAAGGGACATTCCAGGATCCGATCAGAAGCTGGGATGGCTTCTGTAATTCCCTTGCCCAGCTTGTCTGGAATTTCGGGCTGGGTTGTCATCAACATGCTGATGGCATCCAACTTTATCTGTTGATGGACGGCCACCCTGACTCTGCCCCAGACGCACTGACCAGATGCTGGGAAGCTGTGGCTGGATGGCTGCGTGGGAGCCAACTGAAGTTAAATCCTTGGAAGACAGAGGTCCTCTGACTGGGTCAGGATGACATGGGGTTTGGAGGGCAACTCCCATCCCTTGCGGGGGCTCAATTAGTGCCAGCACCCTCTGTTAGTGGTTTGGGTGTAACCTTCGACGCCTCCCTTTCTAGGGAGGCACAGGTTGCAAGTGTAGCAAAGGCTACACTTGTTTGATTTTGTGTTTTTAATATATTTGGCGTTAGCCAACCTGAGCCCGCCTTGGCCGGGGACGGCGGCATATAAATAATAATAATAATAATAATAATAATAATAATAATAAAAAATAATAAATAATAATAATAATAATTACTATTATTATTTTAATGTTTTATTATGTTTTTATATATGTTGGAAGCTGCTCAGAGTGGCTGGGGCAACCCAGTCAGATGGGGGAGGGGGTTATGATGATTGAATAGAATGTCCTTATTTTATTTTCATCAGAAAAATGCTGGAGGGTATGTAGTTGCTGGAAATTCAGGAGAAGAGAGTGCTTTTGTGTTTGGATTCCGCTTGCAGGCTTTCCACAGGCATCCAGTTGGCCTCTGTGGGAACAGGACGTTTGACCAGGTGAGGCATTAGCCTGATCCTGCACGATATACATTGTGTATAAATCTGTGTCTCTTAAAGGGAAAACACATCATGTTCCAGAGGTTCAGAATTAATGGCACTGAAGCATGTTAAGTTCAGGGCCTTAAATGTGACTTTGAGCACAAATGCCAAGCAAAGGCTTAGCAGCAAGCTGGGAATTTATGCTCTCCTGCAAATAATTTGCAAATAGGCAAACTGGTTCCCTCCCCATCTCCTCACAATTTGCATTAAATGTCACACATGCAGCTGCATGAAATTGGAGGGCTGTGAGTTAAATCAATTTACCACCGTTAGAATTTTTTATTTCTCCACTTTTAAACGATGAGCCTAAAAGCCAACAAGGATTCTGTTCACTGCAGGCTAAGAGGTAGCTGTGCAATGACGATTAAACCGGAGAAATAATAATTATACTAAGGGCTTTTAGCATGGAAACAAAGCAACATTCTTCTCTATTAATGGCCAGGATTTTCCCAAGCAAGTGATGAAGGGAATGTAGGAATTCAATGGCGCAGTCCCCTCTTCTGCTGGGCAGGATGCGACTGAGCATGAATCAAGTACAAAGGGCCTTTTAATCCAGGAAATTTCAAAGGGTGCCTGTGCTTTGGTTCTCGTGAGAATTAGGTAGGCTCACCTATAAATGCAAATGGATTTGAATTCTGTCCCCCACCCAGCTCACGCCGGGGGGGGGGGCTGTCCCACTGCTGCTCTCCCCGTCCCCTCCCTCTCTGTTGCAGGCTAATTGTTGTGTCTTAAACTCATTGCAAACTGCCCAGGAATTGAAAAATCAGCGGTGATGTATAGATGTTTTGTTGTTGTTGTTGTTTAGTCATGTCCGACTCTTCGTGGCCCCATGGACCAGAGCACACCAGGCACTCCTGTCTTCCACTGCCTCCCGCAGTTTGGTCAGACTCATGTTGGTAGCTTTGAGAACACTGTCCAACCATCTCGTCCTCTGTTGTCTCCTTTTCCTTGTGCCCTCAATCTTTCCCAACATCAGGGTCTTTTTCAGGGAGTCTTCTCTTCTCATGAGGTGGCCAAAGTCTTGGAGCCTCAGCTTCAGGATATGTCCTTCCAGTGAGCACTCAGGGCTGATTTCCTTAAGGATGGATAGGTTTGATCTTCTTGCAGTCCATGGGACTCTCGAGAGTCTCCTCCAGCACCATAATTCAAAAATAGATGTGTCAAACTCCGGCCCTCCAGATGTTTTGAGACTACAATTCCCATCATCCCTGACCACTGGTCCTGTTAGCTAGGGCTGATGGGAATTGTAGTTCCAAAACATCTGGAGGGCCGGAGTTTGACACCCGTGTTTTAGGTAATCAAATAAAAACCTAGGATCTTTTGCATGAAAGCGTTTGCTCTGTCATTGAGCAATGATCCCTTGGGCAATTAATACCTTAAAGACCACTCTCCCTTTGTGTCCCTTTACGATCTCCGAGATCCACAGAGAGCCTCTTATCCTCAGTAATGCCCTATCCACTGAGAGGCAACCCAAAGGGACACAATAAAATGCATTCTTAGTTCCTGCCCTTCAGGGGTGAAACACTTTCCCGGTGCTGACTTGCCAAAGTCTTAGTCTGCACATTTATTTAAACTATTTCTGGGCTGCCTCTGGTTCGTTTTAAAGTCCTAGGTTGGTTTTCAACAATATGACAAAAGGACGATTATGACAAAATATTATTTCATTGATGAACCACTTCCCACCAGGTATCCTGACATGAGTAACAATGTAATAAAAACATATATAGAACAGGCGCATATATAAAATGAGTTAAATCAGTTGCACATATAACAACAATGGAGGATACCTCCCCCCCCCCAAGTTTAAAACAACAACAGCACATACATAAAATCAGTTCAAATCTGATATAGGTGCCAATTGCGATACAGATAGAATAGAATAGAATAGAATAGAATATATTTTATTGTCATTGTCCCCTTTGGGGACAACGAAATTACTTGGCTGCTCCATCCACCCAGATAGGGCACTCCACGCAAAAACAAAACAACTACAAAAACACTGATTAAAACCATACACACTGATTAAAACCATACAATGATAAAACATAACAGGTAAGAATAGATGACTTCAAAGTCCAGGCTTCCCATTCAAGATTGCTCTGGAGAAGAAGCTGTTTCTAAGGCGGCTTGTTCTTGTTGTCATCGTCCTGTATCTCCGTCCCGATGGCAAAAGTTCAAAGAGACAGTGACCAGGATGCGATGGATCTTTCACTATGTCCAGTGCCTTTCTGTGGCACCTCATGGCATAAATCTGCTCTAAGGTGGAGAGCGAGCAGCCAACAATGCTCTCTGCTGCCTTAACAACTCTGCACACCCCCATCCTGTCCTTGGTAGTACAGTTCCGTACCACACACATAAGCCATAAGTGAGCACGCTCTCAATGGCACAGTGATAGAAGGCAAGCAGCAGCTTTTGTGGAAGATGGTTTTTCCTTAGAATTCTCAGGAAGTACAGTCTCTGCTGCGCCTTCTTCACAAGCCCCCTTATGTTTGCACTCCAGCACAGATCCTCCTGTAATTCAGTGCCCAGAAATCTGAACATTGTTACCCTCTCCACACAGATTCCATCAATCAGAAGTGGTTGGACATCGTTCTTCTTTCTCCTGAAGTCCACCACAAGCTCCTTTGTTTTCTTTGTATTTATGAGCAAGTTGTTAGCTCTGCACCACTTCGTCAGCTGCTCCACCTCATCTCTGTAGTTCGTTTCACCCTCCTTATCAGAGATGAGCCCATCAGTATCAGTTAAAAACCACACAACAACAACAACAACAAATTGGCAAAAACAATTGCTAAAACAAACTATACCATTTGGCAGAGCGGGATCCCACAAGGTGGGAAAACATCATAGCAATTGAAAAGGCTTTTGCCTGTCACTCTCATCAGTGGTGGCTGGTGCCCAGGTGTGCCAACTCTATGTGTTTTTGCCCCCTCCCCCCAATATCTGTTGGGAAGGGGTCAGGCCTCCTCAATGTTGAGGGGCCAGAGGAGACCAGGCATGGTGTGACCAGTGCTCAGCTCCTTCTGAGGGCAAGAGAGGAGGAGCCATTGGCCACTGAAGCTGAGTTGCACTGGGCTCCATGCTCAGCTTCCTCCCGACGATGTGACGTTGTGCATGTGTTGTGTGTTGCGCACGTGATGTCACACAAATGCGACACGCATTGCAGCATGATATCTCTCTTGTGTGCCGCACCGCCGGGCCCCCTCAATCTTGGGCGCAAGTCAGTGCCTCTGCTGGTGCCCATTGGGCTGATGTTAGACACAAGTCACAATATATGAAGCTCATTGAAGTCATGCAAGGCACACTTGCTAAAAAACAACAACCCTCTTGAAGTTGCAGGAGCCCATCTCTCAGTCTCCCCACTCCCAGAAGTGCCCCATCTGAGGATGAGCACAATTGCTGGGCAATGATTTAGTGGGTAAGGAAGTCTTTCCCCTCTTCATTCGATGGCAAGTCCTACCTGTTTTGGCACACCTCAAAATTCGGGATTAAGGTGGGAAGGCATAGGAAAAAGCAAATGTAGCAGACAGGCCTTCAGGTAGTGTGCAACTGTTCTTCATTGTGGTTCACTCTGAAATAGGATGGTTGTGCTACACTGAGCATGTGGATAGCCAATCCACCTGTGGGTTTTTCACAAGTACCACAAATATGAATGGGAGACAAGCTCAATGTCTTTCAGGGATGTTAGAGGCCGAGGCAATGTGTCAATCTTGTCTTCGGTCTCAATAGGCTGCAGAAGATTGGATGAGATGACCTCTGGCATCCCTTCCATTTTTGTGGCTAAGTGAATAAATTATTCCATAAGAGAGATGGAAAGACAGAACTAATGAAGTCATATGCTGTGTTAATGCTCACTTAATTGATACATTTATCAACTTCATCTATTGATTCATTTGTCACTTGAAAACTTATTCTTTCTCAAACCAAGAAAGGAAAGACGCACATGTTCAACTGAGAATCAAGCTTTTAAATGAAGCCTTGTTGTGGACTGGCTGATTGTATCATTTATTGCCTCTGCAACCATCCAGAACAAGGAAATTTAAAAAGCCAAACAGCAGTAGTAGTCAATGTGATGCTCTCTAGATTTTAAAGACTACAGCTCCCATCAGCACTAGTCAACCAACAATCAGGAATGTTGGAAGTTGTAGTCCTTATCTCTAGGAGAGTACCACATTGGCTTCCCCTACTAGAAAGTGTCAGCCATTATTCATGGGCCTGAGAATTCTGATTCTGGGAAGTTGGGAATACTCTGCATTTCTATTGCATTACTACCACACAAAGACAAAGTAGATCAGCACCAAGCCCCCTAAGGATAACTTTTCAAGGGAAGCAAGGGGTGTAGGGAGTGGGACAATCTAATGAAAGCAGGGGTTGTCTCTTCCCCTATTTTGCTTGAGTCACTGCTTTTAATATTGCCCATGGTAAACCAAGACCTGATTTTTTCCCCAGGACATGAAATATGTCCTGGATAATCGTAGATTCTAGGCTAGATCAAAATAGCTCATTTGCCACATAGCAGCTGGACGTCCAATGCTGGCGTCAAAGGAGAAAGCCATCTCCAGGATCATACATCAGACTTGGCAATAGGCTGTCAGTTGGCAACCAGAGAAGAGCAATATTACATCTCCTTGCTGCAGCTAGCTATGGAAACTTCAGAGCTTGAAGGCCCTCTAGGACATTGCGATTGTGATGGATAGTGTGCCCTTGGTCATAAATCGCTCTGATGTCTACCAGAGCACTAAGAGCTTCTTCTTACTTATAGCTGATTAGCAATTGCAATGTCTCTGTATGAGGATATTGGTAAAACAAAAGCATATGAAAA
>JAWWNI010001523.1:152500-199850 GCA_034642065.1 Darevskia nairensis
GATGTTGCAAGACTCATATAAATATTCTTCATCCACTATTACATCCATGAGATTTTTGCTTTTCACCGTTGAAGAACTCTACTATCTATTCACCATCCACTAATTGTGAACGTTTTGTTGGCACCAAGATTTTGTTGCTATACCCAACCTGTTGCTGAATGGTTCAGTCACGTGAACATTATACATTCTGTTATATCACTTATATATGGCTATGTTAATCATGTGGCTTAATTGAAGGAGTATTAGTTTTTCAGAAGAGTATTCCAGTAAATCTTTTATTACATTTTCAGCCATTGTGTGGTGGTTTTGGTTGTTTATGGTTCACATTATCACCACAGTGATATTTTATGCTGTTTGTGTATGTCTAAAGCCAGCTTGTTCCCAGCCCCGTTCTCAGATTTATAAGAAGGGTGGCTGTGTTCAAGTTTTTGGGAGTGCTTATAGAGCAGGGTATGACTTGGAGCGCAAATACTACTGCTCTGGTAAAGAAGGCCCAGCAGAGAACTTATTTCCTCAGACTTTTAAAGAAGAACAATCTGAGTGAGAGACTACTGGTGTCCTTCTACCGAGGCGCCATAGAGAGCATTCTTATATACTGTATTTGTGCTTGGTTCTCCAGCTGCACAGCCAGGGAGAAGAAGATACTTCAAAAAGTCATAACCACAGCCCAAAATATTATTGGTCATCCTCTCCCATCTCTGGAAGAACTATACAGTTCCCGTTGCCTTAAAAAGGTTAACAATATTTTAAAGGATCCATCTCATCCAGGACATAGCCTCTTTGCACCACTGCCTTCGGGTAGAAGATATAGAACAATTAGCTCAACAACAAATAGATTGAAGAACAGTTTCTACCCAAGAGCTATAACCATCTTAAACACTGTAACCAGATAATATGACCTTGGAGAGCTATGATGGGTGTATGTGTGTGTATGTGTGCTTTTCCTTATTGTGTGTGTGTGTTTTGTGCTGCTTTTTGTTTTGTTTTTTTCTTTCTTTCTGTTTTTACGGTGGGGCATGCAATTTCGTTGCACGTGTATAGCGTTGTGCTTGTACTTGTGCAATGACAATAAATTATCTTACTTACTTACTTACTTACAACTCACGTGGACACACAAACACAGAGTGCAGCCTACTTAGGTTTTCACGGGTTCACACTGAAGAAAACAAAACAAAACAAAACTGCTCTCCATTTATATATCTCTTTATGAGGGTTTGGAGCATTTAAGGACATAAGGTGCTGCCTTATACTGAGTCAGACCATTGGTCCACTTAGCTCAGTACAGTCTGCACTGACTGGCTATTCTGGGTTTCTGGCGGGGGGCATTCCCAGCCGTCCCCAGAGATACCTGAGATTGAACCTGGGCCTGTCATACACAAAGCAACTGAAGTACGGCCCCGCCCTGGAGACCTGAGTCGTACAAGGGAATGGCAGCATGGTATGGTCTAACAGCACAAAGCCCGTGTTATTTATATCGCATCTTCCGCTTCCAGGAGCTGAACTGAAATCCTTTCCTCATTAAATTCAACCCGGTTGGTGATCTCGGTGGCAGGCATGTATTAACAGCATTTACATGCCATCCAATAACTGGTCTCTGGGTGACTTACAAAAAAACACACACATGAAAACATACTAATCTAACAACAACAACAACAACAACAACAATTTATTTATACCTCCAACCATCTGCCCCGGTTTCCCCAGCCACTCTGGGTGGTTCCCAACAGAGTATTAAAAACAAGATAAAACATCAAACGTTAAAAACTTCCCTAAACAGGGCTGCCTTCAGATGTCTTCTAAAAGTCAGATAGTTGCTTATTTCTGTGACATCTGATGGGAGGGTGTTCCACAAAGCAGGTGCCACTACCGAGAAGGCCCTCTGCCTGGTTCCCTGTAACTTCACTTCTCGCAGTGAGGGAACCGCCAGAAGGCCCTCGGAGCTGGACCTCAGTGTCTGAGCTGAACGATGGGGGTGGAAATACGTAATGATTAGATAATTATAATGATCAATTATAATAAAATGTTGTTATAATCACAGACCAATAACAACAGTAAACAAATTCCAGCATTAAAAAAGCAGCAATGGAGAATAAAACACTGAACTATAGATCTAAAATTCAGTGCTTTCAGAATGTAAAAGCCTGGCAAAATAAAAATGGGTGGAGCTGCCAGGTGAGCCTCTCTGGGAGGAGCACCCCCAAATTGCAGTGCCACCCCCTAAAAAGCCCCCCTTTTTAATATCCATCCACCTCATCTCATTTGGTTGGGCACCTGCAGAAGGTGGAAAATTTCATGTTCTGGATAGGTATCTGTGGGAGGAAGTGGTCCTTCAGGTAACCTGGTCACAGATAGGTGATGACCAGCACTTTGTCTTGGGCCCAGACTGAAAGGCAGATGCCTCGTACCATTACCTTCTATCAGAATGGTGACTGATTCCTTCAGTGCTGGCCCTAGACATTTTGCTGCCTGAGGCAAAGGACAAGGTGGCGCCCTATGTGCTTCCATGTTCAGAAGGTGACTGGACTGAGACCCAACTCAAACTTCAATGCCGGCAGCAGGATAGCACACGAGGACCACTGGTGAGTTTAGAGGGTGTAGGACACTCCCACTGTTGCCCCTTAACAAAGGAGAACAGCCAAGGAGATGCTGCTACTGCCGCCGCCTCAGGTTATTGCTTCCTGCTGCCCAACAGTCAAACAGGTCCTGACTCACTTTCTAAGAAACATAGTGAACCTCTGGTCTGTGGGTGACATATGAACAAAGAGAACTTGCCAGGAATGATGGAGATGGAATAAATTCTGAGATACACCTGCATAACCTAACTAAACTAGATCCTCCTTTGGAGAAGAGCACCCTTACACATAAACATTTTAGAAATAGTATAGAAATAGTATAAGACGGAGAGGGGGAAAGAACAAATGGAAGCAGACACAGAAAGGTCTATTTTATTTTATTTTTTATTTTTTTGTATTTATTAAAAAAATTATTTATTTATTCAGGTTTAAACATTTTCGTTTGCAATTAAATATGAGAAGAGGAATAATGTACAAGATATACAGAATGAGGAATTACGTAACCAGTTAATAGCAAATAATATTTAGTTTTGTTATCTATAATATGAATATACACTGTATATATAAGAAGAAAGAATTGTACATGTCATAACAAATAATCAACAAATAAAGTTTAAAAGAAGAAGAAGAAAGAAATAGTATAGAATGGAACACTTCTGAATTCCGCGCGCCACGCCCCCTTTCCGGAGAATGACCTATATACTGTTCACCTTAGGTCATTCGAATGCAGTCCAAGAAGAAAATGTTGCGAGTGAAGTCTCTTGTTCGCCCTCACCTCGTTTCCCAAAGAAGCCAGGGTTTTGCCCTTTCTAAAATAAAGGAGAAAATCTGTGTGACAAGCACGCTCGGTCTGATTGCATCTGACAGATTTTAAAGTGCACCCCTTTTACTCCCCAAGAGACTTTGATCCTCTCACTTAACAGGACTTGTAGCTGCAGGAAATTACCTTGTCATACGCAACACAGTGTTGTGGTCTGGTATTGACAGTGCAAAGTGTCAGTAACTGATGCACGGAGCAACATCAGTAACTGATGCACGGAGCTAAATAATTCATCGAGAAAGCAGAAGCTTCTCCAGCAACACACCCTCCACGAGAATCTCCATTCTGCACCGGGCGTTCCACGAGATGACAAAGGGATCGAATAACCCAAAGGCCGCTGACGCTTATGAAAATGATTACCAGCATTGTGTGAGGACAGACCAAAGGCCGCCATCGATTTCATCAGAGTGCAGCCTGAAAGTGTGGAGGAATCCAGCTGGCCGTGGTACCCATGGGCTTAACCCCCTTGAGGATCCCTGCCCTTCCATTTGAGCAGAGGCTGCATTTGAAAGAGGGGGGGGAAGGAAAGGTCGATCAGTCCTCTGAGCTGTAAAGCGGATCGCCTCTTGCTCCACCTGAAGCACACGGGAGGCAGGAGGTGGCAAAAACAAAACAAAGCATCCGTTCTCCCGCACAAAGTGCTTTTCGGTCCATCGGTGGGCAGCCAAGAGGCTTCCATCAAAGCCATTTCGGAAGAGACAGTGGAGGGCAGGGGAAGGTGGCTCTTTCAGGAGACTAATAGGGGAATAAAGGCATAGAGGAAAGAAAGGTTATAGAGAATTAAATAAGGTTCTTTATGTATGCCGAGGGACTTCTGGCGGTTCCCTGACTACGAGAAGTCAGGTTACAGGCAACCAGGCAGAGGGCCTTCTCGGCAGTGGCACCCGCCCTGTGGAACGTCCTCCCTTCAGGTGTCAAAGAGAACAACAACTACCAGACCTTTAGAAGACATCTGAAGGCAGCCCTGTTTAGGGAGGCTTTTAATGTTTAATAGATGATTGTATTTTAATGTTCTGTTGGAATGCTTTGTGGCCAAATGAAGGTCACTATGTGGGCAGGGTCTCCCAATGCCTCGGTCCCAAGGCAAGAGGGTTATGCTCACCCCATACCCTCTAACATTCCTCAGATGAAAATAGGAACATTTTTCACTCGTCCCAACTGACACTCCTCGACCCCCCCCCCATTTTTGTCCGCCTCCCTGCAGAGCATTTTCTATCAGAAGAAAGGCAATGGGACACAGCACACATGCCCTCCATCGTCCTGAGAAAACCCCGTTGTCCCCATTGTATTTTGTTTTATTCTTTGGTAGAGCTACAAAAAAAAGAAAAACACAGACTGATAAATCAATTTTAGAAAGGGACAAGATTAGACAAAGGAGTACAATGTATTTAAAAACAACAACAACCAAGACTCCTTGTGCTCCGCTTCCCCTTTCTTCCCACCCAGGGCGGCCCTGCCCTCTACCTGCCCCCTCAGAACTAGCATGTCACACAGGGCTGGGTCTTGAAGATGGCAGTCTCTCCTCCTCCACCTTGTCCTCTCTCCAGCAGCTGCCATGAGCTGCCCAAGGGAGGAGCAGCAGCAGCCATGGAGAGGCAACAGGATGCACCCTTGCTGCCGCTCGGGACAAGTGCCAGCTCACCCGCCTTCCAGAACTTGGCAGCAGCAGCACTGACAGGAGAAATCAGCACTGACTCGGATCAAATCAGAAGCCGGAATGGCTTTCATAATTTGGAAATTGTCCCTGGAAAATCTGGACACTTGGAAGGCATGCCACCCTATCCCGACTTCTGATCTGACCCTTTGTGGGTTACAGGTGGTAGAAACAAAAAAAAAGAGAGCCCTCCTGAATTTGACCAGGGGCTTACCTAGCCCAGAATCCTGTCCTCATATTGCCTTCGAGAGCCAGTGTGGTGTAGTGGTTAAGAGCGGTAGACTCGTAATCTGGTGAACCGGGTTCACGTCTCCGCTCCTCCACATGCAGCTGCTGGGTGACCTTGGGCTAGTCTCACTTCTCTGATGTCTCTCAGCCCCACTCACCTCACAGAGTGTTTGTTGTGGGGGAGGAAGGGAAAGGAGAATGTTGGCCGCTTGGAGACTCCTTCGGGTAGTGATAAAGCAGGATATCAAATCCAAACTCTTCTCCTCCTCCAGGAAGCCCCCAAGCAGGACTTGAGTACAACAGCAATCTCTCTAGTTGTGGTCTGAAATGCAATGCCCCCCCTTCTTGTAATAGTTCCCCCAGCATATGCCAGCAGTTGCTATTGTCCTGACATTGAAACAACATTCTGCGTAGCAATACCACCCAAGCTTTGTGATGGGAGCATGACAGGTATGTCCTACCACCAGACTCCAGTGTGTATAAGCTTTGGAAATTAGTTTCTTGTGCTGTATATCCTTTCTTCTTGGGTTTTTTAAAATAATAATAATAATAATCAATGGGTACCAAACAAACACATCAAAACAAAAGCCATTTGCATCTATCAACACTAATAAGAGCCACAACTCCGCTTTGGTAGCATCTCGACTCTCACCTGACCTGGAGGTTCAAAGGCTACATCAAGTAGCAATTAGCATATTTCCCACAGACGGGGCAGTCAAATGAGCAAAGAGCTAATAGCAGCCCCGACCAAAGCATCTCGGCGGACTTCCTCCTCCGCTTCCGAATTGGATCTGTCAGCTCCTAAATTGCGTGCATTTTTGAGCCGTTAGTACAGTTTACTGCCCGAGAAAATATCGTATCAGCCACCATTAAGGTGGCAAATTGCTTCCTAAATGGTAAGTTAAAGGATAGGATTGTACTTCCCATCTTAATTAAGAAGACCATCCTGGTAAATGGAAATAGGTTGGCCAATGTATATTTTTGTTACTGAAATGGAAACTAGCACTAGAAGGAGATATCTGAAGGCCTACGTGTAGGATAATGAGGTGTTCTGCCCCTCCTTATTTAATCCCCATAACAACCCTGTGAGATAGGGTAGGCTAGGAGGCAGGGAGGGAGGGAGGAAGAGAGGAAGAGAGAGAGAGAGAGAGAGAGAGAGAGAGAGAGAGAAGGTCACCTAGTGAGCTTCATTTGGCTGAGTGGGAATTTGAACCCTGGTCTCCTAAATCCTAGTCCAGCACTCTAAGCACTACACCACACTGCCTTGCAATGCTGGAACTTATAGGAATTGATGGAAGGGCACCACGACGAGCCTGTGGCTTAATGGACATTGCAATTTGCAAAATTGCATCAGCCTGAAAAAGAGCTAATGCAACCATGCCAATCATTTCCGTCACAGGTTTAGTTCTTGGAAAATGAGGTGAGTAATGTGTAGCTCAGCCCTGAGCCCAGCAGTGGCCCATGCCAGCAAAATCCAGCTTCCTAACAACATTGGGTCACATTTTCCAAAGTCTACAACCTGATCCCACCCCCCACAATATTTTGCTATAACAACTAATTACATATAAATGAATCCTTCTTAACTGATCCAACACTCAGTCTGCTTTTAATTACAAGGTTTCGACAGTGACAGATGGCACAGAGTATGACGAATTGACCCTGAAGGGTTAGATGGTTGTCACAAGAGTGATTTGGTTTCAACAGCCAAAAATAGGTTGAGGTTGCAACGTTCAAAGGTATAACATAGAGTTGACTTGATGTTGGCAAGTGCCTCTTGAATCCATGCTGTTATTAGTAGGCCCTGAAAATATACAAAGAGTCTATTGAAAACAGACCAGGGCTGAGTGAGATGAAGCTATTCACTGTTGTTGAACATTTCCAGAACTGCCCCCAAATGCCTTCCCCTTTCAGCATTTTTGTCACTTGAAAAAAAATGTTCACTTTTTCATTTAAGTTGACTTACTCATCCTTACTTGTCCTCACTGTCCATCACCTTCCTTCACTCTCAGCAATCTCACAGACAAATGATTTTATTGACCGATGTCTGGCAATATGGATGTCACACAAGGGCGCTGCCATAGTCACTAGATGATCACTGATTTGGTGGGATCATCTATATGACTAATTTAGGAAGGAGGGAGAATAACTGGATGATAGAGCTGGAAGGGGGCAGACATGGATGCCATCTAGCCTGTCCCCTTGCCTGAGGAAGGAAATCCAGAGCTACAGCATCTTCAAGATGTGGCTGCCCAGTCTTTGCTTCAAGACCTCCAGCAGAGAAGAGCAAGGGCAACTGGTTCCATTGTCAAGCTGCTGTTAACATTAATACATTTCTCTTGATGCTTAATCAAAATCCAGCCTCCTGCAACTTAAGTTCATTAGATCAGTCACCAACACTGAATGCCCTGGTAGGATTTCCAAGGCTGGTGAAGGAAGTCTCCCTGCAGTGGGAAAACTGGGAAAGGCCAGAGATTAGAGTTCATAAAATCATAGAACTGTAAGTTTGGAAAGAACCCCAAAAGCTCACCTAGTCTAATCCCCTGCAATGAAGGAATCACAGCTAAAAAAAAATCCCTGACAGAAGGCCATTCAACCTCTCTCTTAAAACATCCAAAGAAGGAGCATCCACCCAGGGCCGCCTTCAGCAGATGCGGCGCCGGGCTGCAAATATCCACCCAGCACCCCCAAATTACCAAGGATAGTGTTGGGGTGGCCGTAGCTGTGCACTGCCAGCCATGGGGGGGGGGGACTCTCCCCCATGCCACTGTGGGAGAGTGATCCCTGCAGAGGTTTGGGAGTTAAGTTGTGCCCCTCCCAAACCTCTGCGGGAGGAGAGTGCAGCTTCCCTCCCAAACCTCCTCGGAAGGAGAGCGGTCCCCGCAGAGGCTTGGGAGGCAAGTTGCACGCCCGCCAGCCTTATGGTTAGCGGGGCACCTGGCGGGCATGCAGGGAAAGGGGTGGCCACCGGCAAAGCAGCACCCTGAGAGGCCGGCGCCCTGGTGCAATGCACCACTAAGCCCTATGGGAAAGACGGCTCTGCATCCACCATCTTCCGAGATGGTCCCTTCTGCTATCAAGCAGCTCTTACCATCAGAAAGTTCTTCCTAGTGTTTAGCCGGAAACTCCTTTCTTGTAATTTGAATCCTACCCTCTTGGGGCAGCAGAAAACAAGCTCACTCCGTCTTCCCTGTGACAGCCCTTCAGATGTTTGAAGTTGGCTGTCACCTAGTACAAGTTTTCACATTTTGGTGTGAAAATGTACAAGGGAGTTTGAAAGAAGGGGAAAGAGGGATTTAATAAGGCTGAATAAACTCCTCAGGGATGGTTTGATTCATCCCTGTCATTGCAGACTCTTGGAAGAGTCACAGGATCAGATTTCCTAGGAAAGCTAGATTTGGACAGTCAGGTAAAACGGGCATGGTGTTTACTTTACGTAAATCATATAAAACACCTGGAAGAACGTCCTGTCAAATGTGATTCAAACTTTCAGGTGCAAACTAGAAAGCAAAGAGCAGAAGCAAGTAACTCACAGCTGAATTGTTACCCGTCTGGATGAAGATGTTTTTCTTTTGTGAAAACAGGTGTATCTCTGCCCTTGAGACAGCCGCTTGTCACTTCTGCTCTGACCAAGTTCGTCCATCAGCTCATCTGCGACCTGCCCTGACAGGAGACAAAAGGGCAACAACATCAGATGGCAAAATTTGGGGTAATGCCAACATGATGGAGAGTGTATTAGGTGCTGAGAACAGCGGCAACTCTCAGCAAAGGCCTGAAAAGCAATCAGAATCCATTCACACAATACTGTTTCTTCTTTATCATGGTGCAATGGTCTGTGGGCAGGATTCTCCCCACCCCCACTGCCATATGCCCATTTACCATTTAAGACTTTTGGGACTACAGTTCCCATCATCCCTGACCACCGGTCCTGTTAACTAGGGGTGATGGGAGTTGTAGTCCCAAAACAGCTGGAGGGCCAAGTTTGAACCATCACTGATTTAAGAGCAGTACAAACCTCTCTGAGAGAGATTCTACCCAAACTGTGAAACTATGACAATGCAAGTAGAGGAATATTTTTAAAAAAGAAGGAATTAAAACAGAGTTAATGATTTGTATAGAGTAACACATAAATTAAGGGAGACGTAGTAATAGGAGAAAGCATAGTATGTTATCAAATAGGTTAAGCAAGGAAAGATGAACTGATGTGATAGAGAACGCAATGAATTAAAGGGAAGAAAGAATATGTACATGAGGATGAACTGTAGGAGGGGAATTTTAAAGGTAGGTGTGGTAAGGGGTATTAGGGGGGAGGAGGGAGGAAGGGATGGGGAAATGTTGTATATGAAAAGAATGTATGGGGTATGTATGATAGGGGTATCAGGGGAGGAGGAGGGAGGAAGGGATGGGGTAATGCGGTATATGAGAATAAGGTGTATGGGGTTAGGGTTCTGTTCTTTTCTTAATCAATAAAGATTTATTAAATTAGACAATGCAAGTATGGTGTAGGGTATATTTCAATCAGAAGGGCAATTTGGGGGAAGGCATTAGGGCTTCCAGTATTTATGCATTGCCTCAAGTGTGGCTTTGCTACTTCAGCTGGTGAATAGGGAAAGCAAACCACTGCTGCTAGAATGGCTATAGGGCAACAAACTTTAAGTACCCAGAATCTTCTTTCCCTATTCATCTGCTGTGCTGTACTGCTCTTCCACCAAGGCTAGGGAACCCTTTTTGGTCCAAGGGCCAGATTTTTATCTGGCCAGCTTCCGAGGGCCAAGTGGGTGGGATCAAAGGCCAAGTGGGAGGGGTCAAACAATGCCACTATAAGGAAAGTGAAATACATCTGAAAAATAACAGCCATCAACCCAATCACCTCCATAAAGTTTAAATAACATACACCAGAATCCCCACGACGGGGTGAGCTCCCGTTGTTCGGTCCCAGCTCCTGCCCACCTAGCAGTTTGAAAGCACGTCAAAGTGCAAGTAGATAAATAGGTACTGCTGCAGCGGGAATGTAAACGGTGTTTCCATGCGCTGCTCTGGTTTGCCAGAAGCGGCTTAGTCATGCTGGCCACATGACCCAGAAGCTGTACGCTGGCTCCCTCGGCCAATAATGCAAGATGAGCGCCGCAACCCCAGAGTCATCCACGACTGGACCTAATGGTCAGAGGTCCCTTTACCTTCTACCTGAGGGGTTCTTGTCTCACCTCAAGTTGAAACAAATTGCAGCTTCCCAAATGTTTCAACATTACACACAGCCCACAAGCTATCCACTTGTGTAGCATGCACACACACAAACCCTCCCCCACTACATACAAAAGTAGCAGGTCAGGAAGAATGGCTCTTGTCTAGCTTTCTCCCTGACAGGCTAGTTTTCTACATTCAGGGCAGGGGGTGATTTTTTTTCAAATGTAGGGGCATTTACACACTAACTCCCACCAGTTTACTGAAGTGATACAAACAGGTTCCTTGCATGAATGAAAGTACTAGGCCTCAGTTATTCTGCAGACCCCACTTTCCCCTCCTAGTTCTTTCCCTCGACCTTCTCTGCCCGAGCACCTCCCCATTTTCATCTGATGTGCTATCATTCCTCTCTCTGGAACCCCATTACAACAGCAATGAAATGTAAGGCTCTCTAATTAAGAGAAAACAATTGGGGACGGAGCAATGCAAAGGGGAACTTTGGGGACACCTTTTATGTCTTTAAATGTTCCTATTGGAGCATTCAAAGGTATTTAGCTAGAATTCATTTAAAACTGAAGCTGAGGAATGTCTCTAACAACTCCGGAGGGGGCAATGGAAGAGGTTTCGACTTTTAAGTTGCAATTGTTGGTTCTAATAATTGGACTGCGTGTGATTCATTATCAGTGTGTGTGTGTGTGTGTGTGTGTGTGTGTGTGTGTGTGTGTGTGTGTGTGTGTGTGTGTGTTTTAAGAAGCAGCAGAGAGAACTGTTCAGATACTTCCTGCAGGGGACAAAATGGCATTTGCTATTCAGAGCAATTGGGGGGAGGGGGACAAAGCTTGGGAATAATTTTTCCAAATTAACTCTGCAAACCAAGCTTCCTTTGGGTCCTGTTCTGGGTTCCTTGACTCTTGGAGGGAGAGAGAAAAAAAGAAGGATCCCTTTTATACAAGTGCTTAATAGACAAATAGCTTGGCAGGGATCAGATTCATTTTGCTGGATGGAGTGCTTACATGCAGAAAGCAGAATTTGTCATAAGCAACTACAGTAGCTCAGTCTTCTTCTTCTTCTTCTTCTTCTTCTTCTTCTTCTTCTTCTTCTTCTTCTTCTTCTTTTTGATGCCCATATAAATGACACCACCACCAGCATCTGTATCAGCAGCCTGGCCACTATTCTGCATCTCCACTGAGCCTCTTGTCTAAGGTTGCTAACTTCAGATTTAGAATCAATCAGAGAATCGTAGAATGGTAGCGTTCAAAGGGACCCCAAGGCTCATCTAGTCCAGCCCCCTGTAATGCAGGAATCTCAGCTAAAGTATCCATGACAGATGGCTGCCCAACCTCTGCTCCAAAAACTCCAAAGAAGGAGATTCCACCCACTCTTGCGGGAGTCTGTTCCATGGTTGAACATCTCTTACTGTAGAAAGTTCTTCCTGATGTTGAGTCAGAATCTCCTTTCTTGTAACGTGAAGCCATTGGCACGGGTCCTACCCACCAGAGCAGAAGAAAACAAGCTTGCTCCATCTTCCACGTGGCAGCCCTTAAGACATTTGAAGATGACTATCATATCTTTTCTCAGTCTCCTCTTTTCCAGGCTAAACATACCCATTTTCTGGCATATAAGACTAAGGCTGCAGATTGAGGCACATGCAGGGGCGTAGGAAAGGGGGAGTGCCCCAGGTACCATCATGGAGGGGGCTGATAAATTATCAAGGAACAATTACTGCCCTACTAGGGCGGTTCATTAAAAACCTTTCTTTTAAAAAAGGCTGCTCCAAAGGTCTTATCTTACTACACTAGGGATTATATAGCTATATATGAAATTCCATGCATATCAGTTAATATCTCGACCCTCCTCCACAAAAATAGCTGTTTAGTTGGCCGTTTTCCTATGCCTTGAAGGCTGAAATTTCAATTCAGTGGAGCAGGGTCAAGATATTAACTGATATGCATGAAATTTCAAATATAGCTATATAATCCCTAGTGTAGTAAGATAAGACCTTTGGAGCAGCCTTTTTTAAAGGAAAGTTTTTTTATGAACCACCCTACTGCGTCCTAGCATAGCGCTTTCAGTGTTGGAGCGCTAATGTCTGAAGCAGGAGGGCCAAGGATGCTGCCGTGGCAACAGAGAAGGAGGACCAGGCAGAGATAATAGGAAGATATATTATCCAATGGCTACTGGGCCATAGGATCACAGCTGTAATCTCTTTTCAGAATCACCAGAGATTAAATCCATTGAAGTTTGTGTGGGTGGGTGTTTAGTAGGACTTCTACCCATTTCATTTTCAGAGCAACATACACAAGAAATGGGAACCATTCCCCCCAAAAAAATCATCACTGAAATTACTTAAAACAGTAAAACCAAATTTGGCAAGTGTGTAGCATAATCTCCGTGCCACAAAATCTGCACAACCCTCTAATCATTCTGCATGCATGTACCAAAAAAGTGTTCAAAGGTAGGGAACAAATATTTTAAACAATACAGATCACAATAAATATGGAAATAACTTGGGCTTAGTGCTCACCTGATCGACCAACAATATTTCCCCCTCCGCTTGGTTCACAGGAGAACAGTTGATTAGAGTCTTTCCCTGTCCTGCACAATGCCAATCTGTGTTCTGTTAAGAGGAAATTTAATGAACAAAAGGTCAAACCACCCGACCATTTCATCATTATCAGATACATGGGGGTTGGGGGAGCCAGAGAAATGTAATTTAGCAATAAATAAGAGGCTGTTTTGTGTGTCTGCTTTTCCCTTTCTGCATTCTCTTCTCATGAAAGTTTTGCCAGTTTAAACCTAGTTGTTTTATTGAAACAGTTACCAATATCTAAAGGGTGAGGAAACCTTTGGTGTTTTTAATTATAAGGAGCAACGATAAGTCTCAATGCAAGCAAGGCTTGTTATGCCTTCTCCCCTTTCAGTTTTGGTTCCAACCTGTCATTTATGTTGACTTCTGTCCATCACCCAGGAAGGAAGGAGCAGAAGTCCACTGTCCCCCCCCCCCGGCTTTGCCCTGGTCTCCAGTGCAGTTTTCTGACTTCTCCTCGCTAAGAAGGAGTGTAAATGCACATTTAACGCACATTACTTCCCTCCAAGAACCCTGGGAACTGTAGTTTCCCCCTCACATACCTGAAATTCCTGGTACAATTCCAAGGATTCTTTTGGAGAAGTCATGTGCTTCAAAGGTATATTGAATGTGTATGATGGGGATATGCTTGGAGTTGGTCCTTGTTGCCCTCATCAGTTGGTGAGGTCAGCAACTACTCTATTCCAAACTTAAAAATGGAAAGTATAATGCTGGTGGTCAACAAAAGAGGTTTGAAGACTCTCTCAAGGCAAATCTAAAAAATGTAGTATAAACACCGACAACTGGGAAACACTGGCCTGCGAGCGCTCCAGTTGGAGAACAGCTTTTACCAAAAAGCTTCATGGGCTTTGAAGACGCTCGAACTCAGGACGCAAGGGAGAAACGTGCTAAGAGGAAGGCACGCTTGGCAAACCCTCACCATGATAAACTCCCACCCGGAAACCTATGTCCCCACTGTGGAAGGACATGTGGATCCAGAATTGACCTCCACAGTCACAGACTCATTGTTAAGACCATGTTCATTGAAGACAATCTTACTTGGCTACAAGTAATCACAGAAGAAGAAGAAGAAGAAGAAGAAGAAGAAGAAGAAGAAGAAGAAGAAGAAGAAGAGAGCTTTTTGGCCTCATTCTGTCCTTTCTCCTCAGGGGGCCCAAATTTCTAAAAGACCACCTCTTTCCCTACAGACCCTTTTGGGTGTTAAGATCAACAGAAGAGGCCCTCGTGGTAGTTCCACCCCCTTCAGTCATTCAGAGGGTGGTGGCCAGTGAGAGGGCATTCTCTGTGGTAGCCCCTAAACTGTGAAATTCCTTCCCCACAGCAGCCCACCTAGCACCTTCACTGCGTGCTGAAGATGCCTGCATTGAAGGGCTTGGACTAGATGCCGACTCATGGAGTCCATTCCATCTCTGCAACTCTGTGATTCTATTATTATTTACACTGGACTTTGATACCTGAGCAGGGCCGGATTTAGGTTTGATGAGGCCCTAAACTACTGAAGGTAATGGGGCCCTTTATATGTCCAGCTGTCCTTTGTCAACAACGAATTGTCACTGTTTTTTTGTTGTTGAACATATGCTATATGGTAATTTATGGACCTAATAGGTATCTAAAGTCATTTGCACACAACAAAATATGTATTTTATCAAAGTAATTGTTGAACTGAAATACAATTAAGAAGTATATAAAGGCGTGGGGCCCTAAGCTATAGCATGTTTAGCTTATATGTAAATCCGGCACTGTACCTGAGATATATATTATAGGATCCACCTTGTTCTCTTGATTGTGATCTGTCTTAATGACTTTTAAAGGGACCCCTGACCATTAGGTCCAGTCGTGTCCGACTCTGGGGTTGCGGCACTCATCTCGCTTTAGTGGCCGAGAGCCGACGTACAGCTTCTGTGTCATGTGGCCAGCATGACTAAGCCGCTTCTGGTGAACCAGAGCAGCGCACGGAAACACCGTTTACCTTCCCGCCAGAGCGGTTCCTATTTATCTACTTGCACTTTGACGTGTTTTTGAACTGCTAGGTGGGCAGGAGCTGGGACCGAGCAACGGGAGCTCACCCCGTCGCAGGGATTCGAACCGCCGACCTTCTGATCAGCAAGCCCTAGGCTCTGTGGTTTAACCCACAGCGCCACCTGGGTCCCTTTAACGACTTTTAGTATTGTATTATTAAATTGTTGTGGGCTGCCCTGGGACTTTTTGAGGAAATGGCTTGCCAGCCCTCCAGGTCTGACCTAAAGTCTCCAAGTTTGGCAGGGGCCCTCTGCAAGTGGCAGATGGAGAGTTTGAATCTCTAGGCATGCAAGAGTGTTGATGATAATGATGATGATGATGATAACTGTGCATGCAGCTTGCAAGCTCCAACATGGCAGGACATGAGTCCAAATTATAGCATAGACGCTTGGGGGGCTGATCTGGCCTCCTCTGCTCACCTCTCCCAATTAACTTCCATCTCTAGGGGCCACCCTATGACATCACATGGGGCAGCCCTTAGGTCTCAGATTTGGGCCCTGAAATCTCAGGGTCAGGGATGCTCCTGACCTGGGAACCCTAATGGGGAAGGACAGGTGAGAAATATAATAAGCACTTATACTAACAATTCACAATTTCCGAAACCCAGCATGTCACAGACCCGAAGAACCATCTAGGACCAACCTGGGCTTGCATAGTCTGCACAAAAGAACCTCCTGCTTTGACCCCAAAGGGCCCCAGAAAGGACAGTAGGCTGATTTCTTCCAGAGTCCAGGAAATAGTCACCGCATACATGTCTTAAAATGCAGAAAATTTATGGCCTCCTGCTATTTTGTCCTGTATAATTACAGTTCCGACCGCCTGGCTTAAAATGGAGATCTCTCCCCCCTCCACCGCCTGGGTTGAACTGGGGGAGGGGGGGGTGGATGCGAAGAGGTGCCAGTCAACCCCATTTGTGTGTGATAAATAATCAGTTGTGCACTCAGTTTTCAATGCTTGTTAAAAATCCAGGCACTGGAACAGCTCCCGAATCTCACCGCTCCCACCTCCACTGCCAATCTCTTTTGCATCTCATTGGCATTTGAGAACATTAATTGACTCATTATTCCAATTCATATTCAGGAAAGGAGGCTGATTAACGGAGGCAGATGCAGAATCTCCAGACACATTGGGAGCGGTGTTGTTTGTCCCGGCAGTTTACTCGACTTATTAGAATCCTTTGGAAACTACAACCAGGAGGACCAGAGCCATGCCCTGCGATGTCGGCTGCTTTATAACATTTGCACCTCTTTGCCCTTGCTTGTTTTTTGTTTTTAATTAAAAACAAACAAGCCACCATAATCTTACAGCCATGGAGAAGACCACGGGAAGCTTGAAGCAGCAACATTTTATCAGCTCTGGGGTATTTTAAAAAAAGGACCCCTTTCTTCATAAGAGCATAGTTTGGGAAGACTAGAAAACAGCCACCAGTCTAGATAGGGTTGGCTCATAATTAGAATCAATGCAAGAAACCCATAATCTGACCGGCTAAGAGATCCTAGAACGTTGCTCCTTTCTACATAGTCAATTCCAAAATTCCTTCCTCACATGCAAATTAAGAACCACAGCCTCCCTGTGCTTGATTTCCAGGAAGCTCTATGCACCGGTGGAGAGGAACCTCTCTGCTCACCAAGGCTGCATTTGGAGTCCACATACTGGTGGTGGGTGGGGCCTACATCCAAAGTGGACAAAGCCCAAGCAAGGAGAAGTTGGGCATGCTGCCTGGGGCTGAAAGAAGTTGCAGTCCAAATCATCTGCAACTTGGTTACAACCAGGGGTGGAGCAAAGGCGAGGCGTTGGGGGCGGCCCGCCCCGGGTTCCACCATAGAGGGGGCAACACTCTGGGTGCCCCCCGGTGACGCCCAAGCCGAGCCCCGCCACCTGGCACCCCATCCATGCGGTGGCTGCTCGCGCGGCAACTCGAAAGGCTTCCACGCGCAAAAAGCAGCACGGACAGGGTAGCCTTGCGAGTTGCCGCGTGAGCAGCCGCACAGACGGGGTGCTGCTCACGCCCGGCAGCCCGGATGGACTGCGCATGTGCGGAATGCCTCACATGTGCCATTCGTCCTGACGCATGTGTCATGACGTCACGACGTATGCGTGCTGCGAAGCAACGCCCCGCCCCGGGGTGGGTGCCTCCACATTTGTCGCCCCGGGCAGCCAAGCAGCTCCGTTCACCACTGGTTACAACTCTCATCTGGCCCAGCCAGCTGTGCATACTGCTTCTGGCCCTAGAAATAACGTATAGCCATCTTGGTTAGAAACCACTGAATTTGCTTACTTCCATTCAGGGACGCCATCTAGAGGGGTCTGAGGGCCCTCCATATTTTCTAGAAGGGGTCTGCCTCACCCCCCAATTCTGCTGCGATCCTCAAAAGGATGTGCCAGGATGAAGATGCTTAGCCCTGCCATGATCCCCTGAGTGCCAAAAACAAACCCCTGTGTTGCAATGAGAACTGTTTTATTATAGTTACAGGTCGGTAGTCGTGTTGGTCTGCCATAGTCGAAACAAATAAAAAAAATTCATTCCAGTAGCACCTTAGAGACCAACTAAGTTTGTTCCTGATATGAGCTTTATTGTGCATGCACACTTCTTCAGATACACTGAAACAGAATTCACCAGACCCTTATATATAGTGAGAGGGTGGGGAGGGGTATTACTTAGATGGGTGTTTGGCTGATAGCTGTGGTAAACCTGTTGACGACTGTTAATGACTGCAATTGGCCTTACAGGAAAAAGCAAGGGGTGAGGTGGCTAAAAATAGCTTTGTCATGTATAATGAGATAAGAATCCAATGTCTGTATTCAGACCAGGTCTCTCCATGGTTTTAAGTTTGGTAATAAGTTGCTATTCAGCAACTTCTCTTTCCAGTCTATTTTTGAAATTCTTTTGTAATAAGACAGCTACTTTGAGATCTTGTATAGAGTGTCCTGGGAGATTGAAGTGCTCTCCTACTGGTTTCTCTGTCTTGTGATTCCTGATGTCAGATTTATGTCCATTTATCCTTTGGCATAGGGTTTGGCCTGTTTGTCCAATATAGAGAGCTGAAGGGCACTGTTGGCCAATTGCAGTTGTTAACAGTCGTCAGCAGATCTGCAGTGATCATGGAACCCAAGAAAGTAAAATCTCTCACTGCCTCCATTTCTTCCCCTTCTATTTGCCAGGAGGTGATGGGACCAGTGGCCATGATCTTAGTTTTTTTGATGTTGAGCTTCAGACCATATTTTGCACTCTCCTCTTTCACCCTCATTAAAAGGTTATTTAATTCCTCCTCACTTTCTTCCATCAAGGTTGTGTCATCAGCATATCTGAGGTTGTTGATATTTCTTCCGGCAATCTTAATTCCGGCTTGGGATTCATTTTACTCACTTTTAAATGAAAAGGTTGGGTTTTGATTTCTTTCTTTCTTTTTAATTTGGTGCCAGTTCCCCACAAATACAAATAGTTGCTTAAGAAAGGGGAGGTGTGTGTGGGAAATATCCCTATAGGAAGTAAATTAGGACCGACACAGCTGACTGCTATGGTTCCTTTGGAGCCGTTATCATCTGTCATGTAAATACATAATTAAGGGCTTTTTAAAAATGCAGATTATGTAAATATATAGTTAGGGTCTTTTGAAAATGCAGAGGGTCGACCCAGTGGAATCTAATGACTCCTTTGGAGCTGTTTGTAAAGACATATTTAGATTTGAAATGTGGAATGAATGCTCAATGGACCACTAGGTGCTCCTTCAGAGCCATTTACGGACTCTTCTGCAGATTCTTATTTTTGTATGGGGGTTTTCAGAAACATAGTAATAATGCAAGATAAAGTGCACCAACTGTTCAGTACTTGGGTAGCGGGGGAAAGGGAAAGCTGCAAATATTTTTTTTTAGAAGTAATTATTGCTCCTAAATACATCTCTGTATCTTCCCAAGCTTTAAGGTTCCCGGGAAGCTAGTGAGCCGATTTAGGAGGAATTATGGTCAACCAACCAACTTTGCTGACTTCACTTCACTTCACTTTGCACTTTTGGGTCTGATCTTATTTTTTCAGGCTCCAAAATGTATCACACACTTAAAAAGACAAGAAGAGTCCTGTTATTTCAGCCCAAAAGCTAGTCTAATCCTGGATCATGTTGCATGCAAAAGGTCCCAGGTTCATTTCCTAACATCTCCAAGCAGGTCTGGGAAAGACCCTGGTCTGAAATTTTGGAGAGCAGCTGCCAAGCAGGTGTAGACAATACTAGGTAGGTCAATTTTACGATTCAGTGTACACCTTCCAACATTCCTATGTTCTCTGCAAGGATAGGATTCTGGACTGTCTGGGGCTGGTCTGCATCGGAAGGGTGCGCAATGCAATCGTAGGAAGAACAGCTCCTAACAGAAGAGGAGGGGGAATATTCGCACCCCCTCCTGCTTCCAGCGTTTCGAGAAGCAGAGAGAGAGGCAGACACAGAAGTTGCACAGTTGAGAGAGGACACTCATCCCCCACCACTACTTTGTGAACACAGTCCAGGAGAAAGGAGCAGAACCATTGTATAACAGTGTTCCCAGCTCCCAGCCCTCTAGCCGGTCCAAAGGATGTCATGGTCGATGGTATCAAAGGCCGCTGAGAGATCCAGCAGAACTAGGAAACAGCTTTCACCTTTGTCCCTAGCCCGCCGGAGATCATCGACCAGTGTGACCAAGACAGTTTCAGTCCCATGGTGAGGCCTGAATCCCGATTGGAAGGGATCCAAATAGTCCGCATCCTCCAGGCATGCCTGAAGTTGTTCCGCAACCATGGACTAGATAGGCTTTTGGCCTGATCTAGCAAGGCTTTTCCTCAGTTCTTACGTTACAATTAGAGCATCTCTCTGTCCTCTTTTGTTTGAGTTGACCTCAATGCCCTTTCCTTCGTTTTCCTTTTATACTAATAATAGCACAAACTTTCTGTGGTAGATTCTCCTACCTGTCTCATCTGACTATTGATTAAAGGTCTTGGCTATCACAGTTGTGCATTAACTATTTGTGCGTAACTATTACGTCCTCCAGAATGTTGAAGGAATGCAGAGAACTTCACGTCAGAGAAACCACGGTTCTGCAGTGTCTACTTCGTTCTGGACCATTCTGCTCTGGTATCTCTGCCTCACCTGTTGGCTGCTCTATATGACAAAGTGAACTTCGGGGAAACGCTTGACACCAAGTCGAATGGCATTGACGCTGTCCATGCAATTACATTCGCTCGGGCAAGAATTTCCACATCTTGTCTCAGTTTGTGTGCTAAATTGTTTGATGGAAACATCAACCAGATTTCGGAGACTTGAGAGCTAAAAGGGTCCATACTGTGAACTCCTGCTTCAGGGGAGGATTCTTTCATTCTTCAAACCTCTTTGGGGATGTGGGGACATTCAGGAGAAGCGATTCCTAATCTGTCTCCTTTGATCAGCAACAATAATGTGTCTTGCTGTGCTGCAGATTGGGTTTATGTTGCAATGATGGTGACTCAGTTTTCATCACAGTTTATTGATTTCTATTCCACCTTCCCTCAAAATTGCTCAAGGCATGTACATGGTAGTGGTTTGCATCGGTCCCAACTTTCACCTTGAATACCTGTTTTTCTTTTTTAAAAACCAATTCGTTTCTGATTTCTCTGTGCTCCTGGGTTTTGGTTTTGAGTCATTCAGAGAAATGAAGTTCTGTGTTCCCCCATGCACTCTTTGGGGGAATCTAAAAATGGCCAGAACCTTTCCGCTCCTTTTGGCAGAAGTGGATAAAATTTGTCTGCAAAGGAGTCCCTGCAAAGTGAATGAAGTAAAATAGATTTTGCACAATCCGCATTAGAGCCAACTTTATCAGGGCGGCTATAACTCACAAATCCATAGTATCTCATTTTTGGTGGCTGTTGGTGGTGGAAGTTTGTCTCTTGCTCTTTCTGACCTTGGGATAAAGCAGCTTCCTATGTACTTGCAAGTTCAATGCAAAGAAAGGTCAATCTCTTGACATTGTTCCCCCTTCTACCCCACATTGTAGGCAGTTTTGTAAACTCCCACAAAAGCCCCAGGGTATGTAAAACCACAGCATGGTTGCACATAAATAGCTCCTTGGATGAGTTTTTAGGTTTTTCTGCTTCAGAGGGCATTGCACTTAATATGTTGCTGTGGAATACCAGTGTCCATGGGTTAAGAATCTGATTTTTTTTCTTCATATGGTGCTAGGCATATTGGCATAATTCTTCCCTTCTGTTTTTGATTCTCTGTCCATGACAGATTTCACAGCAGGGAATCATTCTATCACATATGGCCACTAAATTAAAGAAACTTCCAAAACTTCTGTCTGCGAGTTAATTTTAAAACCAAAAGAACAGAACAGTGCCTTAAAATAAAGAAGTTAAAATAGAAAACTGAAGGTCTTCTTCTTCATTAAACCTACCTGTAGCTCTACCTGTCTATAAATTGCATTCTGGGCCATAATAATATGCCACCTGATAAATGAGGCTAGGTATGTTTGGAAGACATCCTCCGTTACAAATTCTGTAAGTAAAAAAAATCCTAATAAAATCCTACCAACAATTGATCTACTGAGTGCAAAGTATGACCCATTCACATGTTGGCCTTTTGTGATAGTTGGCATCCATCCGTCTGTCTTGGGAGATAATGGAGGAGTGCACTTTTTGGGGTAGAGTCAAAATTTTGGAAGGTTTCAGCGCCTGCTGTGGTTGTAGAGACCAATACAGGAGAGACATGTTTTGTTGCAACTGGGGCAGATGAAGGCATCCAGTTGTGCTGCTGCAGATGCACCACAGCATTTCTTCTCTCTGCACTCCTCCCAGTGGTCATTCCTCCTCTGCAGCTACATAAGAACAGGAATCATCCCCTGGATGTACCATAATTATAAATGCACTTTTGACATACGTACCTTCAATATGTATAAAAATTCAATGAGAGGTGTGAGCTTGCCTCTGCCACGTAATCCCATTTATGTTAGGTCTAATTTGAGACAAACTAACTCTCATATCCTCATCAACATAAAGTAGCCTTTCTCTTTTCTGATCTTTCATATTTGTCAGAGTTGAAAACCCCTTTTCACAAAAATACGCTGTGGAGAACTGTAGAAGAATAGTCAATGCTCTTGAAGAGAGACGCTGATACTGTTTCTGGTTGTATATCCAAAAGAAAAAACAACAACCCTATTTTGATACTATACTATACTATACTATACTATACTATACTATACTATACTATACTATACTATACTACACTGAAATGCTAAAATGCTTCTTTGATCGTCCTTGAATCTTCCCACCACACTTGCCATCCTCTCCTGCCACACCCTTTGAGAACCACTGCTTTAAAGGGTCTTTTGTGTCTTTCATAAAGTCCTGTCCTCTCAGTACCCAATTAACTACCCCAGGACACTTAAAACCCTCATGAAAAGTTGTCACTAGTTTAGTGAGATTTAGTGTGATTTTTCTCTGCTATAAAAACACATTTTTATATGCTATTTTGCCCAATATACACCGTTTTGGCAAAGCGATTTCTCCTAATTTAACGCATTTTTTAATTACAGGTAGATAGCCGTGTTGGTCTGTCATAGTAAAAAAAAAAAAAAAAAAATTCCTTCCAGTAGCACCTTAGAGACCAACTAAGTTTGTTCTTGGTATGAGCTTTCATGTGCATTCAGATACCTTTTTAAATGTATTTTCAGATGCAAATGTATTCAGATGCATTTTTTAATGCAATTTTCACTAATCTGTGCATTTATACTCACACTTTAACCCCACTGTATGCATTTTGTACACATGGTTGGGGATTCACACTGCAAAATTCAGAGTAGTGCACATTTCAAAGGATGTGCTTTGCTTCATTTTGCATCTTATTTTGGAAAGTCAAAAAATCCTAAGTTCATTTTTAAATGCAAACTGAACCAAATTTCTCTTCCCCCCCCCCCCGCCGTGCTTGCTGTTTTCACTACATAGACTGGCCCTCAGAGAACTGAGACTGCTATTAGTACATAGGATCACAGACTAGGCTGGGCTAAAATGGAACACAATAGAATAAAGGACACATACTCTCACACTTTCTCTCTCGCACAAAAGCACACAACACGTTTCCTGGAACGGATACATGGACTGGAGCTGCTATCAACAAGAGTGCTGCCTTTAATATGACCAGTATAGCAAGGCTACAGCTATTCACCCCCAGCAGCTGAGCTGAACTATAGGGAGCTAATGTAAACACAAGCTTATCGGCAAGTGCTGGACTCTTGCTGTTTGTGCTGAGAGGTATTGTACGCCTGCGGCTTGTGAGGTGTTCCTCTGAGGGGTTGCATTGCATGGACTTTCCAGTTCAGCCAGGAAAGGGAGCATGATAATTTGGTCAAGACAAATCCCATAGCCATCCTTCAGCTTCTACTTTCCCACCTCGCCCTCTTTTCAATCTTGCAACTGAAAAGCTTTTACAGCAGCTTTAAGTCTATCTGCTCTGTTCCCTCCAGTTTGGCAGGCGCTGTTCACGGCGACACTGACAGCTGCTCCAACCTGCCCCTCTTTTCAGGGGTCTCAGGGGGGGGAGGAGGAGGAGGAGGAGGGATCTTGAGATGTTCCCAAAGACAAAACATAAATAATGATGCCTTGATTTCCATTCAGGTTTAGGACTCTGGTTGCAAAACCAACTAGGATTCGTCACTTTGCCCGGATTGTCTCTTCAAAGACAAGTGGAATGTATAGCCTCCTTTAAAAATATATTGAAGAAGGTCTTAATGAAGGCAGGATTTGCCACCACTAATTTGTAGCTGGTCCCCAAACATCTGGAATTAGGGGGTTAGGTGAGACAGTATGGCATCCAAGCAGGGAGAAGCCTGGGCTTGTCAATGCTGAGCCAAAGGCAGACAAAGTCACGGGAGTTGAAATGTGAGTCTCAGCAGGATTGGAACCAGATCTCTACAGAGTTTGGGGGCAGATCCAGAAGTGGTAGAATTAAGTGCAAGTTAGGATTTCAATCAGGCATACCAACTCCTAGGGGCAGAGGGGTCTTTGGCCCCCTCAATATTTGCTGGCAGGGGGCTGGGTCATTTGAATGTTGAGGGGACGGGGGAGACCAAGCGTGGTGCGGTTCGACGGCTGGCTCCTCGAGTATGAGAGAGGAAGCCGCCCTGCTCAGCTTCTTCCTGACAATGTGTGCTATGTGTGTGTGACATCATACATGTGACATGCACACGACATTGCATCTCTAGGGAGACTGTGCCTCTGTGCAGCCTGAAGAGCCAGTGTGGTGTAGTGGTTAAGAGCGGTAGACTCGTAATCTGGGGAACCGGGTTCGCGTCTCCGCTCCTCCACATGCAGCTGCTGGGTGACCTTGGGCTAGTCACACTTCTCTGAAGTCTCTCAGCCCCACTCACCTCACAGAGTGTTTGTTGTGGGGGAGGAAGGGAAAGGAGAATGTTAGCCGCTTTGAGACTCCTTCGGGTAGTGATAAAGCGGGATATCAAATCCAAACTCTTCTTCTTCTCCAGGAAGCCCCCAAGCAGGACTTGAGTACAACAGCAATCTCTCTAGTTGTGGTCTGAAATGCAATGCCCCCCCGCCTTCTCGTAATAGTTCCCCCTGCATATGCCAGCAGTCGCTATTGTCCTGACATTGAAACAACATTCTGCGTAGCAATACCACCCTAGCTTTGTGATGGGAGCATAACCCTACTGAGAGAGCCAGTGTGGTGTAGTGGTTAAGAGCAGTAGACTCGTAATCTGGTGAACCGGGTTCGTGTCTCCGCTCCTCCACATGCAGCTGCTGGGTGACCTTGGGTTAATCATACTTCTCTGAAGTCTCTCAGCCCCACTCACCTCACAGAGTGTTTGTTGTGGGGGAGGAAGGGAAAGGAGAATGTGAGCCGCTTTGAGACTCCTTCGGGTAGTGATAAAGTGGGATATCAAATCCAAACTCTTCTTTTCTTCTATTGCTGCTCCACCAGTTTCAGCCCCCTTCTGCTTCTGGGAGACTGGGGGGAGCTTGTTGCAGCAGGAGGGGGAGACATCCTTGTCTCTTGACCAGCCTGATTAATCTCTGCCTCTTGACCTCCTTCCACCCACTCTCCTGCTTCAGCTTCTGCCTCTGATTCTTGACCTCCTTCCACCACAGACTCTCCCAGCTCACTAAGTCCTGTTATCTCCCCAGCTTCCAACACCTCCTATCCCCAGTCTTCTACCTCTTCTCCTTCTGCCCACCCATCCTTGTCCCACCACCACTCCCTGGGTTCTGAGCCTTCTTCCCTTGGTGGTTCCTCAGCTGGTTCCTCCCACCATTCCTCTCCGTCCAACCAGCCCATGACATCGGGGCTAGCTGACTCAGGCTAATGGGAGCTGTAGTTGCACAACGTCTGGAGGGCACTAGGTTGTGGAAGTCTGCTTTACATTAATAAAAGCAAGAAGAGTTATCAATTTCCGATTGGAGGCGTTCTGATCAGATATGGCACAATCAAGGTTTCTTAGTGCGAAAATGTGCAGTTCCCTAATGTGGCTGACAGAAAGCCACACTCAGACCTTTTCAGAGGCTTTCAGGAGTTATTACTTGAGATTAACTCTGGCGTGAGCAAAAAGGTTTCAAGTCTTGCTTATACTTTGCCCCTGGCTCTAAATTAGCAACTTAGCTCTTAAATGATCAGCAATTGAGTCATAGGTGTTAATGAGTGAAGTTCAGCTGGAAGGGATGAAGCGAAGGGGAGGGTAACTAGGCTCCAAAAAAATAAAATAAAATAAAAATTTAAGCCACTATGAAAGAAAGAGTGGGAGAAAATACCACTTAAAGATTTCTTCAGTCAAACTGTATTTTAATCAAGGCTTCCCAGCCAAGATGAAGAAGTCAAACTGTGACTTCTCCAGCTGTAAAAAGTGGAAGTCTGGTTTCACATTTGCATGATTTTGAAGGTCAAATGCCTGCTATCCAAGACTTACTGATCCATATGGACTAGAAATGCCACAATATGCAATCATCATGAAGGCAGATTGTCTCCTGTAAATCTGTCCTTTTTGTAACACGTTCAAAAAGTACCGTATTGGATGGATTATAAATCCATTCAGGAAATGCGTGCAATATGGTGTGAAGCTTCTCTGGTTTATGAAAGTGTGCATTCGAGTGCATATGTGTTGGAGAGAGAGGCAGGCAGAGGCAAAAGATCAGGCTGGATTAACTGTTAGGGGAAATATGCTATGGAATAGGATCCAGCCCAAAGTGAGGCTACGGCTGTAACGGAGCTATCTGGCATTCACCCTGCATGCATAATTCACACCATTCCAAGTTCTGGGATCCGTTTAAATCTCCGCAGCTGAGCCCATGGCGTAGAGCGACCACCCACATTGTGGATCAGGGGCGGGGAGGGAACAAACTGTAGCTAGGTGCCCAGGTTGCTACGAAATGGCAGAGGGAACCAAAAAATCAGCATCAGGAGTGTCAACTTGGTGCCACGACCATGGGTGCCCAGGGCTGTGGGTGCCATGCAACATGCATGACCCTGGCACCGAAATATGCGGGTGCCCGGCCCCTTCATTGGGAATTTTGTGGGTGCTTGGGCCCCCAGGGACCCCTGGAGTTGATCAGCATGGACACTTGCACATTGCCACAGAAGAGAAGCCACGTTTGCATAAAATGTTCATATGCTAATTTTTTATGTCTAGATGAGAATTTAGAAATATTTCTCATCATTTCAATAGAAATATACGGAACTCTTCATAGTGGTGAATACTGTGACAAAGTGCAGAGTATACAAGAGCAGTCTGCTGTGCAGGTACTCGTTGTTGATGAGCAACCTCAAGGCTCCAGCTTATTATTATCATTATTATTATCATTAGGTGCACCTGACCATAGGACGCACCTAGTTTTTAGAGGGGAAAGCCCCATTTTTTTGGAGGATCAGCTCAAATTTCTGCAGCTTCTTTTGCAAAGTAGAAAAGCCCCATTTTTTGAGGATCAGCTCAAAGTTGTTGAGCTTACTTTGCAAAGGGGAAAAATCCTGTTTTATGGGGTTTAATTCACAGTTCTGCAGCTTCAGGAAGCCATTTCTACAGTTTCCAGACAGATAATCTAATCAGCCAGTCACATGTCGCTGGGGAAACAGCCTCCATCTGCAAGGGGGCGGGGCTAGAATCTCTCTCCCCTATCTCTCTCTCCGATCCTTTGCTGAGCAGCTGCTCAGCGGGCTTCCTTTCAACACCCCCTTCTCTCTCTCTCTTTTTTTTTAAAAAGCACGATCTGCTTTTGCCCCTGGGCAGTTCAGCTCCAGGGACCACACATTCGCTCCATAAGACACAAAGACATTTCCCCTTACTTTTTAAGAGGAAAAAAGTGCGTCTTATGGAGCAAAAAATATGGTGTATATACCACCCTTCATCATAAGATCTCAGGACAGGGTAAAATACAGGATAAAAGCAAGTAAATAATTACAAACAAAACAACAAACAATAACCCTCCCTTCCCACAGACAGATTTAAAAGGTTGCAGAATATTAATCAGCCAAAGACCTGGTTGAAGAAGAACATTTTCACCTGGCACCTAAAATATATATAATGACGGAGCCAGGCGAATCTCCCTGGGGAGAGCGTTCCACAAATGGGGAGCCACTACAGAGAAGGCCTGTTCTCGTGCTGCGACCCTCTGGACCTCACATAGAGGAGACACACGAAGAAGGGCCTCGGATGATGAATGCAGAGTCTGAGACGGTATATATGGGGAGAGGCAGTCCTTGAGGTATTGGAGTCCTGAGCTCATCCTCAGTATTGGTGCTTTATCACTAAAGCAGACTTTGGCCACATTCACACCATACATTTAAAGCACTACGGTACCACTTTAAACAGCCATGGCTTCCCCCCAAAGGATTCTGGGATATGTAGTTTGTCAAGAGTGATAAGTGTTGTTGGGAGACCCCTGTTCCCCTCACAGAACTGCAGTTCCCAAAGTTCCCTGGAAAGAGTGGTGGATTGTTAAGCCAACTCTGGAATTGTAGCTCTGTGAGAGGCTTGTGAGGGAACAGGGTGGGAGTCTGCAGCCTTTGTTACTGTCTCGATGCATTTGAAGATATGGATGCTTCCTCCTGGCGGGGACCCGGCAAGCCAAATGAGGAGGGGCTTAACATGGGAAGGATAGATGCCCTGGTGAACCAAAGATAGGGTGGTTGGTCCTTCATGCTCTTCAGATCTGTCTGGAACTGGAAAAGAAGATTGGGGGGATGGGTCTGTTTCAAGATGGCAGCCACCCAAACTGTTCCATGCACCAAAGCCAACAGCAGGACTGACAATTGGCTCTCATTTCAGCACTGGCGATGGGACAGTCTTCTCATACTTGAGGGCAGCAGGCTAGCTCAAGGGTCCCAGAAAAGGCCACATAAACATGCACAGCTCTGCCTTCCAACGCCTCACAGTGATTATTCACCTCCCAGCATCTGCTGCCTGAGGCCTCTGCCTAATGGCAGGGCCAGGTCTGGTGGGGAAAGTGTCATGGAGACAACAGCACTGGAGTGGAGATGGATGTTAAGGTCTGTTAACTGGAGATGCTGGAGATTTGTGTCTTCAAACAACCAGAGCTACGTTTTGGCATATTAGAACTCTGTGTGGCTGGGCTTTGGAATTTTCTTCAATACGAGGGTAGATATGAAGAATGTCCATCTGAGCATATACAGAGCTTCTTTACATTTCTGCAGCCGTCTCCCAGGTTCTCCAGGAGCAGGTTATGGGGTTCCAGAGTAGAGGACCTGTTTTACAGAGAGGATTAAACCCTGGAATCTGTCATTTTTGAAACCAAACAGTCTTCACCCTCATCTGTGTTCATGCTTCTTGGTTTCAATTGTAGTCCTCTTTGTGCTTCTCAAAGAGGACTGAATAAAAATCTGAAGCTTCATCCAAGGGTTGGGAAACCTGGAGGTGGGAGTGGGGGTTATTCACAAAAGGGGGAAAGCTCTTTACTGCTCTTCTGTAGTGAAGTACAATGTATACCAAAAGCTCCATCTTGACATAGCAATGGTGGAGCAAACCTTTAGTGTTTAGAATCTATTTAGCATTATGAGGGACAGGGGGAGAGGTTCCTCCCTTTATAGCTCTGCAGACATAAGTGTAGATTCTTGCACTGGTTTTTTTTTTTTGTACTTTTGCTATTTTTTCTGTCTCTTTTGACAGCACATGTAGTTGAAAAGAGACATATGGAGACAGGCATGCAAAGCCTAACAAACACGTTAGAATGATTTAGAATTGAATGCTAATCAATGTTAGAAAGATTTCGGAAGGGGGCTGCTCTCACAACCAACTTCTTGTCAAGCTAAAGAGGCTTATTAAAGATAGGTACGATGATGATAATGATGATGATGATGATGATACATTATTTACTCCTCTTCTTCATATCTTCTCTCCCCCTTAGGTGGAGCAAGCAACCTTCTGAGAAGGCTGGATCAGCCCCATCTCTTGATGGCTGCATTGGTACCTCGGGAACCGGTTGATGAAGGAAATGTTACTGCCTCCTCAGAGGTGTGCAGGACAGGTGGGGTAATCTCTGCTGGAGAAGCAGGGCAGGACACTGTGGAGGCTGAGCTGTTGATGTGATAGGTAAAGTGGATGAACAAGTCTTTGGCGACTCCAGAGATGGAAGCAAAACCAGCACCTCACCCTGCAGGGGCTGGTAGACAGATTGGACAAGGTGAGGTAAATTGCTCCCACTAGGATCCTCTTCCTTAGGCTCTCCTGACCCAGGAAGAAGAAGAAGAAGAAGAAGAAGAAGAAGAAGAAGAAGAAGAAGAAGAAGAAGAAGAAGAAGAAGAAGAGTTTGGATTTTATATCCCGCTTTATCACTACCCGAAGGAGTCTCAAAGCGGCTAACATTCTCCTTTCCCTTCCTCCCCCACAACAAACACTCTGTGAGGTGAGTGAGGCTGAGAGACTTCAAAGAAGTGTGACTAGCCCAAGGTCACCCAGCAGCTGCATGTGGAGGAGAGGAGACACAAACCCGGTTCCCCAGATTATGAGTCTACTGCTCTTAACCACTACACCACACTGGTTCTCGAGACCTCCCTAGCCCACTGGATGGCTCCCCAGGGTCTTCTGGCCCAGCCAGCACCCCCACCAGGTCCCACGGCACAGAGGCTTTTTATAGCCACCAAATGAGTTTGTGATAGAGGTGAGATTTGAACTGGGTATGTGATGACTGCCATTCTGTTTCTACACCATACCAGCTCTTACGAGTGACATTTATATGAATGGGGACCTCCAGATCCAAAGAGCACAGAGCAGAAGTCAGTTTCCACCGTGTCAAAGCCACCTCCCTCCTCAGCACTCCTTGAGAAATGTTTGTGTTCATTAACGTTGCCTTTCAAGTGATTAACAACATGGCTTTCAAGTGATTCTTCCAGCCCTCGTTGGTGCCATCCGATTGGCTACATTGCATTGTGATATCATTCCATTCACTGTGAAATCCCCAACTTGGTGGAATTACCCATGGCAAGATTCACCAATGTGTCACAATTCGGGAAGCACCACCCTGCTCTCAGTTTCCTTTAGTGATGTAATCACTTAGCCAATAACTTTGCTTGATTACATAGCATCATGAGAGCACTCTTCATTTCAGGATCCCTGGTTGACTGGGATCTCCTGTTTAACTGAACCAGGAATGAAAAAGCAGCAGCTGGGGAACAGACTTGCATACTGAGAACAGAGGTATATTAGTCACACAAGTTAAGGGTCTTTAAAACTGGGCCAAAAGTGGAGTCTTTTTGGAGCCTGGATGAAAAGGTAACAAGACCACCACCACTGAATTGCAAGTTTAATAGCAGTGGCAGCTATAAAGGGGCTATGCTGGGTGGCAGGCAATGCTATTTTTCCTACTAATTCCCTGAGAAAAACACTACTTATTGTTTCCTGATGAATAGTGAGTAATAAAAATGGTGGCCACGAGCTAGTGGACATCAAGAAAAGGTGTGCTATCAATGGCAAGACCTCTCTTCTTTTGCTTCTGCCCCAGTTGTTGATAGCATCCCTCACCTTTTCACTACCTGTGAATGGGACAACAACATTTGGGTTTTTTTGGGGGGGGGGTACATTTCAGGTAAGCCCCAGGTGAAGGGAATCATTTTTCCAACTCTACCAAAATTCCTATTTTCAACTGCAAAATCTCCTAGAAAATGTTCGTTCCAGATGTGCCACAAACTACCACATCTGGACATTCAAAAAGCAACACCAGCAATGACCACCGTGCGATTTATAGAAAAAAGAGTCCCAAAGTAGTAATACTGGATAATCAGAGATGAGTTCCCTCTTCCTTTTCCAACATGGAAGTGCTGAATATTACCTGAAAGAGAAGGAGGCGAGAGCTGAACAGACCTTTACAACAGAATGGGCATCTGCCAAGACAAAAATACCCAGTGAGCTTATGGCGTTGGCACAGTGACAGTATAAGCAAGCTGTCTTTGCAAATGATTTTGCAATTGATCCATTGCAAGACTGGAGCCTGGATTATGTACACGCCGTAGAGCCTTGGGGTGGGGTGAGGGTCACATTTCAGAAGCAACCACCTGAACGTTTGCCACGTAGATGGGGGAGTGGGCAAAGGAGAAATCCCCCCAAATCTTTTTACAAAAAAAATAAAAAAATAAAATAAAAGTAAGGTGTGCAAATGCCTTGGAACGTAGTTTTGGGCTGTGTGCCTGCCATTTCATCCTTTCTCCCTCACTCCCCCCTCTTCTTCCCTCTCTCTCTCTCTCTCCCCTGTTCAGCCGACTGGCATTTGCTAACCCACAAGCTGCTGTTTCCCCTCCCAATGAAGCTCTGATGGGTGGAGGGCCAAGAAAAATTAGCCCAAATGATGAATGCAATCTTGACAGAAAATATGCTTTTTAGCAGAGACCGCATGTTGCCAACAGGCAATTAGAAGAAAAATTTGGACATTTAATTGGATCTAAAGTCTGCAAAACAAGAAACCGTGTACCTGATACTCTTCGGGACATCTGCATTAGCCACAATATTTTTGTGCTGAGGAATAAGAACAGTACACCATTTTAAAGCAGGGAAAATTACTTCTACGACTGTCTGTGCTACTACACTTTAACATCCATGTTAGTAACAATGTGCGTGCCCCCAGCCAGTCCCCACCTGCCTGCATTCTTAGAACCAATCCAGGAGGTAGCATGGCCCGTCAGCCTCCTTCTCCTTCTCCTCAGCCTCAGTGTTGGCATTGCAGAAGTCAGCAGAGAGGAGGACGGACCCAGGCTGGAATTAGTTGAGGTTGAATCCTGACAAGACAGAAGTACTGTTTGTGGGGGACAGGGGGCGGGCGGGTGTGAGGGACTCCCTGGTCCTGAATGGGGTAACTGTGCCCCTGAAGGACCAGGTGTGCAGCCTGGGAGTCATTTTGGACTCACAGCTGTCCATGGAGGTGCAGGTTAATTCTGTGTCCAGGGCGGCTGTCTACCAGCTCCATCTGGTACTCAGGCTGAGACCCTACCTGCCCGCAGACTGTCTCGCCAGAGTGGTGCATGCTCTGGTTATCTCCCGCTTGGACTACTGCAATGCGCTCTACATGGGGCTACCTTTGAAGGTGACCCGGAAACTGCAATTAATCCATAATGCAGCAGCTAGACTGGTGACTGGGAGTGGCCACCAGGACCACATAACACCAGTCCTGAGAGATCTACACTGGCTCCCAGTATGTTTCTGAGCACAATTCAAAGTGTTGGTGCTGACCTTTAAAGCCCTAAACGGCCTCGGTCCTGTATACCTGAAGGAGCCTCCACCCCCATCGTTCAGCCCGGACACTGAGATCCAGCGCCGAGGGCCTTCTGGCGGCTCCCTCATTGCGAGAAGTGAGGTTATAGGGAACCAGAGAGGGGGCCTTCCCGGTAGTGGCACCCTCCCTGTGGAACGCCCTTCCAGCAGATGTCAAGGAAATAAGCAGCTATCCTATTTTTAAAAGACATCTGAAGGCAGCCCTGTTTAGGGAAGTTTTTATTCAATGCTGTATTGTTTTTAGCACTTGATTGGGAGCTGCCCAGAGTGGCTGGGGAAACTCAGCCAGATGGGCAGGGTATAAATAATAAATTATTATTATTATTATTATTATTATTATTATTAGTTGGCCCTGTCTGTCATTGGCTCTGGCTCCAACTGCCACCCCTGATGCATCTGGTGTCCGGTGTGTGTGGTGGAAATACTATGTATCAATAGCTCTTCCCAGGTGAGTTTGGGCTTTTAATGGCACCTCAGTATCCTGAGGGAGGGACCCAGGTGGCGCTGTGGGTTAAACCACAGAGTCTAGGGCTTGCTGATCAGAAGGTTGGCGGTTCGAATCCCTGCGACGGGGAGAGCTCCCGTTGCTCGGTCCCTGCTCCTGCCCACCTAGCAGTTCCAAAGCATGTCAAAGTGCAAGTAGATAAATAGGTACCACTCCGGCGGGAAGGTAAACTGCGTTTCCGTGCGCTGCTCTGGTTCGCCAGTAGCAGCTTTGTCATGCTGGCCACATGACCCGGAAGGTGTCTGCGGACAAACGCCGGCTCCCTCGGCCTATAGAGCGAGATGAGTGCCGCAACCCCAGAGTCGGACACGACTGGACCTGATGGTCAGGGGTCCAGTATCCTGAAGCAGGTCCCCTGCTGCTTCAGGTAACATCCACATTAGGCCTCACTTCCCCATGCCAACTCTCGCTTTGCTTTCCGAAGCCCATCGTTGTGACACACCAGGGAAAGAGAAAGCAGCCCAGCCTTTCTGATCCATGACCACTACTGTCAAAAGCAATGATTTCAAACCCCCATCGGTTGGTGTATGCTTTCAAGGGCATGCGGCTAAGAACCTGCGCTCTAAACAAGTGGCTGGCTCAATTCCCCCAACACCCTCACCTGATGTGACATTTGCACTCGGTCCATAAGCAGAAGAATTCACCTGGCGCAGGGTGGCCCAATTACCGCTAAAGACCTTGTCTCTTTGATCCCCGGGACTCTGCCGGTTCCCTCCCATGCAGCTTCCATTTAAGAGTATTACTGCAGAATCAATCACTTGTCCAAAGGGAGCAGCGTGTTGAGATTTCCTGTCGGGGAAAAAGAAGCTTCTCTGCAGGCAGCATGTCAGGCTTTGTCTGAAGGACTGGAACTGACAAAGAGCCAGTCTCTATTGGCCATCAATTACTTCGAGCTAAAATGGCAACCTACTTTCACGAGGAGGGCAGCCCTGGGCACCTCGAAGCATCCTCAGCCGACTCTGCGGGATCCAGGCGGAAAGCAGCATGAGCCAATCCCCGTCCACCTGGGGGATTGCTCTCAGAAACCTCGGCCTCTCGTGGGACGTCAAATGGGGATGAAGTCAGGCAAAGGTTCTCCGCTCTTTGCTTTGGAAAACAGAAGCACTTGCCTTAAAAGCCACCTCTCTTTCGAAATAAAGCAAGGCACTCAATGGCAGTGACTTTTTTCCAGTCTCAGTTCGGAGGTGAGTTCCATTCAGAGCAGAAACAAGGAAGGAATATCACAAAGGAAGCTGCCTTCTTCTGAGTTAAGCCATTGCTCCATCTACCTATGTCTACACTGACTGGTGGGAGCTCTCTCCAGGGTTTCAGACAAGGGTGTCTCCCAGCCCTGCCTGGAGATTGAAACTGGGACCATCTGCATGCAGAAGGCAGATGCTCTTCCCTGACTTTGCTCATGGTGAATTGCCTCCCCACCATGGGTTGCGTGCCCCACTTTTGGAATATTTGGTTTAGTCCAACCAACGGTGATTCGTGCCTGTAGCATCTTCCCTATGGGGAAGGCTGGAAAAGGGTAATGTAGAAAGCAAAAACATCCATAACGAGCAGCTACGTCACAAGCCCAAGCAGTTCTATGAATCAAGCCTGGATTGTACAGAATACAACATTTAAGGCAGTCCCTATGTTCCTATGTACAGGCAGGCAGGCAGGCATCATCAGGAAAATAGTGCCTCCACATCAACAACTCTCACCCATAAGTCCAGGGGAAGCCCTGCACACTTCCAAGCATTTTTTTTTTTTAGGCCAAAGACTAGGTACAGTGGTACCTCAGGTTACAGACTCCGCTAACCCAGAAATAGTACCTCAGGTTAAGAACTTTGCTTCAGGATGAGAATAGAAATTGTGTGGCAGCAGCGCGGCGGCAGTGGGAGGCTCCATTAGCTAAAGTGGTACCTCAGGTTAAGAACAGTTTCAGGTTAAGAACGGACCTCTGGAACGAATTAACCCGAGGTACCACTGTATATCATTGAAGGGATCACCTGCAAGCTGGTATATAAGATAAGAAGGCAAAATCTCCCGTTCTACTTGGGGTACTGCTGCAGTTCATCTTCTGCCTAAAGCTGTGCACCCCGGCAAAAAATGCATGCTTTACATGTCATTATATTATTCCACCCCATTCGATGAAAAGGAAGCACAATGCAAATGTGGGGAGGGATATCTTCGATTGCCTATCGTTCTCTGAAAGCAACAATATCAGTGAATACCAATGCTGTTCACTGGAATGATTTCTGCTCTGAACATGGGATGGATCAAGCACTGGCAATCTCCTCTCCTGTTTCCATTTTCATCGGAATCCCTACCTACAAGCCTCTGGCCCCTAGAAGTCGCTCAGGTGGTCCACCGAGCCTCCAGTTCCCTTAATAGTTGCCCCAGTAACCTCCTGCCACCACTTACTAAGCTACAGGGAGCAGTAGGCCTCTCCCTCCAGATGCTTGAGTTTCTTAACTGTTCTTTTTTCCTCGCTCGTTTTGGTTTGCCGTGGTTGCAGTCCAGACTGGATCTAAAAAACAAAGAAACCACCCCAAAAATCCAGCTGATGTGCTGTGGTCTGCACCAGACCAGTGCTGTAGTCAGGGATGTTTGTGCATGGATGGTAATTACTGTCAAAATGCAAAGGGTTAGTGAACAGGGCCTGTGGGGAAAGCCGGAATGACACTCAGTACAAGACATCTTGCTAATAGGTCTGAGAGCAATTACTGTATGCTTTATAATCAAATCCTTAACCCCATCGCTCTCGGACTGAGCCTCCTGCTCTGGTTTCCCCCCCCCTACAGATTTGTCCACCCTTTCATATTTTATATAAACTGCATCCCAGAGAATGTACGAAAGTGAATCAAGTTGCCAATCTGTTCTCTCACTCAACACACCTGAGATAAACTCCATCACCATCAAAATTCATCATCTTATCTCAGGTTGTGAGGCTTGTCTCACAGGCTCTCTTGAGTTGGGAAGCTTTTACAGCAAACTTAGCTGCGTTGAACTTCACAGGATTAGCTGTGCCAGACAGCAGATGTTTAATTTTGTCAATGTCACTGCAAGTGGCAATTTACCCCAACAATTTCTTTAAATATTTTGCCTTTGGAATTTCATACAACTTACAGTTCCATAATAATAAAACCATAGCAGGAAATCTAATTTGTCTGAGCTCCTAAATTTATAGCATACTTAGAATAATGATGAATCCAGCCCTGATTCTAAGATACTGGATCAAACAAAATACCCATCTGACAGTTATATTCAACTGAACATTGAATTGACTTTCTGATAGTTTCTCAGACTTGGAACAAACAGAATCATTTCTCTAAACCGAATTATCTTCAATTACAGTACCATTCCTATTAAGAGTGTCATGATGGCAATTTCATTACTCCAAAAGTAACATTTATTAGTCTTATCATAATGTGTTGTGATTGCAGATCTAATGCTAATGGGGACAAGTTTAGCCTCTCTTCATTTTTGCTCCATTTAAAAATCTTAATGTAATGTTCATAATACATCACTTTTTCACTAGTCACAAAAGCAGAGACACAGTTCAACTGTTGCGTATGAGTGCATTCTTAAATGTTAATCTTTGGTTTGGTCTTTCAAAACCCCACATTTTCCAAAGGTGATTAACGCTATGATGGGACAGGATAAAAGAAGAGGCTTGCATATCATTTGCATGATTTAGGTCAGTTCTAATATCAATTACATGAACAAAACAAAGATGAAGCATAATGATTATGACCATTCCTTTTTGCGCTGAAATGTAACACTTTCTGTAGTGATCAAGAGATGCCACCATCATGTCACATACTTAAGATAACAGTTCTGTTTCATCCTATATACATAAGAATGGAAGGCTGTCATTGTGCAGCCCCCATTGGAAGATCTGTAGTGCTGCATCACAATCCTGAATTTCCATGGGCTGGGAAGGTAAAAAGCAAACTTAGTAGTTACATGGGGTGGAAATGGGAAGCTCTATGGGGAGGATGGCAGGGAGGTTGTTGCATGGAGCAAGCAGGGGCATAGCCCCTATTTTTATAATCAAAGATAATGCCCCCAGTCCCCAAATCACTTGCTACCAGATTTTCATAGACCTCTATCGTAGGAATTTGCAGATGACATCAGTGCATGGAGACAGTCAAGTCGTATAGCAGTAGCAGTGACCAGAGGAGAAGTGACATACACCAGTATACATGCACACCCTATTTACAGATGTTGCAAGTAGTCTTCTCTCTCTGAGCCCAGAGAGGGTTCTTTGCTTCAGAGTCCTTGATGTGTTCAAGTCCACAGCTCAGTTGTTCCAAAGTCCTACAACTGATAGAGTTCTCTGTGTTTTAAAGACTGGCAATTTTCCAAAACTTTTGACTAGCTTTCACCCAGCAAAGTCTGCCCTCTTCCGTGTCCTCTAAGGTCTTGCTTACAAGGAGACTAGGTTTTGTTCTTCCTTCCAACTACCCCCTAACCCCCAATTCTTCAGAAATCCCTAAACTTAGTGAAACCATATGCATTTGTACCTTGGATCCTGAACGCCATGCGAGTCGAATGCTTTGGCTCCCGAATGCCACCAAACCAGAAGTGAGTGTTCCAGTTTGTGCACAGCTTCCATGTCTTCCGATTGGCTGCAAAAGGAAATTCAACTTATTCAAAAGTTTATAATAATAATATTAGGGGACGTGAGTGGCGCTGTGCTCTAAACCACTGAGCCTAGGGCTTGCCGATTGGAAGGTCGGAGGTTTGAATCCCCGTGATGGGGTGAGCTCCCATTGTTCGGTCCAGCTCCTGCCCACCTAGCAGTTCAAAAGGATGTCAAGTGCAAGTAGATAAATAGGTACCGCTCCAGTGGGAAGGTAAACGGCATTTCCGTGCACTGCTCTGGTTTGCCAGAAGCGGCTTAGTCATGCTGGCCACAATGACCCGGAAGCTTCTGCGGACAAACGCCGGTTCCTTGGCCTATAGAGCGAGATGAGCGCACAACCTCAGAGTCGTCCGCAACTGGACCTAACGGTCAGGAGTACCTTTACCTTTAATAATATTATTATAATAATTTATTATTTATACCCCGCCCATCTGGCTGGGTTTCCCCAGCCACTCTGGGCGGCTTCCAACAAAATATTAAAATACAATAGTCTGTCAAACATTAAAAGCTTCCCTAAACAGGGCTTCCTTCAGATGTCTTCTAAAAGTCTGGTAGTTGTTTTTCTCTTTGACATCTGGTGGGATGGTGTTCCACAGAGCGGGTGCCACTACCGAGAAGGCCCTCTGCCTGGTTCCCTGTAACTTTGTTTCTCGCAGTGAGGGAACTACCAGAAGGGCCTTGGCGCTGGACCTCAGTGTCTGGCCTGAACGATGGGGGTGGAGACGCTCCTTCTGGTCTACTGGACCGAGGCCATTTAGGGCTTTAAAGGTCAGCACCAACACTTTGAATTGTGCTCGGAAACACTTGCCTTCTCATAAGTTAAAGACGTTCCATAGACAGCAAATCCCCTTCCCATTTATCTCCTTCTGCTTGATTGTATGTTGGTGTTGGCCTGGTAAACACCACTCTGCTAAATGCCTGTTTTCTGTGATGAACTGAACCGCTTGACTGAGCTTCAGCAGTGCATGTACCCAGCACCGCCAACAAGAGATAGGTTGCTCATGACCATAGCTGCCTTATACTGAGTCAGATCTTTGGTCCATCTTCCACAAGATTGTCTACACTGAAAGGCAAGAACTCTCCAGGATATCAGATGGGGTCTCTCCCAGGCCTACCTGGAAATGTGGAGATTGAACCTGGGGCCTTCTGCCTGCAAACCAGATGCTCTACCACTGATCTACAGCTTCACAAAAGTGTCCTGGGAAGCAGTACCAGTTTTCTCAAAGAATTATGGGAGCTGTAGTTTGTTAAGCATGCTGTGAGTTGTTAGCGGAAACCTATTCCCCTCCCAGAGGTACAATTCCTCAGAGTTCCCTGTTAAGTGGGATTGCTTGCTAAAGCATTCTGGAAATTGTAGTTCTGAGAGGGAAACAGGAGTCTCCTACCAACTCTCAGCACTCTTAACAAACAAACTTTAAATGTGTTGTGTTGTGTTGTGTGAATGTGGCCTAAGTCTATTTCTAGTCCAGGTGACTTTCACATGTGTCCACCAATAAATCTGTTCCATCTGCTCCTTCCTGTTTCTGCATTAACCTGTGATTTATTTAGCTATTTATTTCAATAGAAAAAGCATCATAGATGGTCACATTTAAATGTTTACTTATGAATCTTTACAATGCAGTTCCTCTCCAAATGTGCATTTCTAGATATCTTGTCTTCCCCAAATGCATGTAGGTTTTTATTTATATTCCCCTTCCATTAAACAATTAAAAATGTATATTGATCTTTTCCTGAGGAGAGATCTGCACTGGAACATTTGGGAAAGGCAAAAGCTAGTGGATCACTAAGTTCTGGTCCTGACCAAAGTTCTGGTCTGTGAGATACAGACCAGGTTGGTTCATATCAGAAGTTTCAAAGATAGAAATCTTCAAGCATCCCCAGCCTAAAGGAAGGTTCAGAAGGCTAGCACATAGAACAACAATATCTCCTACTGAAATTAGGATGTTGATTTGTAAATGAAGGCCTTGGAACACCCATGACCCCCCATGGCTGGCACCTCAGTGTTGTATCTCTTCATAAGTTACCATCTGGTATCTCAGAGTGTTTTTAGACGATGCCACATTTTTTCTCGTAAGAAGAGCTTTTTTTTCTGGGTCAAGGCACATCTTCAATGTATGGAAACAGACATAAGTGACTGACTTAAATAGTAATGCACAAAGGGAAAAGTGTTAATAGATATGACAAGTGTTATGATTTAAATTAATTTATAGCTCCACGCATAGAAAAGGGACAACCTCTCTTTCTCTTCCCCACCAATCTCCCCCTACTTCTGCCACATGGCATCTGCACTTGTAGCTACCCAGTTTCCTTCTTGAGTGATGGTATCACTGTTCTTGGTTGGGAATTAATTTCATAATGAAATTTTCTTCCATGCTCAGACCTAAGATCTATCCAGTCCAGCAAGGTGCTTAGTTAATGGCCCACCAGATACCTGTGGAAAGCTCATAGGCAAGACATATAACATGTTGTCCTTAAACATCTGGGTATCAGAGGTCAGCTGACTCTAAACATGCAGATTCCATGCAGTTTCCATAGCTAACATTTTTTTAATACAGGGATAGTCAACAGAATGCCATCCAGATGTGGTGCAGTACATCTCCCCATTAACTCCAAGCAGCCTTGTCAATGGTCAGGGATGATGGGAGTCATGGAATCATCATCATCATCATCATCATCATCTATTTAAACTAAATAGATCCAATACAAAAGAGACACAATAACTTCAAAATAACTTATATCAAATAAAGCAACAATAATCCATTAGAATATAATAGTAACCAGTAAAATTAAATACCAGCAAATAATAATTAAACAATTTACACTTATCGATTACAATAAAGTATTACTAAACTATAATCAACAAAAATAACAGCAAGTCACAATGCATAAAACACCACTAAACATACAAAAGCATGTGATGGGATATAATACTTTTATTACGAATCCTGAAACTGTTAAACCCTGCTTTCCCCACTTCCATTCTGACATTTCAGCATCCCCTTTTCTCACACATTTCATCCAATGCCTCTTCCATTACCAATCCTTTCTGCAAAGAAAACATCTCTGCCTGTCTTTGTCCTCTTCTCCCAACTCTCTGCAAAGAATCCAGGAGCTGGAGCTGCTACTAATGCTTAATGCTTCTGCACCAGTAGTTCCATCGATGGAATCACAACATATATTCCACCCCCCCCTTCATTTTAGCTTGCAAAGATCAATGAGAAAGCATTCTTCATCATCCTGTTGCTCAGTACATGAGCAGCAGAGGGGGAGAAAAGAGAGAGATTTAAGGGTATCTTAAAGTGGCAAAATTTGGTGCATTAGTACAAAAAAAGGGAAATGCCAAGACGGAAACAGATCGCCTCTGACCTTTAGCAAGAAAGCCATCGATTCCAGTAGGGTGTATAGACACCCTCACAGCCTCTTGACTGCTGAGCTGTATAGAAGACATTTGCTCAGTCTCTTGAGTCCACAAGTGCATAGTCAGTACATAATAAATGGAGATCTGCAGCCCAAGCAACTGCTTGTTGTGTTAGGTCAGTATGGCGGGGTGGGTGCCATTGCCATTGTAAGAGAACAAGGGAGGTGTTCATGGTGAAAGATTCTTCAACATCAACTTTGTTGGACTGGTGATGTTGTGCGGATGCCTGATTATCGTCTACCAAAGCAACTACAGTGATCCCTCGACTTCCGAATGACCTGACTTACGAGTTTTTCGAGTTGCGAGGGATCAAAGCGGCCGCCGCTTCCGAATTTTTTCGACTTCCGATCGGAAGTCGTGGCCGCTTTAGATGCGGTTTCCTCGACTTACGAGGTTTTTTTCAACCTACGAATGTGTTCTCCCAACGCATTCCTATGGGGACTCGAGTTACGGTGATTTCGACTTACGAGGATTCCGTCGGAACGGATTATTTTCGTAAGTCGAGGGTCCACTGTACTCTATTCAGAACTTAAAAATGGAAAGTGTAATGCTGGTGGTCAACAAAAGAGGTTCAAAGACTCTCTCAAGGCAAATCTAAAAAAATGTAGTATAAACACCGACAACTGGGAAACATTGGCCTGCGTGTGCTCCAATTGGAGAACAGCCTTTACCAAAGGTGTCATGGGCTTTGAAGACGCTTGAACTCAGGACGCAAGGGAGAAACGTGCTAAGAGGAAGGCAAGCTTGGCAAATCCACACCATGATCAACTCCCACCCAGAAAGCAATTTCCCCACTGTGAAAGGACATGTGGATCCAGAATTGGCCTCCACAGTCACTTACAGACTCATTGTTAAAACTGTGTTTATGGAAGACAATCATACTCGGCTATGAGGGATCACCCCCGCAAAACAAGAGAGTTTTGACACCTCTTTTTCTATAAAAATAGTACTGAGTATGTGATTCCATGGGCCTGATCCAGCAGGATCATAGTATATACTTCTCTGGACCTTTTGTGAAGTTTGAACTCCACCCAGACCGACTTTTCCCCTTTTCCCAAACCAGCTGTGCTGATCCTCAACATCCTGCCTTTCCTCTCAGCAGTGGGAATGTTCATGAGCATTCTGTGACATCACAGCAGCTCAGCCAATGGCTGGGCAAAGGAAGGCAACGAGTTCAGTGCAGTGAAATATCAGCAATCTTGGTTCATATGACCACATACAGTGGGACCTCGATTTACGATGATAATGCGTTCCGACGCAATTTTCGTAAGTCGAAAACATTCATAAGTCAAATCCCCATAGGAATGTATTGAGCGAAAAAAATTCGTAAGTCGAAATTCGTAAGTCGAAAAAATCCTATTAAAAGCGGCCGCGACTTCCATTCGTAAGTCAAAAAATTCGGTTGTGGTGGCCATTTTGTTTCTCCCGGAAGTCATTCGTAAGTCGAAAAACACGTAAGTCAAATCGCTCGTAAGTCGCACTGTACATGATTCAAGCCTAACTGGAAATGACTTGTGGAAGCATTCCCATGTGAGAAAGTGATCTGCTGAGAAGTTCCTTCACAGTTACTTTGAGAGATATATGAATGTGTGTGTGTGCGTGCGCGTGTGTGTGTGTGTGTGTGTGTGCTCTTTGTATTTATCAACATGTCTTTAAAATATTAATTATTTCTCCAAATACAGCAAAGCATAAAATGGAAAATGTGTCTGAGATATTTTCCGGTTTGAATTCACTGGCAAAAACATCAGATTCAAACTCTGTTCTGAAGTAAGACCATTAATGACCATCATCTTACAACTGAATTTGACTCAAGATTTTCCTGGGGGATGGGTGGGTGGGGAGGAAACACCCATTAAATTTGTGTAAAGGGAAAAGCCACCCTCCTCTGAAAGATCTTAACATGTCAGAAAGCCAAGAATGTTGTCATTCTACTAGGAAACGGCTGGGTGCTATCTCACATATTGCCTCATAACATGCTATTTTGTCCTTAACTGCCTTTTGCTGTGATAAACCTTCTAGAAAAAACAAAAGAAATGGAACAAATCCCAGAGTTGTTCAACCATCAATTCTTCTCCCTAGGAAACTCTGGGAACTATAGCTTTGTGAGGGCAATAGGGTTCTCTCAGCAATCTTTTAGAGCAGAAGATCAAGGCACCATCACGACCAGTGATGTCGCCACTCCCAGATCTCAGCACTCTTAAAAAACTACACTACCCAGTATGCTTTGGGGGAAGTCATGGCTGTTTAAATGTGGCATGGCATTGCTGTAAATGTATAGTGCAGATGAGGCCTGGTATTCAGCTAAATGTTACTAAGAGAAAACCCACTGATATCAGTGAACCTATCCACATGTGGTGGACGTGCCCCAAAATAAAGGACTTCTGAGGGAAAAATTATAATGAAATGAAAAAGGAGTTGAAAGACACCTTTATAAAGAAACCGGAAGCCTTTCTTTTGGGAATTATAGGGGAAGAAATCCCCCCAAAAGACAGGACTTTCTTTTTGTATGCCACGACAGCAGCTAGATTACTGATTGCAAAGAACTGGAAAATTCCAGAAATACCAACGGTGGAAGATTGGCAAATGAAGATGATAGACTTTATGGAACTCGCTGAACTGACAGCAAGACTGCGCAAACAGAGGGAGGAAGTGGTGCAAGAAGATCGGAAGAAATTTAAATTGTACTTAAAGAAATATTGTAATATTGAAATTTGTTGAAAATCTAGGGAAGAGGTTAGGGATTTTCGGATTAAAACTGGGAGCAAAAGAATATTTATGGTAAAAGGGGGTAATAAAATGATTAAATGAATAAATGGATAATAAGAGGTAAGATAAAAGGTTAGATATGAAGATGAATCTGCTTTAAAAAAGGATTTAAATTGGAAACCAGGAAGGGAGGATGGAGGGAAGTCCCAACAAGATGTTAAGGAAACTAGGTAAAAATTGTATATTTCATTGTTGTGTTTAATTGTTTGTGTTATGTTTTTCTTTTGTTGTTGTGTGTTTGTTTTGTTAAATATGATAAAATGAATAAAATTGTTGTTTTTTTAAAAAGAAATCAGTGAACCTAACTTAGTCATGTCCAAAACTTTCAGTGGGTCTAGTTGAATACCACTCAAAATAAATTGCTCTTCTTTCCCTAGGATTTAAACATCAGGAATAACTTTTTGACAGTAGGAGCTGTTCGACAGTGGAATGGTCTCCCTCAGGAGGTTGCGGACTCTCCTTCATTGGAGCTTTTTAAGCAGAGCTTGGATGACCATCTGTCACGGGTGCTATAGTGGAGATTCTTGCATTGCAGGGGGGGTTGAACTAGATGAGGGGGGTTGGACTAGATGGCTCTCAGGGTCCCTTCCAATTGATTCTATGAGGGTGGGGGGGATACTTCTCACAGCTTCTCACAATGAAGCATCATGCAAAAAAACAACAACAATAACCTCCCAAGATAAAATTTGATGCCCATTCTCAGCGTCTTGATGCAATCATTTCATTCATGCTGTTTTGCTGAAAGTGGTTTCGTTCTTTTGCATCCAAGGCTTGTGATGTAAAGGGAAGGCATTCTTTATTCTTTTAAACTCTTTCACCGCAGCTTGGAAGGATTTTATGCACCTGCACATGTTCCAGATTTAGAACCCTCTTTTCTTTTGCTAACGGTCAAGCGAACAAAATGATGTGATGCTTTGGCGTTTTCTGGGCTGGGAGGGAAGGCTGACGTGCAGGGATCTCTCGGTCAGCTCTGCGTAAAAGACCAGCCTTTGCCATCTGCAAACAGTTTGGGTTTACTTCGGTGTGTAATCAGCAGAGGCTCTCTCGTCTCTGCCAGCCGTGCACACATCCAGCATTCCCCCCCCTTCTCCTCAGCACACCGTCCACCTTAGCAAAGCTGTCATTTCCCATTGTTTTTCAAATCAACATTAATATCGGCTGATAATAAAGCACAAGGACATCAAGAGATTCAGACCCGTTCAATAGGACTCAGGCATCGGTGTCAAGGTATTAACATTTCCCCCTGAATTATCTGTATCATTTTGCACTCATCACTTTCCCAAGCAGCAGAAATGTTTTCATTAAAAAAAAAAAAAAGCAGAAGCACTTACATTTCTTGGAGCCGTGACAGTTCATGGCATGCTGAATAATATTTCTCAGCTTATTTTTATTTGTAACACCCCACCCACATCATCCTTGGGCAGAAGTGGCTGGTGGGTAGGGGCCATTCTGAGGATCTGGTCTCCTGGCAGTAGCATCTCTGCCACATATGTAGGGTTGGCATATGTCTGGAATTTCATGGACATACCCAGAATACCGCAGCCACAAGCAGTGTCTGGGCAGAAATCAGCTAAATGTCCAGGAAAATCCAGACAATGTCAGCAGTGTCATCATATATATATATATATATATATATATATATATATATATATATATATATATATAATTATTATTAAGAAAAATTCAAATTGAGCAGTGTCATTTTTGCCAACTTTCCTCAAAAATCGCTCAGAAAATCCAATTTATTTGCGATTTTGCAAAAAAAAAGCTGAACAACTTTTTTAAAAGCAAAATTCATGTATGATTTTCAATTTTATACATTTCAATAATTTTACAAACATTTCAACATTTCAAAACTCGACTTCTTTCTCCCTCTTCCTGCGGTTCCTTAAATTTATTTATTTATTTTATATTTTCTGCATATTCCAAATTAACTTAACCATTTATCAATCTGCTTTAATTGTATACTCTTATAAAACTGCAGGTTGTTACAATAATCCTTGCAATGTTCTTACCTGTTTACAGCTTGTTTGCAAATATTCAATAAACCATTTCCATTCTTTTATAAAACGTTTGTTATCTTGATTTCTTATTTTTCTGGTAAGTTTTGCCATTAGTACATATTGTGTCAGTTTTTGTATCCATTCTAGCTCAACAACTTTTCTGTCCAGATTTTCACTTCTTGAAAATATGGCAACTGTAACATCCAGGGATGGTGAAAGGGTGGAACAAGGCAGGGCTGAGGTCAAGGCAGTTCAGGCACAATGGTGGGAGTTCTGTATTAGCTCTGCTAGGGCACTTGCCCTACCCTGACTTCACTGCCACCCTCCTCCACACATACACACACCCCTAGCCTGCAACAGTGACACTTCTGGACAAACGCAAGGTTCTACATTTAGGCAGAAATAACTTGGTGCAAAAATATAAGATGGGGGACACTTGACTTTACCAGTAGTACTTATGAAAAGGATCTAGGGGGTCTTAGCAGACCACAAGTTTAACATGAGTCAACAAAATGATGCAGCAGAAAAAGAAGAAGAAACTAATGCTGTTCTAGGCTACAACAGAAGTATACTGTCCAGATCAAAGGAAGTAGCAATACTACTCTATGCTGCCATTGCCTTCAGATCTGAAGTTGACAAACCACCACTCAGCACTAGATTTAGGGTGTTGAGAGCACTTCCCCACCACAGGGCAGAGAACCAACTGGCTAATAATAATAATAATAATAATAATAATAATAATAATAATGGTAAAGGACCCCTGGACGGTTAAGTCCAGTCCAAGGCGACTATGGGGTTGCGGCGCTCATCTCGCTTTCAGGCCGAGGGAGCCGGCGTTTGTCCACAGAAACCTTTCCGGGTCACGTGGCCAGCATGACTAAATCGCTTCTGGCGGAACGGGACACCGTGACGGAAACCAGGGCGCACAGAAATGCCATTTACCTTCCCGCCGCAGCAGTACCTAGTTATCTACTTGCACTGGCGTGCTTTCAAACTGGTAGGTGGGCAGGAGCTGGGACAGAGCAACGGGAGCTCATCCTGTCATGGGGATTCGAACCGCCAACCTTCCGATCGGCAAGCCCAAGAGGCTCCGTGGTTTAGAACACAGCGCCACCCATGCCCCAATAATAGGACCTACTGAGAAGATCTGTAAATAAGCAACTGTAACAAAAGACACGGGTGCCACTGTGGGTTAAACCACAAAGCCTAGGGCTTGCCGATCAGAAGGTCGGCGGTTCGAATCCCCATGACGGGGTGAGCTCCCGTTGCTCG
>JAWWNI010001524.1:0-54056 GCA_034642065.1 Darevskia nairensis
TGCAATGCAGGAACCGCAGCGAAACCTTTTGCCTCTCCCTTCCGATCCTCTCCGGGTTCCAGAGTTGGAAGGGACCCCCAAAGGTCATCCAGTCCAACCCCATCCCTGCAGTGCAGGAACCGCAGCTAAGCCCTTTCCCTCTCCCTTCCTTCCCTTCTTTCTCCGCCGGCCCCGTCCGGTCCAGCTCCGGCGTCCCGGCTCGGCTCGGCTCGGCGATCCTCTCCTAGCTGTGCAAGCGCCCGGCCGCCCCACGTGGCTGGCAGCCCGGCCGAGAACAAACAACCCGCCCGTCTCCCTGGCAACGGCGTTCCATTCCCCGCGCGCGTCATCACGCCGGCCGTTCGGGGCTTTGTTGACGTTGCCCGGCAACGGCGCCGCTGCCTTGGCGACGGCGGGGCAGGCGGGGCGGGGCTTCCCGAGGGCAGCGCCAACGGGAGAAGCAAACCCTCCGGAGGCGGAGCCAGTCGGCTGCCGGCGCTCGGCGCGGCAGCCTCGAGGAAGGGGAGGGGTGCTCGCTCGCTCGCTCGCCCTTTCTCTCTCTCCGCCCCCCCCATTGAAAGAAAGTGGGGCTCACGATGGATGGATTTGTAGTAGAGCCTCCTCCCCACTGCTTGTTAGACGAATGCCAGGGGAGGGTTTTGTGTATCAGGTGAGAAAGAGGAGGCGGAGATGGGGAATGTTTGTTTACTAGTAGTTCGGAGAATGACAAAGGGAGACCCCTGCGGGGGTGGCATGTGGGGTGGAATGCGTGGGAGGGAGCGGGGGCCCCTGTCGATCTGGGGTGGGGATGACAGCTGGTCAACGTAGATGGACTCCCCGCGCCCTTACTTCTGCCAAAATACTGTACTGATACTGATTCACTGAGAAAGATAATACCGTGGTTCCCTTTGATCAATGGGATAGAAGACATGACCCCCCCCCCCTCCTTGCAACCTAGGAATAGTTTGCTTTTAGATGCAGATTGTGTACGGATAAATCCAGTGATATTTGGAATGCATTAACAAGAATTGTACTGGCTTGTTAATAATTTGCATACTCGTCGGAATCTACCGTTGCATTGGCCGGGAGTCGAACCCGGGCCTCCCGCGTGGCAGGTGAGAATTCTACCACTGAACGACCAATGATGTGGGTGGTGCTGTGGTCTAAACCACTGAGCTTCTTGGGCTTGCTGATCGGAAGGTCGGCAGTCCGAATCCTCGCGGCGGGGTGAGCTCCCATTGCTCTGTTCCAGCTCCTGCCAACATAGCAGTTCGAAAGCATTCCAATGCAAGTAGATAAATAGGTACCGCTGCGACGGGAAGGTAAGTGACGTTTTCATGCGCTCTGGTTTCCATCACGGTGCAGGCCACATGACCCGGAAAGCTGCCTGTGGACAAACGTCGGCTCCCTCAGCCTAAAAGTGAGATAAGCGCCGAACCCCATAGTCGCCTTTGGCTGGATTTAACCGTCCAGGGGTCCTTTACCTTTTACCTTACCTTTACTCGTCAGAATAATAACATTTATTATATACCTATGTAGTGTACTGTATGGCAGTTTCAAGTACAGTCGTGCCTCGTGTTACGAATGCTTCATGTTGCGTTTGTCATGGGATACGAAGGCACCGAACCCGGAAGTACCGGAACGGGTTACTTCCGGGGTTGGTGGTTCGCGCATGTGCAGACATGTGCAGTGACATCATGCTCAAAAGCACCGAATCGCACATGCGCAGACACGGCGCTTCATGTTGCGTACCTTTCAGGTTACGAACGGGGCTCCGGAACGGATCCCGTTTGTAACCAGAGGTACCACTGTACCGGTATCTTTTGGTTTTGGTTTTCATTTCTTTCACTTTATTTGTCCACTGAAATTTGTCAATTTATATATATGGGAGTGGGGAACCATTTTCAGTCCTCGGGGGCCACATTCGCTTCCGGCAGCCATCTGAGGGCAGCATGGGGTGTGTGGCTAGGTGCAGAAAGTGAGTGAAAATTGTACTTTTGCACCGGTAGATTGTTTTGGCCATTCACCTGGAAAAGAGGATTGGACCAATTCGTGGAGGAGAAGAGGTGCTGGAAGCCACAGGAGGGGAGAGTTCTGCTCTTGTGTTTGAATCCTGCTTGTGGTGTTTTTTCCATCATGGGCATCTGCTTGGCCGCTGTGAGAAAAGGAGGCTGGACTAGATGGGACACTGGCCTGATCCAGCAGCCAGGCTCTCCTTGTATTCTACACACAAAGAATGTGTAGAATGGATGCTTTTGAATTCTGGTGCTGGAGGAGACTCTTGAGAGTCCCATGGACTGCAAGAAGATCAAACCTATCCATTCTTAAAGAAATCAGCCCTGCGTGCTCACTAGAAGGACAGATCCTGAAGTTGAGGCTCCAGTACTTTGACCACCTCATGAAAAGAGAAGACTCCCTAGAAAAGACCCTGATGTGGGGAAAGATTGAGGGCACAAGGAGAAGGGGACGACAGAGGATGAGATAGTTGGACAGTGTTCTCGAAGTCTGACCGAACTGCGGGAGGCAGTGGAAGGCAGGAGTGCCTGGCGTGCTCTGGTCCATGGGGTCACGAAGAGTCGGACACGACTGAACGACTGAACAACAACTCCCAGGGCCTAGTCCAGCACTTTAGCCACAGCGCCAGTCTAGCTCCAATACCCAAAACATTTATCAAGAGGAAACACAACATTGCACTGCAAGGGACTAGGTGACCCTGGGGGTCCTTTCCAACTCTACAATTCTATGATTTTATGAACAGCAGCAATTGATATTCTTTCCCAAAGCACTTTCAGAACTGTTGGCTCTGGCAGAATAAAGGCCAGTCAGTCTTCCTTCTGCACTGGGCACCTTCGGACATCACGTTGTGTAGAATGCACCTGCAAGCCCTTTTATTTTCGGAGAGATTATTTATTAAAGTTGTATGCCACTCTTCATCTGTAGATCTCAGGGCAGCTCACAGCATAAAAATATAAGGTAAAAACGCAGAATACATAATAAAAATAAGAACAAAAGAACCCATAGCCCCCTGCCTCCCACAGGGTGTCTAGATTGCTTAATCGGAGAAGAGGAACGTTTTCGTCTGTTTAATGCAGGGGCCAGCTGAATCTCCCTGGGGAGAGCGTTCCACAAATGGGGTACCAGACCTCTTGTGGAAGAGACACACAAATAAGAACTTTAGAAGATTATCACAGGGTCGGGGTAAGTGGTCCTTGAGGTATTGCAGTCCTGAGCATAGCTGTCAACCCTCCCTTTTTTTGCAGGAAACTCCCTTATTCCAATGCCGTTTCCCGCTGCTATCCCGGATTGTTGATATCCCTTAAATTTCCCGGATTTCAAAGGAAGCAGCTCCTCTTCCTCCCTGCCGGCCAGGGAGGCTCGTCAGCTGCGTTGCTCGGCTGCCAATAAGGAGTCTGAGACCGACTGGGGGCGGAGCTTGCATGCCTTGTGCAGCCAGACCCTCACGCCCAACCAGACAGACAGCCTGCCTCCCGTCTCTGCGCTCGCTCTTTCGCTCACCCGTTCGCGCGCAGCCTCTGGAGCGCAGGGTGGCGAGGCTACTTGGTGCCATTGCACCGCCCTCGCGGCATCCCTTATTTTCAAATCTGAAAGTTGACAGCTATGGTCCTGAGCCATTTAAGACTTTATAAGTCAAGAAAAGCATGTTGAATTGGGCCTGGAAACTGATTGGCAGCCAGCACAGTCAGACCAGGTTGGGTGCAATATGCTCAAACCGCCTTGCTCTGCTGAGCAACCTGGCTGCCAAATTCTGCACCAGCTGATGTTGCCAAACTGTCTTCAGAGGCAGCCCCATGCAGAGGCAGAGCTAGCTTGCTCCTGGACCCAGAGCGGCGCACATGCTGTGCACCCGGGGGCGGAACGGGCCATCCACGGGGGTGGCGCGGTGAGCGTCCCACGGGGCGGGGCGGCGAGCACGGGGTGGCGTCACCCGCAGCAAACGTCCCACGGAGCTCCGCCCATGGCGAGCGTCTTATGGGTGGTGCCACGGAGAGCGGAGAGCGTCGCAGGGGGCGGTGCAGCGATGTCACACACCCCCGGGATGACACCCGTGGCGGCCTGCACACCCCCCCGCACCCCCTTCCTCCGCCAGTGGCCCCATGTATAAGGCATTGCAGTAATCTAACCCAATCCTCTAGGTCTCTAACAAAGGAGAGTCTACCATACGTGTTAACAACTAGTGGAACATTTAGGCTCTGTTTTATTGGTGACCCTGATTGTGGCAGGCTCTCCTTTGCTGCAGGTTTTTTAAACAGAGCTTGGACAGGCATTATTTCGGGATTCTTTTGATGCGATCCCTGCATTGCAGGGCGCTGGGCTAGATGACCTCCGGGGGTCCCTTCCAACTCGACAATTCCACGATTCTATTTTGGTGCTCGTTCCTGTGCGAACATTCGCGCGGGGGATCGTGCAACTGTGCGAGTAATAGTGTGTGTTTGTGGGAATGCATGTGTGTAAACAGAGACATTTGCACCAGCCGGGATAAAAGCCTGGCCGCATCGCCTGGCCTGTGATTGTGCAGAGACACAACCACACAAGATCTCTCTCTCTGTGTGTGTGTGTGTGTGTGTGTGTGTGTTGCAGAGGCAGAGCTGCCTTATCTGGCTGAGTGTGTCAGGGAGGTTTTGTGTGCAAAAGGTGACTCCAGCCCAGCAGCGCACTCCCAGCGCATTGCGTGCCAGCGTGCCTCTGGCAGCGGCAGGAGCTCAGCCTCTCCCTCCTCAGCTGTGGCTTCTGGCCCAGGACCAGGGGAATTTGGCCGGTGGCCTCAGTAAATAACAACAGCCAGAATTGGAAGGCGAAACTTGTTGCTAAGAGACCAATGTTTTGCTCCTGCAAAGCTGGGGCCTCCAGTCTGGGGGGGGGGGGGCAGAGGAGCCTGGGAACAGGGACAGAGGGAGGACGAGGGGGGGGGAAACTGGGACCACAGAATCATAGCATTGGAAGGGCCACCCAAGGGTCATCTAGCTCAACCCCATGCAACGCAGGCATCTCAGCGGAAGTATAACTTCATTTCTTTTTGGTGGGGTACCGCAGCCAGCAGGGGGAAAGAGACCAGGGTCAAGCAAATAAGGAGGTTCCCCCAGTTTTCTAAGGGCATAAGAAAATCAGAGGAGCTTGTTGGATCAGCCCAGTATCCTGTTCTCACAGTGGCCGGTTGTGGGCAAGCAGGATCCGAGCGCAAGAGCCCTCTCCTCCTGCGGTTTCCAGCAACTGGTATTCAGAAGCATTGCTGCCTCCAGCTGTGGCGGCAGAGCCGAGCCATCGAGGCTAGAAGTAGACATTGGTAGCCCTCTCCTCCTCCATGAATTTGTCTAATCCTCTTTTTAAAGCTGTTACTGCATCCTGTGGGAGAGAGTTCCACAGTTTAACGCTGGGCTTCGTGAGGAAGGCCTTCCCCAATCCTTGGCTGAATGCCCCTGTTTTCCCTGAGCCCTCTTCCTTTTGCTCTGAAATAAATAAAACCGATGTTTATGTGTATGAGAGAGAGAGAGAGAATATTGACTCCCAATCACTTAGCCAGGTGAGTGTGTCTAGGAGTCAAAGTCTATTTCTTACCATTACATACATATTTGATGTATTTTAATATTTGTTGGAGGCCGCCCAGAGTGGCTGGGGAGACACGGCCAGATGGGCGGGGTACAAAAAATGATGATGATGATTATATTACCAGGCCAGGCAGGATTTTAGAAGGGTGGTTCTTTTCTGCATAAAAGGGGCTGATAAGAGACCTGTGGATGGGGTAGGACCTCCACATAATAATAATAATAATAATAATAATAATAATAATAATAATAATAATAATAATTTATTATTTGTACCCCGCCCATCTGGCCGGGTCTCCCCAGCCACTCTGGGTGGCTTCCAACAAACACTAAATACATTAACCCTACCCAGGCTTCCCTTCCTCCCCTACAACAAACACTCTGTGAGGTGAGTGGGGCTGAGAGACTTCAGAGAAGTGTGACTAGCCCAAGGTCACCCAGCAGCTGCATGTGGAGGAGCGGAGACGCGAACCCGGTTCCCCAGATTACGAGCCTACCGCTCTTAACCACTACACCACACTGGCTCTCATGTTGTTCGGTCGTTTAGTTGTGTCCGACTCTTCGTGACCCCACGGACCAGAGCACGCCAGGTACTCCTGTCTTCCACTGCCTCCCGCAGTTTGGTCAGACTCATGTTGGTAGCTTTGAGAACACTGTCCAACCATCTCGTCCTGTCGTCCCCTTCTCCTTACGCCCTCCATCTTTCCCAACATCAGGGTCTTTTCCAGGGAGTCTTGTCTTCTCATGATGTGGCCAAAGTCTTGGAGCCTCAGCTTCAGGATCTGTCCTTCCAGTGAGCACTCAGGGCTGATTTCTTTAAGAATGGATAGGTTTGATCTTCTTGCAGTCCATGGGACTCTCAAGAGTCTCCTCCAGCACCAGAATTCAAAAGCATACATTCTTCAGCGATCAGCCTTCTTTATGGTCCAGCTCTCACTTCCATACATCACTACTGGGAAAACCACAGCTTTAACTATATGGACCTTTGTCTGGCTCTCATAATGCAGCATAAACAACGTGGGAGGTGGCAGTTAAGAGGACTGGATTATAAAATACACATTATAAAACAAATACATTGTAAAATAGTCCGGAACACATGCCCAACACTTCTATTTCCCAACAGAGATGGGAGACCCTGCAGCCCTCCAAGAAGCTGCTGAGCTCCCATCAAATCCAACAAGGATGGGAGCTGGGGTCCAGCAATATTCAGAGGGCAGTGAGGGTCACCAATCTAGAATGCTTTAAAGGAGGGTTTGGCAAATTCATGGAAGGTTGAGCTATCAGCCCGATGAGCCACGATGGCTGTGCGCTGCCTCCACGGTTGGAGGAAGCAGTTCTCCTGAATGACAGGCTTCCCACCTGCGTCTCTCAGGAGGCATCAGCCACGATGGTAAAATGGAGACTCCATGTACATAGGCAATGCCAACAAGTGCTGCGATCAATTCCAAGCTTTCCATAGTGCTAAAAACAGAGGGAACCGAAATGTTCAAGGGGGTGGAGCGACTCCCCTGCGAAGAAAGGGTCCAGTGCGTTGGCTCTTTTTGGTTCAGAGGAAAGGCGAGGAAGAGGCAGCGTGATAGAAGCTTATAAAATTATTGCACGGAGAAAGTGGAGGAAGGAAAGTTGTTCTCCCTCTCTCAGAACACTAGGCCTCGTAGACGTCCAATGAAGCTGAATGTACAGGGCAGATTTTTTTTAAAAAAGGACTTCTTCATGCAGCACAGAGTTTAACTACGGAACTCCCTGCCACAGGAGCCAGTGATGCCACCAACCTAGATGGAGCAGAGAGGGCTCTCCATGTCTCCCAATATTTTATTCAGGCTGCCACCCCTGGTTAGATGCAGCAATGCTTCTGAATACCCACCGGAGGGGAGAATGTTGCTCTTGTGTTTCCTAGAGGCATCTGGTTGGCCACTGTGGGAAGAGGATGCCGGTCCAAATGGGCCTGATCCATCTACAGGGGCTTTTCTTACGTCCCTGCACGGATCACCCTGATCTAGAAAGGCCCACCCCTTTGCCGAGCTGTTTGCCTTCCTGCAGAGGAGAAGTCTCATGCTGAGGGTGCCAAAGCTAAGGTTTCTGGGGGGAGCTGTCTATTAACTACAAATCTCATAGCAGCGTAGCATTGCCTTCTCGGAGCTTTACAATCCTTATTATTTCATCCCTCCTTGCAGCAACCCCTTTCGAGCCTGGCCGCAGTTGGTCCCATTTCACAGACGGGAAGACTGAGGCGGGGAAGGCAGTGTCTTGCCTGAGGCCACCCACTGAGACAGAGGCCTGATTCTAGTCGTAGTTCACCCAGTCAGACTCTCTCTCTCTCTCTCTCTCTCTCTCTCTCTCTCTCTCTCTCTCTCTCTCTCTCTCTCTCTCTGTTTTGCCTCATCTGCAAAACATATTCAGGAGGAGTGCCGTGTGTGTGTGTGTGTGTGTGTGTGTGTGTGTGTGTGTGTGTACCCAGAATCTATGCACCTCCCTCTCCAAACTTCTGCCCGCCTGCTCCTCTCCCTTAGCCGCCCAGCCCAGCCCTTGCCAGTCACCCAGGCTGCACTCACCCTCCCCACCCCCGCCGTAAGGTGTGTACCTGCTCTGGGTTAGCCAGGGGGTTCTACGGAGAATCTTGGCAGGCTGGGTGCATTCCTCCATGGGGCTGGCAAGCGCCTGCGCCTGCTCCCTCCCGCCTGGAAGTCCTCTTGCTTACATAAACAGCATTTGCTGGAGGCCCCTCCATGGCTCTGTTTGTTTGCCTGCCTGCCTGCCTAGAACTATTGGGTCGCTAAGGAGTTGGGGGGGGGGGTTGCAGAGCAGACCTCGCCTATATGTTTATATACACACTGTTGTCATAAAGCCTGCCTCCCGTTGCTTCCTTCACCCCACGCTTCTGTGTGTTTTTGCCCTCCTCCCCCCAAAGAATAATAGAATTGTAGAGTGGGGTAGTTGGTTTTTGGGGGACCCAGGTGGCGCTGTGGGTTAAACCACAGAGCCTAGGGTTTACTGATCAGAAGGTCGGCGGTTCGAATCCCTGCAACGGGGTGAGCTCCCGTTGCTCGGTCCCAGCTCCTGCCCACCTAGCACTTCGAAAGCACATCAAAGTGCAAGTAGATAAATAGGTACCACTCTGGCGGGAAGGTAAACGGCGTTTCCGTGCGCTGCTCTGGTTCGCCAGAAGCGGCTTAGTCATGCTGGCCACATGACCCAGAAGCTGTACGCCGGCTCCCTTGGCCAATAAAGCGAGATGAGCGCCGCAACCCCAGAGTCGTCCGCGACTGGACCTAATGGTCAGGGGTCCCTTTACCTTTACCTAGAGTGGGGTGGGATCCCTGGGGGTCATCTAGCCCAGGCAGGAATCGCAGCGGAGGAATCCCCGGCAGGTGGCCTTCCACCCCCTGTTGAAAAACCGCCAACAAATGAGAGCCCACCACCTTCCGAGGGAGACCCTTCTACGGCCTTCACAAAAATTATTCCTAGTGCTCAGTTGAAATCTGTTTCCTTGTCATTTGGCTCGGGTCCTACGCACAGAGTTGGAGGGTATCTTAAAATAACGTAAGAACAGCCCGCCGGGGGAGGCCAAATGTCCAAGTCCAGCGTCCTCTTCTCACGGTGGCCAGCCGGATGCCCATTCCAGCAAGCCCGCAAGCAGGACCCGAGTGCGAGACCAACTCCTCCTGTGTTTTCCATCAACAGGTATTTGCAAGTAGAGGCAGGACACAGCTATCCTGACCTTAGTAGCCACCAATAGCCCTTACCTCCACTAATTTGTGTAATAATAATAATAATAATAATAATAATAATAATAATAATATTTTATTTATACCCCGCCCATCTGACTGGGTTTCCCCAGCCACTCTGGGCGGCTTCCAACAGAATATTAAAATACAATAGTCTATTAAACATTAAAAGCTTCCCTAAACAGGGCTGCCTTCTTTTAAAGCCACGCAGGTTGGCTGCCTACCTCTGCCCTGCAGCAGTGAGTTCCCCAGTTTAGCTCTGCGCTGCCTGAAGAAGTCCTTCCTTTTATCTGCCCCGAACCTTCCATCATTCAATTCCGTTGCAGGTCCACGAGGTCCAGAGAAAAACTTTTCTCTGCCCACTGGGAGGTCCCCTTCTCCAGTTCAAGGCATGTGATGTCAGATGGGAAGGATGGAGATCCTCGGGCCCAGGAGCTGAATGCATCTCTTCTGGACCCCTCCCAATATCACTTCTCCCCCTTCTCCTTCCGAGGCTTAAGCTGCCAGCCTCCTCCCCCTCCGTCTCCTTGTTGCCCCTAGTAGAATCATAGAACCATAGAGTTGGAAGAGACCACAAGGGCCATCCAGTCCAACCCCCTGCCAAGCAGGAAACACCATCCAAGCATTCCTGACAGGTGGCTGTCAAGCCTCTGCTTAAGGACCTCCAAAGAAGGAGACTCCACCACCCTCCTTGGCAGCAAATTCCACTGTCAAACAGCTCTTACTGTCAGGAAGTTCTTCCTAATGTTTAGGTGGAATCTTCTTTCTTGTAGTTTGAATCCATTGCTCCGTGTCCGCTTCTCTGGAGCAGCAGAAAACAACCTTTCTCCCTCCTCTATATCACATCCTTTTATATATTTGAACATGGCTATCATATCACCCCTTAACCTTCTCTTCTCCAGGCTAAACATACCCAGCTCCCTAAGCCATTCCTCATAAGGCATTGTTTCTAGGCCTTTGACCATTTTGGTTGCCCTCCTCTGGACACGTTCCAGCTTGTCAGTATCCTTGAACTGTGGTGCCCAGAACTGGACACAGTATTCCAGGTGGGGTCTGACCAGAGCGGAATACAGTGGTACTATTCCTTCCCTTGATCTAGATGCTATACTCCTATTGATGCAGCCCAGAATTGCATTGGCTTTTTTAGCTGCTGCATCACACTGCTGACTCATGTCAAGTTTGTGGTCTACCAAGACTCCTAGATCCTTTTCACATGTACTGCTCTCAAGCCAAGTAGAGCTCAGCAGGGAGAAGGCTGAAGCAGAATTCCTTGGCGCTGCCTGCCATTTGGCTCTCTGGCACCCCCTACTGTCGGGCTTCCTGACTTCTGCCCTACCAGCCCCCGTTGCCTGGACACATCCAAGCGAAGCAGAGCCCGTTTCCGAAGGCACGTCTGTCCCGCTCTGGAACTGCACGTACCACGGGCGTTTCGGGCTTAGCCTGCCCTGTCTACAGAGAGCACTGGGCTCATCGTCAGGTTGTGTTTGAAGACCAGGACACTGCAGCAGTGCCCGCCCCCTAAATCATGGATGAGGGGTCCCCGCAAGAACCTTTCTGTCCGGGCTGTCCCCCCACCGCTCCCAATATTCCTCATGGAGGACCCAGGGGCGGACTTTCAAATTTCAGAGGCACCCAGCCTCTCGCCTTCCGCTCTCCATCACTGTTGCAGCGCCCCCTGCAGGGCCCTCTCGGCTTGGCACCCAGTGCGGGCGAACCGGTCACTCTGTCCTAAATCCGCCTCTGCTGGAGGAGAGGGCTATCGATTGGCGTTGGCTGCTAGCCACGATGGATGGCCGTACTCTGCCGCCTCCACAGTCGGAGACTGCAATGCTTCTGAATATCACTTGCTGGGAACCGCAGGAGGAGGGCTGTCGCGCTGGGTCCTGCTTGTGGGTTTCCCTTGGGGGGCACCTGGCTGGCCACGGCAATGCTGAATTAGAGAATCTAATTCGAGAATCATAGAATTGTAGCGTTGTTAGGGACCCCCAAGGGTCATCTAGTCCAACCCCCTGCAATGCAGGAATCTCAGCTAAAGCATGCAGGACAGATGGCCACCCATCTGAACAGCTCTTACTGATGTCAGGAAGTTCTTCCTGTTTTTTTAGCTAGACCCCATGCCTGATCCAGCAGCCAGCCAGCGTCTTTTTAAGTACGTGGCCTAGGACCCTCATACTTAAGGGACCGCCTCTCCTGGTATGCCCCGGGTAGGACCTTGAGATCCTCAAATAATAACATCCTGGAGATCCCGGGCCATAAGGATATCAGGCTGGCAGCTACCAGGGCCAGGGCTTTCTTGGTTCTGGCCCCGACATGGTGGAATGGTCTGCCGCAAGAGACGAGGGCCCTGCAGGATTTGGCATCCTTCTGCAGGGCCTGCAAGATGGAGCTGTTTCGCCTGGCTTTTGGGCAGGGTTGAGTTTAACCCTGACGTTTTACTCCGTTGGTTTGTTGGTGGGCTGCTTAAAATGAGGTGGCATTTTTAAATTTTAAATTGTATTTTAATTTGCATTTTTAACTGATTGTTTTGTGGTTTGTTGTGGTTTTTATGACTGTTAGCCGCTCTGAGCCCGGTCTCGGCTGGGAAGGGCGGGGTACAAATAAAAGTTTATTATTATTATTATTATTATTATTATTATTATTGCGTTCTTGCACCAACCTTCAACACCCTCAAAGCAATGCACGCACAGCCGACCCCACGTATAATCTGGGACCCCAAAGCGCCAGGCCAGAGGGGTGAGCCTTTGGGCAAGCTACGGGCTTGTAGAGGGGGCGGGATCCTGAGCGTGGCAGGTGGACCCACGCAGCACTCTCTGGCCTCAGCCTTGCGGTGGGAACTGTCTCCCTTTGGCGTGGCCAGATCGCAGCGTGGCGCCACCCCGAGCTCCTCGGAGGAAGGATGGGCAAAAATGCAGCAAGCGAACAGACCCCCCCCATCTCTGCCCCCTCCCTCCCCCTACGAAGCGTCTGCGCCTGAGCATCCTCTCTGTCTGAGCAATGCACCTCTTCTTCCTAAGGGGCGCCCCCAGCCTGATCTCTCCCGTGTGTGTGTGTGTGTGCACGCGCAATGATGGGGTGTGCGCTGAGGGAGTGCCTCTCTGGCTGACTGTCCCCGCAGACGCAGATGCGCGGGCGCGCACGCCAGCGGTGGCCGCCGGAAGCCCGCGCGCCTCGCCGCCGGGCTGCTCCATATAGAGGCGCGCGGCTATTTCGGGCTGCAGCGCTGCCGAGCGAGTGAGGAGAGGGGCTATTTATAGCATCCGGAGGGTAAAAATGGAAGGTGCTCTCCTGAGCTGCCCGAAGGAGCAGGCAGCGGATTACGGGGAGGGAAGGGGGGGGGGGCGGGCGCGGATGGGCCACCTTAGATGCACCCAGAACCTGGATGGATGGATGGATGCAGAGAAGGATCCTGGTTCCTTCTTAGGGGGGGGGGGCGCTCCTGGGTCCCTTATTCCCACGCGGGGGGGGGGGGCGCATCTTGAATAAAGGGAGCTGAAGAGCTCTGAGCCCCCAAATTGGCCTTGGACACCACCCCCCAGGCCAGACCTCCATGCCTCCCGCCAGCCCTCCGAGGTGTTCGCCTGCTCCAAAACTCTAGGGTGCAAAGCCCAAGGGGATTCCTTTCCTTCTTTCCTTCTTTCCTTCCTTCCTTCGAAGGAGCTGGGTTTGATCCGCACGGGACGCGCGCCTTAAAGATCCCCAGGAGTCTGCGCGACGACCCAGCAACCCAGATACCAACCTAGTAGTAGGTGGGGGGGGGGGGGGACTGATGGACCGTTCTGCATGCCAAGCAGCTTTGCCAACGCGCGCTCTCCCGCTGCTCTTCGCGCGGCTCTCTGCTGCCCTCTGGTGGCCGCTCTCCGTAGGAGCAACGATTTGTGGCTCTCGAGTACAGAGAACATTCTCGCCCCTGAAAAGAATTCAGATTTAATTCTAAGAAGTGCGAGTGGGGGAGACCCAGAGCGGACCCCCCCCCCCGCGGGCACGCGCAGCACACACAGACCAGTGAGGAATGGTTGAGGGACCTGGGTAGGGTATCTGGAGTATCCAGTTTGGGGCACCAGTTAAAAAAGGATATTGACAAGCTGGAAGATGTGCAGAGAATGGCAATCTAGAATATGATCGAGGGTCTGGAAACCAAGCCTTATGAGGAGCGGTTGAAGGAGCTGGGTCTGTTTACCCTGGAAAAAGGGAGACTGAGAGGAGATAGGATAGCCACCTTCAAATATCTAAAGGGCTGTCACATGGAAGAGGGAACAAGCTCATAGAATTATAGAATTGTAGAGTTGGGATGCGGGTGGCGCTGTGGGTTAAACCACAGAGCCTAGGGCTTGCCGATCCGAAGGTCGACAGTTCGAATCCCCGCGACGGAGTGAGTTCCCATTGCTCAGTCCCTGCTCCTGCCCACCTAGCAGTTCGAAAGCACGTCAAAGTTCAAGTAGATAAATAGGTACTGCTCTGGTGGGAAGGTAAACGGCGTTTCCGTGCGCTGCTCTGGTTCGCCAGAAGCGGCTTTGTCATGCTGGCCACATGACCCGGAAGCTGTAAGCCAGCTCCATTGGCCAATAAAGCGAGATGAGCGCCACAACCCCAGAGTCGGTCACGACTGGACCTAATGGTCAGGGGTCCCTTTACCTTTAGAGTTGGAAGGGACCCCAAGAACCACCTAGGAATTGCCGCTGAAGAATCCCTGTCAGATGGCCATCCAGCCTCTGCTTAAAAACCTCCAAGGAAGGAGAGTCCCCCGCTTTCTGACGGAGTCCGTTCCTCATTCAGATTACCGTCAGAAAGTTCTTCCAAATGTTGAGTCAGAATCTCCTTTCTTGTAACTTGAATCCATGGGTTCAGGTCTTCCCCTCTGGAGCAGGAGAAAGAAAGTCTGCTTCATCCACCATATAAACCTTTAGAAATTTGAAGAAGTCTCTCATATCTCCTCTTCTCCAGGCTAAACATTCCGAGATCCTTCAACCGCTCCTCATAAGGCCTGGTTTCCAGACCCTCGATCATCTGGATTGCCCTCCTCTGCACACGTTCCAGCTTGTCAATATCCTTCTAGTGCCCCAAACTGGGTACTCCAGATACCCTACTCAGCTCCCTCAACCGTTCCTCATTGGTCTGTGTGTGCTGTGCGGGGGGGGGGGATCTGCTCTGGGCACAGAACTGGACACAGTATTCCAAGTGTGGTCTGACCAAGACAGAAGCATAGCTGTCAACTTTCGGATTTGAAAATAAGGGATGCCGCAAGGGCGGTGCAATGGCACCAAGTAGCCTCGCCACCCTGTGCTCCAGAGGCTGCGTGCGAACGGGTGAGCGAAAGAGCGAGTGCCTAGACGGCAGGCAGGCTGTCTGTCTGGTTGGGCGTGAGGGTCTGGCTGCACAAGGCATGCAAGCTCCGCCCCCAGTCGGTCTCAGACTCCTCATTGGCAGCCGAGCAATGCAGCTGAGGAGCCTCCCTGGCCGGCAGGGAGGGAGAGGAGCTGCTTCCTTTGAAATCCGGGGAATTTAAGGGATAGCAGCAATCCGGGATAGCAGCGGGAAACGGCATTGGAATAAGGGAGTTTCCCACAAAAAAAGGGAGGGTTGACAGCTATGGACAGAAGAGAGCAGTAATATGACTTCATTTGATCTGGACATGAGACTTCTGTTTATGTAGCCTAGCATTGCATAAGTCCCCCCCACCCACCCTTGCCCCACATCAAACTGTTGGCTCCTGTAAAGCCTGTGGTCTACTAAGACCCCTAGATCCTTTTTTCATCTGAGTCTCTTTCCCTCCCAGGCTAAACATGCCTAGCTCCCTGAACCATTCCTCAAAAGGCTTTCTTTCCAGAGCCTTGATCATCTTGCTCGCCTTCCTCTGCAAACGCATTCCCATTCTTTTGTCAAATCCCAATCTGTGATGAGCAGGCTTTGCTGAAATCCCCCACATCTCCACTCCGAGGCCTGAAAAGGAAATTTGTTCATTTAGTTGGATGATTCAGATGCTGCCCTTTGCACAAGCTGCTGGCAGCTTACAATAAAAACAAGTAAATAAGAACACACACAAAAATCCATTAAAACACACAACAGCAAATCACTGAATGGGCAGTTACTAATATTATTTTATTTAACCGTTCAGTAAATCTCTATCTTGCGAAAGCATCAAAATGTTAAAACAGTGCAATATAAAATAGATGAAAACCCATTTAATTCTGCTGTGTCCCAGAAGGCTTTGGTATCCCTGCTAATACCCATCGCAAGCATTTCAGGGTGTCGAAAGGGGGCCTGGGAGATCAGGGTTCAAAGTCCCACGCATCTGTGAGAATCACTGGGTGCACAATAGCACCCCACTAGAAATCTCAAGAGCCAATCCCAAAAGATATGGGAGTCTAGTTCTCTTGGAACAGAGAACTTACTGCCTGGTAATCCAAGGGGAGACTGAAGGCAGTGTGGTGTAATGGTTAGTGCAGGGGTAGGCAACCTAAGGCCCGTGGGCCGGATGCGACCCAATCGCCTTCTCAGTCCGGCCCACGGACAGTCTGGGAATCAGCGTGTTTTTACATGAGTAGAATGTGTCCTTTTATTTAAAATGCATCTCTGGGTTATTTGTGGGGCATAGGAATTTCTTCATATTTTTTTTCAAAATATAGTCCGGCCCCCCACTAGGTATGACGGACAGTTGCCCACAGCTGAAAAAGGTTGCTGACCCCTGGGTTAGTACATTGGAGACATGTGCCATTGGCATAACAGGGGGGGGAGCTGCCCCCATCAAGTTAAAAAAACCCAAAAAACTAACAGGTTACTAAAGGGGATGGGGGCAGGCAGGCTTACACCGCCTCCAGCAGCTCAGTCATCTTCATGGCAGGGCTATTTGAAAATATAGTCGATGTAGTTTGGGCTTTTAGATGTATAACGGACTTAATATTTTATGTAATTCTGTTGTACTCCAACGTTGTAACCAAAGTTGTCCATGATTTTGGTGTTTTGTTCTTGTTGAAGAGAGGCATAAATAATATTTAAGACTTTAAAAAAGAATTACTGCTTAAAAACATTTAGAACATCTAAAAGATGAATTTTAACAGGGAGAAATGTAAAGTACTACACTTGGGCAAAAAAAATGAAAGGCACAAAAACAGGATGGGTGATACCTGGCTTGAGAGCAGTACATGTGAAAAGGATCTAGGAGTCTTGGTAGACCATAAACTTGACATGAGTCAACAGTGTGATGCAGCAGCTAAAAAAGCCAATGCAATTCTGGGCTGCATCAATAGGAGTATAGCATCTAGATCAAGGGAAGTAATAGTACCACTGTATTCCGCTCTGGTCAGACCCCACCTGGAATACTGTGTCCAGTTCTGGGCACCACAGTTCAAGAAGGATACTGACAAGCTGGAACGTGTCCAGAGGAGGGCAACCAAAATGGTCAAAGGCCTGGAAACGATGCCTTATGAGGAACGGCTTAGGGAGCTGGGTTTGTTTAGCCTGGAGAAGAGAAGGTTAAGGGGTGATATGATAGCCATGTTCAAATATATAAAAGGATGTCATATAGAGGAGGGAGAAAGGTTGTTTTCTGCTGCTCCTGAGAAGTGGACACGGAGCAATGGATTCAAACTACAAGAAAGAAGATTCCACCTAAACATTAGGAAGAACTTCCTGACAGTAAGAGCTGTTCGACAGTGGAATTTGCTGCCAAGGAGTGTGGTGGAGTCTCCTTCTTTGGAGGTCTTTAAGCAGAGGCTTGACAGCCACCTGTCAGGAATGCTTGGATGGTGTTTCCTGCTTGGCAGGGGGTTGGACTGGGTGGCCCTTGGGGTCTCTTCCAACTCTATGATTCTATGATTCTATGATCTAAATTCATTTAAGAGCAGCAGCAATCAGACACCTGACCCCCCCCACTTGACTCCCTATTTATTATTATTTCTTTATTTATTGCATTTACACCCCGCTTTTTCCTGGAAGGTGCTCAAGGTGGCCTACATGGTCCTTCTCCTCCTCATTTAATCCCCACGACAACCCTGCGAGGTAGGTTAGGCTGAGAGGCAGTGATGGGTCCAAAGTCATGCCCAGTGAGCTTCCTTCCGAATACCAGTCGCTGGAAACTTGAGGAGGGGAAAGTGTTGCTCTTGTGCTCAAATCCTGCTTGTGGGTTTCCCACAGGAATCTGGTTGGCCACTGTGAGAACAGGATGCTGGACTTTTCTCAGGTACTTATGGAACCTCCAGATCCAGGGGCAGTCTATCTAGATTTCTATGTTCTTATGGGTATTCGGCCACTGTGAGAACAGGATGCTCAGCTAGATGGGCCTCATTTTGCTCTTCTGGTGTCCTTAACCTATAGAAAATACAATTAGGGCTCTTCCCTAACTCAGATTTTTTACACCTTCCAAGGACCCAGAGGCCTGAGTGAAAGACCTGAACAACCTTTGGGACTGAAGACGCCAAACCGGGACCTCCCTCCCTCAGGAGATAACCCAGTCCAAGGGGCACTTCTCCTGCGCAAGAGCCACCCAGGGGCTTGCGCAGGAGAATTTCCCGCGGGGCAGCGCCCCCTTGTGGCTCTGACCCGTTAGCTGCTGCTGCCCTTAATGGGTGCCTGCAGGAAATTAGAAGACGCCTGCTTCTTGGGAGAAAAGCAATGACAAACCTAGACAGCATCTTAAAAAGCAGAGACATCACCTTGCCGACAAAGGTCCGTATAGTTCAAGCTATGGTTTTCCCAGTAGTGATGTACGGAAGTGAGAACTGGACCATAAAGAAGGCTGATCGCTGAAGAATGGATGCTTTTGAATTATGGTGCTGGAGGAGACTCTTGAGAGTCCCATGGACTGCAAGAAGATCCAAACGATCCATTCTGAAGGAAATCAGCCCTGAGTGCTCACTGGAAGGACAGATCCTGAAGCTGAGGCTCCAAGACTTTAGCCACCTCAGGAGAAGAGAAGACTCCCTGGAAAAGACCCTGATGTTGGGAAAGATGGAGGGCACAAGGAGAAGGGGACGACAGAGGACGAGATGGTGGGACAGTGTTCTCGAAGCGACCAACATGAGTCTGACCAAACTGCGGGAGGCAGTGGAAGACAGGAGTGCCTGGCGTGCTCTGGTCCATGGGGTCACAAAGAGTCGGACACGACTAAACAACTAAACAACAACAAGAACAGGCAGATGATAGATAGATAGATAGATAGATAGATAGATAGATAGATAGATAGATAGAAAGGCAGGCAGGCAGGCAGTGGAAGACAGGAGTGCCTGGCATGCTCTGGTCCATGGGGTCACGAAGTGTCGTACATGACTAAACGACTAAACAACAGCACTCCAGAACCCCACTACCCTCACCTTGCCTGGGGTAAGAAACCAGGGTGTTGTCGTGGGAAACGTGTTGCGAGGACCCAGGACATCTGGGTTCCCGGCCTACCCCCCTTTGCCACTGGGTGCAGCAGGGTCAGGTCTAAATAATTGGGGGGGGGGATGTCGTAGCCCAGCCTCCTGTTCTCCCAGTAGCCACCCAGATGATCCACTGGGAAGAAGCCCAGAAGCCAGCGGGAGTGCAGCGCACATCGAGCTTGCCGGCGCGCAAAAGGAGCCTAGGCCTCTCCACCAGGGACCCAGGAGTCCGGGCTCCCGCTGGACTCGGAGCATGGCTCCTGAGGGATGCTGGCAATGCTGGAGGAGGCTCTCTTCTAAGCCGTAACCATTGCGCTCTACTGCCTTCGGCCGCGCCGCCGCCTCTGAACCAGCCCCTGCCGCTCGCTCGCTCCGGCCCGCGTCATCTCGGCCTGGCCTCTGGCTCCCCTGCGGCTATTTATAGCTCACCCGGCCCTAAAAATAGCGCGGGGGCCGGTGCGCAGGTGCCCCCTGGAGCGCCGCGCGTCAGCCGCGCTATTCATAGCTACCGCGCCTTGCGCTCTTGCTCGCCCGGGGACCCGCACGCAGGCAGGCAGGCTGGCTGACCGGCCAGTCCGCTCGGCCTTCATCCTTCTCTCCCTTTCCAGGCTTTTCTCGGCGCGCTCCTGCTTGACATCATGCGCGTTCTTGCGGGCCAAGCCCCCCCCCCGCCTCCCTGAGGGCGGATTCACAAGTGACGCGCAGAACGCGCCTCCCAGGCTGGGACGGAGAGGATGAGTCACTGGCTGGGCTGGCGCGGGGCGAGGGAAGGCAAAAGACAGGCAGGCTCTGCAGGTGGAGGAAGAGGAAGAGGAATTCGGCATTTCAGGGAAGGTGAAGCAAATGAAATCAGAATTGTAGAGTTGGAAGGGACCCCAAGGGTCATCTAGTCCAACCCCCTGCAATGCAGGAATCTCAGCTAAAGCATTTCTGACAGATGGCCATCCAACCTCTGCTTAAAACCTCCAAGGAAGGAGAGCCCACCACCTCCCGAGGGAAACCTTTTCACTGTCAAACAGCTCTTACTGTCAGAAAGTTCTTCCTGATGTTTACCTGGAATCTCCTTTCTTGTAACTTGAGGCCGCGGGTTCGAGTCCTGCCCTCCAGAGCAGGAAAAAACAAGCATGTTTCCTGTTCCATGTGACACATCTCCTCTCAGTCTCCTCTTTCCCAGGCTAATCATACCCAGCTCCTTCAACCGTTCCTCATCAGGTTTCGGCTCCAGCCCCTTGATCATCTCGGTCGCCCTCCTCTGTACACCTTCCAACTTGTCAACATCCTTCTTAAATTGTGGTGCCCAGAACTGGACAGCAGAAGGCTCAAGACATTTTGGTGCCTGATCCCACTCCGTGGGAAGGCCTTTACCCCCAGAAAATAAGGTAAACTGCCTCTGCTTTTGGAGGCTCCATACGCACAGCCCATTCAGTTCTGTCCTCCAAAATCTGGTCACTGTCCCTTGTCCCTGTCCCCCCCCCCCCCCGCATCTGCCGCCTGAGTCAGCTGCGTCATCCAGCCTCATGATAGGGCCGGCACCGATCTACAGACCCTCCCACAGAGCTCCTCTTACTTTGACCTTAATTTCCCTCCTTCCACAACTCTTCTCCCTACCCCGAAATTTGTCCAGAGACTGCTCCAACCTAGCAAAGAGCCCCATAGTGCCCACTTTGAGATGATTTCCTGAGATGCCCTGCCATCCAAAGCCTACTGTCAGAGCTGGGGAGGTGTAGACCCGGCACGTGTGTACTCCATGCCAACAAAGCAGAACCTCCATGGACAGGTGTAGTCTACCTCTGCGAGTACCAGGGTTCCTGCGGGGGGGGGGGGCAAACAAGAGGGGCAGGCCATGCCTTTGGAGCCTCCTAGAGGCATTTGCTTGGCTCCATTTGGTACAGAGTGTTTTCCTCACCCTGACCCAGCACAAGGCAGCTCTTAGGTTCCTGTGAAATTTAAGCTGCTCAGTGGCGTAATTAGGTAACTTTAGACTCTGGAAATAGTAGTCTTATGGGCCACCCTCTCTCTCTCTCCACCCTCCAAGTATTGCTGCATCTATTTATTATTATTTATTTGTACCCTTCACTTTTCAGCCAAGCAGTTTGGCTTATATGTGACTTATAAAAAAACAAGGCCGTCCCTATTAGTAACTTTGTATTAATGTAACATTATTATTTTTTGCAAATTATTTTTTTATTGAAAAATTTCATATTACACAAGAATATTTCTCATAACATAAAATTGCATACCACAGTGTTATTGTTCATTTTCTATTATTACTCTCTTATATCGTCCCTTTTAAGGGAAAAAGGAAAAAGGAAAAATACACACACATATGTGTATACACACACACACACACACACACACCCCCATAAAAATGAATAAATGAATACAATAATTTAAATATAGTAATGTGACTTCCTATCAAAAAACCCCTGCATAATTTTTCATAACATTGAACGTACTCAACCCAATAAGCGTTCATCTGAAAAATCACTAATACATTCTCGAAATCTTTACTTAAAGTATTTTCCATCTGTTTACCCGTCCTATATTACTCGAATGCTGGCACAGATATAGAATTTTTACTATATTTTTGGACATATCTCCTGTAGCTATCCCATTTTTCAACAAATTTTTGTTTTGAATTACCTCTGAGGTTATTAGTTAATTGGGCCAATTCAGCAAATTCCTGTAATTTATATTGCCAGTCTTCAATGTGACCGTATTTATATGTGACCGTATTTTTGTAATGTTTTGTTGAAGTCCTCTCTGTTGCTGCTTCCGTTTTCCGTACACCGCTTAGATGTAGTTTAAATATATCAAGGGGCATAGAAATTAAATAATTTAATCATCAAAAAAATAAAAATTTAAAAAAATCAAGAAACTCTCTTTTATCTGTCCTGAATTTTCCAACATCCATCTCCTTTGCATGCCCGCAAATTCTTGTGTCCTGAGTGTTCTTTTCAAAATGTGGTTTCCCAGCCCAATTGCACTGGGGGGGGGGGAAGCACCACCTCATCCTCTTGAGGGAGGGCCCTGGACATTTGCCCTAAAGTCCTATCCTGATGGGCTGCCTCATTTTGCAATATCTGTGTGACTGATTTCTTTTTTTAAAAAAAATCAAAATCAAAATCAAGAGTTGAGTTTAGCATGCAGCTTGCAGAGAGGACCGTGGCCACTAGATGGCGCAATTAACTTTAGAAAATAGCAGGAGGGCATCTGGGTTTACGGATTCTAGTGACAAATAATCCAGAATATTTTGCTATGGAACCGAACACCAGAGAAAGAAAATCCCAGGACCTCCTTCTTGTGTTGCAAAACATGCTGGCGAGTGTGTTGGGGCGGGGAAGGGAATTGCACATGGTCCAAGAGTTGTGACCCATTAGCAAACACCCCTGTTGTTGTTGTTTAGTCATTTAGTCGTGTCCGCCTCTTCGTGACCCCATGGACCAGAGCACGCCAGGCACTCCTGTCTTCCACTGCCTCCCGCAGTTTGGCCAAACTCATGTTAGTAGCTTCGAGAACACTGTCCAACCATCTCGTCAGAGAGCCAGTATGGTGTAGTGGTTAAGAGGGGTAGACTCATAATCTGGTGAACCGGGTTCGCGTCCCCACTCCTCCACATGCAGCTGCTGGGCGACCTTGGGCTAGTCACACTTCTCTGAAGTCTCTCAGCCCCACTCACCTCACAGAGTGTTTGTAGTGGGGGAGGAAGGAAAGGAGAATGTGAACCGCTTTGAGACTCCTTCGGGGAGTGATAAAGTGGGATATCAAATCCAAACTCTTCTCTTCTTCTTCGTCCTCTGTCGTCCCCTTCTCCTTCTGCCCTCCATCTTTCCCCCGCATCAGGGTCTTTTCCAGGGAGTCTTCTCTTCTCATGAGGTGGCCAAAGTCTTGGAGCCTCAGCTTCAGGATCTGTCCTTCCAGTGAGCACTCAGGGCTGATTTCCTTCAGACTGGAGAGGTTTGATCTTCTTGCAGTCCATGGGACTCTGTACGACCTGCCAAAGGATCTGGGCCTTGAACCCTCAGACCCCCACATGCTGGTCCTTCTGGTTTGAGCACCTTCTGCAGCCAGACAGGCCCCGTCTGGGCTACACAGGAAGGGTGCTGGAAAGCTGCAATGAGCTGAGCGGAGCAATTTCTGGGCTGGCCTGATGGTGTTATTGTCGTTGGGGATTTTTGCTGAGAGGCAAAAGCCAGCTTCTCCAGCTGTTGGTTTGGTTTCTGTAGCCTATAACTGCCTGCAGTGCACGGAAGCCCACAGAATGGATCCTTGCAGGGAGCAGGGTGAATTACCTTTAAATAAAAATAAAAAAATTATGCAGTTTTACGCTATACATTTGAATTCAAACATTAGTCATAATCATCAACATTTAGAATTTGCTGAATCCTTAGACTTCCCTCCACCCCTCCGTGGTTTCCATTGTCAAACTTTTTCTACTGCATCATATAATTTCTCCATCTTTTTAAAAAAATCAATTTTTACCTTAGTTTTTAATGCATTACAAGTGTTACTCAAATCCTGCCAAAGTTTTTAGCTGTTTACGGTGTTCTCTTAAATAAAGCCATTTGCACATAACAAAATATGTATTTTATCAAAGTAATTGTTGAATATTATATTAACATATGTAATATAATTATAATATTTCTATATAGTATTATAGTAGCGTGGGGGTAATAGGGAACTGTAATAGTATATAATATAATATAATATAATAGACCTAAAGGTAAAGGTAAAGGGACCCCTGACCGTTAGGTCCAGTCGCAGATGACTCTGGGGTTGCGGTGCTCATCTTGCTTTATTGACCGAGGGAGCCGGCATACAGCTTCCAGGTCATGTGGCCAGCATGACTAAGCCGCTTCTGGCGAAGCAGAGCAGCGCACGGAAACGCCCTTGACCTTCCCGCCAGAGAGGTACCTATTTATCTACTTGCACTTCGTGCTTTTGAACTGCTAGGTTGGCAGGAGCAGGGACCAAGCAACGGGAGCTCACCCCGTCGCGGGGATTCAAACCGCCGACCTTCTGATCGGCAAGCCCTAGGCTCTGTGGTTTAACCCACAGCGCCACCCGCGTCCATATATAGGCCTACTAAATAATAAAGATGAATATTTTTCTAAAATAATTTTGTAATGGGATCAAAATAAATAAATTATGTATTACATGAAATCCATCAGTAGGCATCAGACTCACACCCTTAGTCTACGCTGCCTGATCATCGGTCTATAAGCACTCTTTAATATTAGATAACAGGTACAACAGCTTGACCTATGTTCAACTGTGCTGCACTGCAGTCTGCAGTTGCATGCCACATGTTTCCATGCAACCAGTCCATGCAGAATGTAGGCACCCTATATATAGAAAGGAGCAAACCGGTGATATATTAAGGAGCAGGCCAGCAGCCAGGGGCCCATGACTTACATCATCATCATCAGAAGAGTTTGGATTTGATATCCCGCTTTATCACTCCACCATGCTTTGATGGTGTTTCCTGCTTGGCAGGGGGTTGGACTGGATGGCCCTTGTGGTCTCTTCCAACTCTATGATTCTATGATTCAGGAGTCTCAAAGCGGCTAACAATCTCCTTTCCCTTCCTCCCCTACAACAAACACTCTGTGAGGTGAGTGGGGCTGAGAGACTTCAGAGAAGTGTGACTAGCCCAAGGTCACCCAGCAGCTGTATGTGGAGGAGCGGGGAAGCGAACCCAGTTCACCAGATTACAAGTCTACCACTCTTAACCACTACACCACACTGGCTCTCGTAGGAGCCTACACAACACAAACACTGTTGCTGTATGTAGGTTTTATTTTATTTGCTTTTTATCTTATATTTGGGGAATGTACATCCAGTTTTTTCCCCTTTAATTTTTTTGGGGACCCCCAAGAGAGTGGGGCCCTAAGCTAGAGCTTGTTTAGCTTATATGCCAATCCGGCACTGGCTAGAAGCCAACCGATAGCCCTCTATGAATGCCTGTTCTAATGATGGCTGTAAGCTACCTCCAGGAATATCTCCTCTGAATCCTAGTTGCTTGGAGCCCCAGGTGGGAGGAGGAGGCGATGACTGAGCCCATTGTGTCCTGCTTCCCAGAGGCATCTGGTCGACCTACTGTGGGAAACAGGATGCCTTGCTGGGAAGGCCTTTGGTCCGATCCATCTGCAAAGCTTTTCTGTTAGCCTCACCCTTTCCCACCCAGATTCCTCAGTCTTCTGTTGGGATAATGCAAAGCTCAGCTTCTGGGCTTCGGAGGAAGAGGTACACTGCAGCGAGGCTCCTCACGGGGTCCTTGCCATGGGAGCATGTTCACCCAGTGCTTTACCAGTTGCAATGGCTCCCGGTGGAGTACCGGGTCAGGTTCAAGGTGCTGGTTTTGACCTTTAAAGCCCTATGCGCTTAGGACCCTCGTACTTACGGGACCGCCTCTCCTGGTATGTCCCACAGAGGACCCTAAGGTCCATGAATAATAATAGCTTAAGGGTCCCGGGCCCTAAAGAAGCCAGATTATCCTCCCCCCAGGACCAGGGCCTTTTCAGTGATGGCTCCGACCTGGTGGAAAGGACTTGATCTCCTTCCGCAGGGCCTGTAAGACAGAGCTATTCCGCCTGGCCTTCAATTTAGCCTGATCCTTCATTCCTTTTTCCCTTCCCTTTTTCTATGAAGAAACCCTTCTGGGACCCCACATTTTAACTCTTCCCTGGTCTCCTTGCTGGCCCTGGCGATGCTACATTTATGTTGTACTTTATCCTGTTTTTAAGCTATTTTTTTAGTCATTTTAAAGCAATGTTTTATTTTTGTTGTTAGCCGCCCTGAGCCCTGTTTTTAAATCGGGAAGGACGGGGTATAAATAAAAAATTTATTATTATTATTATTATTATTATTATTATTATTATTATTATTATTACCGTTGAGGGGTTCCATTTGCTGACAAGCCTATGTCCCCATGAAATCCACAGAGGGGTGTCCCAATTCCAGACGGAAGAGAGAGCCACAATTTGTGCACTGATGGAGCAGGATGATTAGCCCTCATTGCTGTGGGATGCTCTGGGGGGGGGGGAGAGATCATGGGGCCTGGCCTGATGCAGCTGTGTTGCTAAATGCCCTTCATCGTTGCAGGTGGAGGGAGGGAATCGTGGAGCTGGGCTGACGGGCTGTGTCTCTCACCAGACGAGATGATGGACAGGGCTGGTGGCCTTGCTTGTTGCTGGCAGAGATCGTTCCATCCATCCCATAATGAGCTGGCCGCTTAGCTTTTCACCCTTGCCCCTCTATCTGTTATTTCCTCTATCCGACTCTCTCACGGCATTCTTCAGTTTCCCATCGCCCCTGCCTGTCTATTATTGTCTTTCTGCATCCATCCATCTTTCTCCGCCCCGCCCCCACCCGCTTCCAGTGACCTAGTGGATCCTGTCCACCGCGTGGAAAACTCGTCTCCTCCATTCAAGATTTCCCCACCATTGCTCTCACTCGGTCACACACCTTTGCTCTGGTCCATTGCGATGGGATGAATTTCCTTGTCCGTAAAACACCCTTCTTGAAGACAGAGCCTTCCCTGGGGGCTCTCGGATCGTGCGTCCCATAATCATAGCTGTCAACCTTTCCCTTTTCTCGCGAGGAATCCTATTCGGAATAAGGGGGTTTCCCGCAAAAAAAAAGGGGAAAGTTGACAGCTATTCCCATAATGGGCATCTGGCTGGCCACTGTGAGGACAGAATGGGCCTAAATATATTTCAGGATATATAGCTTTAAAGGTAAAGGGACCCCTGACCATTAGGTCCAGTCGTGTCCGACTCTGGGGTTGCGGCGCTCATCTCGCTTTATTGGCCGAGAGCTGGTGTACAGCTTCCGGGTCATGTGGCCAGCATGACTAAGCCGCTTCTGGCGAACCAGAGCAGCGCACGGAAACGGTGTTTACCTTCCCGCCAGAGCGGTACCTATTTATCTACTTGCACTTTGATGTGCTTTCGAACTGCTAGGTTGGCAGAAGCAGGGACCGAACAACGGGAGCTCACCCCGTCGCAGGGATTCGAACCGCTGACCTTCTGATCAGCAAGCCCTAGGCTCTGTGGTTTAACCCACAGCGCCACCTGGGTCCCTATATAGCTTTATTTACACATATAAAGATCCCGAGCCTAGGATGGAGGGGCACAGCATTAACACCCCAGCAGACCTTGCTTCTCGATTAGTCATGGGTTTGGATCCCGCACGGAGCAAGCAGGCCTCTGTGTCACACTCCAAAACTCTGGCTATCGTTCTCCTACATAGGTGCCAGCTTCAAAGGGCACCCCATCCCCATGTTGCGAAGAATCAGTTGCAGAACTGGCCAAGCACAGTGCAGTGTGGCTTCCGTGGCTGGCGGCTCCTCCTCCTGGCATGGAGGGGAAAGGTGTGGGGGGGAGCAGCCCCAGGCCAGTGGGGGCAGGAGGAAGAGGAGGAAAAGTTGGCCGGGTGCCAGAGAGGAGGAGCTGCCGGCCCTTGAAGCTGTGCTTCCACCGTGTACAGCTCCACCCAGGGGCATAGCGTGGGTTGCTGGTGCCCGGGGCAGGCAAGTGTTGTGTCCTCAGTGCACTGGGCAGCGGTCAGTCCTTTCGCCGGCCAGAGTCTAGTCAAGGGAGCCTCTCCTTGCAAACTAGCCCCAACCTGAGAGCAGAGATAAGGCAGAGAAACATGAAGCACTGCTGTGTCTCTGTGTCTCTTCACCCTCCTGTCCTTGCAGTGAGGCACTCTGGGTAACACACGTGGCTCCAGCAGTGCTTTCTCCCTCCCTCTTGGCCGGCTTCTCCAGATGTCCTTGCATCCTGCACCCATCTTGCATGCATCATCAGAACCCCCCCCCCCACTGGAGAGCCAGTGTGGTGTAAGTGGTTAAGAGCGGTAGACTCGTAATCCGGTGAACCGGGTTCACTTCCCCCCTCCTCCACATGCAGCTGGTGGGTGACCTTGGGCTAGTCCCACTTCTCTGAAGTCTCTCAGCCCCACTCACCTCACAGAGTGTTTGATGTGGGGGAGGAAGGGAAAGGAGAATGTGAGCTGCTTCGAGACTCCTTCGGGTAGTGATAAAGCGGGAGATCATAGAATCATAGAATCATAGAGTTGGAAGAGACCCCAAGGGCCATCCAGTCCAACCCCCTGCCAAGCAGGAAACACCATCCAAGCATTCCTGACAGGTGGCTGTCAAGCCTCTGCTTAAAGACCTCCAAAGAAGGAGACTCCACCACACTCCTTGGCAGCAAATCCCACTGTCGAACAGCTCTTACTGTCAGGAAGTTCTTCCTTATGTTTAGGTGGAATCTTCTTTCTTGTAGTTTGAATCCATTGCTCCGTGTCCGCTTCTCTGGAAACCCAAACTCTTCTTCTAACAGCTGGGTGGAGGAAGTAAGGCTCAATCTGGAGGGCCCCATCCCTTAGTCTACTTCTTGCAACGTAGCTTGTTCTTTTGGGATGCCGATGAGGACACTTAAGTGAGCAGAGAAGGTCGGCTGTCCAAACATCTGGGTAGACTTGTTTAAGCAAAAATGTTTTTAGCAGGTGCTAGAAAGAGTCTCTTGGACTTGCTGATCAGAAGGTCGGCGGATCGAATCCCCGCGACATGGTGAGCAGTGGCGTCGCGAGGGGGCGGGGGGGCGGTGCGGTGGTGCAGCCCGGGTTCCAAGCCACGGAGTGGCCCGGCGGCGGTAGCCCGGCGGGAGAGTGCGCATGCGTGGCATTTCGCGCATGTGCAGTCCGTCGTGACGTTGCGTCATGACGTCACGATGCCCCACCCCCCAGGGGTGCCTACGTTCGCCGCCCTGGGTAGCGAGGAGGCTTCCTCCGCCTCTGAGGGTGAGCTCCCGTTGCTCGGTCCCAGCTCCTGCCAACCTAGCAATTCAAAAGCACGTCAAGTGCAAGTAGATAAATAGGTACTGCTCCGGCGGGAAGGTAAACGGGGCTCCCATGCGCTGCTCTGGTTGCGGTGTTCCGTTGCGCCAGAAGTGGCTTAGTCATGCTGGCCACATGACCCGGGGAAAAACTGTCTGCGGACAAACGCCGGCTCCCTCGGCCTGTAAAGCGAGATGAGCGCCGCAACCCCAGAGTTGTCTGTGACTGGGCTTAACTGTCAGGGGTCAGAAAGAGTACAGTGAGGGCACCTGCATGACTTCAATAGGCAGGGAGTTCCAGAGGGTCCGTGCTGCCTCAATGAAAGATCGATTTCTTACAGAGGTAGAAGGGGTGTTAGCTGGAGCAAGGCGCTCTCGCAGGTAAACTGATCCCAAGTCGTTAAGGGTGTCAGACACTAATAGTACCACCTCGAACTTGGCCTGTTAGCAAATTGGCAGCCAGGGCAGATCTCTGAGCGCAAACGCTATATGCTGACAAGGCCTCTCTCCTGTCAGCAATCGTGCTGCAGCATTTTGCGCTAGCTGCAGCTTCCGGATCAGGCGCAAGGAAAGCTTCACAAAGAGCGCATTGCAGTAATCCAGCAATGTGGGAAAGAGAAGGGGTGCCTTGGGGGAGCCCCAATCAAAGCCCCTTTAGCTGCCTCACATGTGGAATTGTCGAGTTGGAAGGGACCACGGGGGTCATCTAGTCCAACCCCGCTGCAATCTTTTGCCCAACGTGGGGCTCGAACCCACGGCCCTGAGATTAAGAGTCTCGCGCTCTACCAACCGAGCTACTCGCTGGGATGCCACCTGGAATCCTTTTTGGGGTGACTAGGCTTCGGAGTAGCCCTTGCTCCGGGCACTTGGGTCTGGAGGGAGGAGAGGCGGGAGGCCCTAGAGATACGAAGGGCTGGCTGCCAGCCAGCAGCTGGGCTCCCAGACACACGCCAAGCCCGGGAGTAACCTTCCTCCTTGTTTATACGGAGAGCTGACCCGACCCTTCCCCATTCACGTCAGATCAGTTGCTGCCGGAGGCATTTCTCAGAGCCGCAGAGCCTTCCCTAGGGAGCCAGGGGGCCATTCCCACACTGGTGTCCCCCCCCACCCCCAGTTCCCAGCCCGGCCTGCCATGGGACAGGAGACAGCGCTCTCCACCAAAGAACAGCCGCCTCTGCCAGCCTGCCTGGCCAGGAAGCCGAGCGAACCAGCACTTCAGAAATAATAGCATTAAGACTTGAGGTTTTCAGATTTCTCGTTCCTTCGCTCGAGGAGAGACGCTGATAGCACAACACACTTGGGTGCCAACCCACAAAGAATGAACTGTGGGTCCATAGAAAGTGCTCCTCCCTGCATTACAGGGGGGGGATGGACTAGATGACCCCTGGAGGTCCCTTCCAACCATTGTATGGTTTTAATTAGTGTTTTTGTAGTTGATTTGTTTTTGTGTGGAGTGCCCTATCTGGGTGGATGGAGCAGCCAAGTAATTTCGTTGTCACCCAAGGGGACAATGACAATAAATCTATTCTATTCTATTCTATTCTATTCTATTCTATTCTATTCTATTCTATTCAACTGTACAATTCTATTTTTTTAAATATTGTTTATTTATTTATTTAGATTAGATTTATATTCTGCGCTTATATATGCCTGAAGTCGCCCAGAGTGGCTGGGGAAATGCAGCCATATGGGTGGGGTATAAATAATGGGGGGAAATATTATTATTATTATTATTATTATTATTATTATTATTAAGATCTCAAGCCGGTTCACACAATAAAATACAGGATTAAAACAAGTAAATAAGTGAAACGGAATAGCAAAACAATAACCCTTTTCACACATTTAAAAGACTGCAGAATTCTATGGTACTATGATTATTAAATTGCGGCAGTTGAATTTAATAAGAGTAATAATTTGAAGCAAGCACAGTGGGGGAGAGAGAGGCTATTTACGTCTCCGTCAGGAGAGCTTTGGGCACGACCCTCTATGTGACATTATCCTGGCTGGTATTTGCCACTAATAATAGACGTCCCCGGGGGGGGGGGTTGTGCCTTGCCCAGCACCTGACCCTCCCCAGGCCCCCCCACCTCCTCAGAGTTTGCAAGGAGCCCCGGGGCCTTGGGCACTGATGGCACGGTGGGGGGAGAGAGGCGGGAGGGGAAAGGCCTTGTCCCCAGTGGGTGGGTGGGGGGGTGCCAGGCTGGGTTTCCCAGCTGGCCTGGTGGACAGCGGCCTGAGGCATTGCAGATGCTTGCATCAGCTGCAGAATCCAAGCCCCTGAGCAGCTGGGCATTCCCTGGCTCCTCTTTCCTGCTGGGCAGCCTGGAAGGGGGCCGCCATATATGGACACAAGGGAGTCTGGGCAGGGGGCTGTCCCTTGTCTTCCTCAAGCGAGACCTTGCCGGCCTTATTCCATCCCCTTTAAGAACCTAAGGAGAGCCTGATGCATCAGGCTGGTGGCTCACGTGAGCCAGTGTGTGTGGGAGATGAGTGGGAATGTGGATGAGGGAATATTGTCTAATATTTCCTATCCCAGCTTGTGCTAACAAGCTCCAAATTAGCAGAGATTCTCATCCCCAATTAAGGGCAGCAAAACCTGGCGATTAAGTTCCTATGAACTTCTATAACAAGGCAGATCCTGGCATATATTTCCCCTGGTTCCCTCTTAAAAGTAAATACACGACACAATGCTTTTTAAAAGTAAAAAGGTTTACTCACAGACATTCCAAGCTTCTACAAAATCTCAGAAAGGCAGGCTAGCTTAGATTAAATGTATATACATGTGGAGACTCTCCTTAAGGGAGGAGGCTCCATCTGGGCCCCCTTGGCTGGAAGCCAAGGGTGCATCTTCTCTTGAGATGTTGCATCCTCGAAGTTCTGATGGAGAAGAGGGAGCATGGCTGCTCACCTGTGTACTTTGAATAACAGCAGGTAAGGCCACTCCCACCTCTGGTCACACAGAGGAAGTGATCTCAGTCCAGGTACAGGAAACTCTAGCTGGAGGACTGAGATCCCTTGTGTACATTCTAGGAATGTTGTGATTGACTGCACCAGTGTTATACATCCCACAGTGTGGTGTAGTGGTTAAGACCGGTAGACTTGTAATCTGGTGAACCGGGTTCGCTTCCCCACTCCTCCACATGCAGCTGCTGGGTGACCTTGGGCTAGTCACACTTCTCTGAAGTCTCTCAGCCCCACTCACCTCACAGAGTGTTTGTTGTGGGGGAGGAAAGGAAAGGAGAATGTGAGCCGCTTTGAGACTCCTTCGGGTAGTGATAAAGCGGGATATAAAATCCAAACTCTTCTTCTTCTTCTTCTTCTTCTTCTTCTTCTCACAAGACACGCTAACGGGAAGCCCACAAGCAGGATTCGAACGCAAGAGCCCTCTCCCCCTCCTGTGGTTTCCAGTAATTGGTATTCAGAAGCATCACTGCCTCTCACTGTAAAAATTCCTTCCAGTAGCACCTTAAAAGGGTAAAGGGACCCCTGACCATTAGGTCCAGTCGTGTCCGACTCTGGGGTTGCGGCGCTCATCTCGCTTTACTGGCCAAGGGATCCGGCGTACAGCTTCTGGGTCATGTGGCCAGCATGACTAAGCCGCTTCTGGCGAACCAGAGCAGCGCACGGAAACGCCGTTTACCTTCCCGCCGGAGCGGTCCCTATTTATCTACTTGCACTTTGACGTGCTTTGGAACTGCTAGGTGGGCAGGAGCTGGGAATGAGCAACGGGAGCTCACTCTGTCGCGGGGATTCAAACCGCCGACCTTCTGATCGGCAAGCCCTGGGCTCTGTGGTTTAACCCACAGCGCCACCTGGGTCCCAGTAGCACCTTAGAGACCAACTAAGTTTGTTCTTGGTATGAGCTTTCGTGTGCATGCACACATCTTCTGATACCCTGAAGAATCTGAAGTATCTGAATACGTGTACAGTATATGCACACGAAAGCTCATACCAAGAACAAACTTAGTTGATCTCTAAGGTGCTACTGGAAGGAATTTTTTTATTTCGTTTCAACTACGGCAGACCAACACGGCTACCTACCTGTAACTTCCACTGTAAAGGCAGAGCATGGGCAACCTGGCTAGCGAGGTAAAAGGTAAAGCAGCGGCGTACCGAGCCGCTTGGCTGCTGGGGGCGGTCAGCTAAGCGGCCCCCGCCTGGGGGCGGGGCATCGCTCCGTAGCCTATGCGTCATGACATCCTTACGAGTTGCCTGGCACAAGCAGCCGCCGCATGGAAGGGGTGCTGGGCGGCGGCTTGGGAGTCACACTTGCGGGGGGTGGGGTGGCGCAGAGTGTCAGCCCCCGGCTGGAACCCAGGGTTGCCCCGCCCCCATCGCCCCACCCTTCCTACGCCACTGAGGTAAAGGACCCCTGGACGGCTATGGGGTTGCGGCGCTCATCTCGCTTTCAGGCCGAGGGAGCCGGCGTTTGTCCACAGACAGCTTTCCGGGTCATGTGGCCAGCAGGACTAAACCGCTTCTGGCGCAACGGGACACCGTGACGGAAACCAGAGCGCACAGAAACGCCGTTTGCCTTCCCGCCGGAGCGGTACCTATTTATCTACTTGCACTGGTGTGCTTTCGAACTGCTAGGGTGGCAGGAGCTGGGACAGCAATGGGAACTCACCCTGTCCAGGGGTGGGTGGTGCGGTCCGCCCAGGTGTCATCCCTGAGGGGGTGACAAAATGGCACACCGCGGGGGGTGGCACTTACCGTGGGGCCTGGGAGTGACGTGGTGGCTCAGGGTCCTGCGCTGCCCGAAATGTCAATGTGGGGTTTGCACCCGCCAGGCAGACTCTGTGGGCCCCGGCCCACATCGTGGCGGATCGCCACGGCCCCCTCCCCGTGTGCAGATCGCCGTGGCGCCCCTGTGGGTGGCTCGCTCCGCCCCTGCCACTCTGGGAACTGGAGCAGCTAGCTATATCTCTGACCCCGTTGCAGGGATTTGAACCGTCGACCTTCCGACCGGCAAGCCCAAGAGGCTCAGTGGTTTTGACCACAGTGCCGCACAGCATTCCAAATGTGGTTGCACCATCGATTTGTATAAGGGCAGCAAAGGCTTGGAGCAGCTCTATGCCTGTTCCTTGCATCCGAAACCCTGGCCTTTGGGTGCCCCTCTCATCACCCCCTTCTTCTCTCTCCGTTGCTCCCCCCACTTTTCGCTTTAAAAAGGCCTATATACCTTGATAGCACTGCGGCATAGATAATGATTACTCATAATAATGACTGGCGGGGAATGAATCCAAAGGCCATCTAGGCTGACCCCACTCACCACCTAAAAGAACAAGGCACCACCACTGTAAAACTTGGCCAACCAAACTAGGGCATTGACAGAGAGGAGAGACGAAGGTAGGCAGACCACAATCAGCCCTTCTCTTCTGGTTCTGCCATCCCTACCAACCAGATACTACAAAGAAGTAACATTGCAGGGGGTTGGAGTAGATGACCCTTGGGGTCCCTTCCATCTCCACAATTCTGTGATTCTATGAAGTTGGCGGTGAGACTCCCTCGGAAACAACAACAACAACATCTGAAGAAGTGTGCATGCACACGAAAGCTCATACCAAGAACAAACTTAGTTGGTCTCTAAGGTGCTATTGGAAGGAATTTTTTTTTATTTTTTATTTTGTTTTAACAATTTATTTATACTCCACCCATCTGGCTGGGTTTCCCCAACCACTCTGGGCGGCTCCCAACAGAATATTAAAAACACGATGAAACATCAGACATGAAAAACTTCCCCAAACAGGGCTGCCTTCAGATGTCTTCTAAATGTCAGATAGTTGTTTATTTCCTTGACACCTGATGGGAAGGTGTTCCACAGGGTGGGTGCCACCACTGAGAAGGCCCTATGCCTGGTTCCCTGCAACCTCACTTCTTGCAGGGAGGGAACCGCCAGAAGGCCCTCGGAGCTGGACCTCAGCTGAACGATGGGGGTGGAGACGCTCCTTCGGGTAGACACTCGGGTTGCGAACGTGATCCGTGCAGGAGGCACGTTCGCAACCCGCAGCACCGCATCTGCGCATGCATGGGTCGCGATTCGGCGCTTCTGTGCATGCGCAAAGTGTGATTTAGCACTTCTGCACATGCACGAGCGACGAAACCCAGAAGTAACCCGTTCCAGTACTTCCGGGTTTGGCGTGGAGCGCAACCCAAGGTGTGACTGTACTGGGCCGAGGACAAGGGATTCTTTAGCTGGGATTCTTGCATGCAGGGGGGGTTGGGCTAGATTACCCTTAGCGTTCCCTTCCAACTCTACAGTTCTACGATTCCTTAAGCGAGGGAATGAAGGCCACCAGAGCACAGGAGGGAGGGTGAATTATGTCCCTGTGGTCTCCTTGTGGAAGGGATGCTTCCTCACCCCACAAGTGGAGATCTCCCCAAATGGGGTCACTTCCCTTCCCTCTGACTGGGCTCCTTCCTCCACTGATCAAAGTCAAACAGACATGCAAGCTGTCAGCAGGTCCAGGATTGATGACTGTAGGTCAAATCCCCTCATCCGGCCCAGCCTTGGTTCCTTGTGTGCTGAGCTTGCTTCCCAGCCTTGCAAAGTGTCCGCTGACTCCGGCAATGCCGGGGCGTCCCGTTGCCAAAAGCCTGTCCCGTTTCGTAGCTGTGAGCCATGCAGGACCCAGCTGCTGGGCCGGCAAATGTCCGGCAGCTGCATCCAGGAATTGAGGCCCTTGGACTGACGCCATCCCTGCTTTTCGGAGGGTCATGTAGAAGACACCTGTGCAGTGATCCCAGCTGGTCCAAAGCTCACGGCCCTGTTAGGTTTGTTGACTGCAGTGTCAGGTGGACAGGATCCAGGGGAGACAGGGCTTCCTCGGCTGGGGAAATGACACAGCAAGAGAAATGGGGTGGGAATCCCCCTCCCCCAGGCCTCTTCGTTCAGCCCAAAGGGATTCAGGGGGATTCTTTGGAGCTGCCCTGATGGCACACCACTTTTTAGTCCTGGAATCTCACAGAATCATAGACTTCTCGAGTTGGAAGGGATCCCAAAGGGTCATCTAGCCCAACCCCCATGGAATGCAGGAATCGCGGCTAAATAATCCGTGGCAGGTGGCCATCCAACCTCTGCTTCAAAACCTCCAAGGAAGGAGAGTCCACCACCTTCCGAGGGAGACCGTTCCACTGTCAAGCAGGTCTTAGCATCAGAAAGTTATTCCTGATGTTTAGTCGGAATGTCCTTTATTGTAACTTGAAACCATTGGTTCAAGTCCTACCCTCTAGAGCAGGAAGAAAGACGCCTGCACCATCTTCCCCCTGACAACCCTTCAGATATTTGAAGATGGCTATCATATCACCAAGGGACGCGGGTGGCGCTGTGGGTTAAACCACAGAGCCCTAGGGCTTGCTGATCAGAAGGTCGGCGGTTCGAATCCCTGCGACGGAGTGAGCTCCCGTTGCTCGGTCCCTGCTCCTGCCCACCTAGCAGTTCAAAAGCATGTCAAAGGATAAATAGGAAGTGCTCCGGTGGGAAGGTAAACGGCGTTTCCATGTGCTGCTCTGGTTCGCCAGAAGCGGCTTAGTCATGCTGGCCACATGACCCGGAAGCTGTGCGCTGGCTCCCTTGGAGATGAGCGCCGCAACCCCAGAGTTGGACACGACTGGACCTAATGGTCAGGGGTCCCTTTACCTTTACCTTTATCATATCACCACCCAGCCTTCTCTTCTCCCTGGGGCTTGTGCATTGCAAAGGAAAACCGCAAAGTGGAGCATGTGCAGAGAGCACTTTCCTAGCAAATGAAATTAAATGATTAAAAAAAGGCAAGAAAGTTAAGCGGGCCTGGGAATTATGCTCCATGCTCCCTCCCCCGTTGCTGCAAAATGTCATCTTGTCTTCTGGTGGGGGCTGCTGTTCTGGGTGGCGGTGGAAGAGAGTTCCCCAGAGCATGTGCAGAGACCCCTTTCCTCAGCATATGTGGTGATCCTTCAGATGCCTGCATCAAATATCTCTCTGTCTATGTCTCTCTCTCTCTCTCTCTCTCTCTCTCTCACACACACACACACACACACACACACACGTTGGCCTGTAAGAAAAAATTCCAAAGCTCAAAATAGGCCAAACCAAATATTGCAAAATAGCGTGGAAGCTTTTAGTTTCTTCACAGTCCTTCAACAGGCCAGCAAGAAAACGGAACAGTGAGATGGGATGGGAAGCAGGCAGGGAGGAAAAAATGTTGGCCTGAGTCTCCATGTTTTCAACAGCCGGAAAAACCAAAACCCTCCCCCTTGCCCCTTCCCCTCCCCCTTTTCCCCATCAAGCCTGATGAAGATTTCTGGAGGGCTGGGGAGCTATTTTGCGATATTTTATTTTGTGATATTTTGGCTGGCCTAATAAAGGTATGCATTGCATCATTGATTACAACCATTTATCACCTACCATCCACTCCAAGTTCCCAGGGCAGCTACAACCATTAAAAAGGCAATGCTAAAAAATGTTTAAAACAAAATGACAGAAATACGTTGGGTTACATCTCCTCAGGCCTCAATATGGACTTAGATCCCCGTGCAATTCAGGATGACATTCTATGGATCGGATAAGTGGATTCTTCCCCACTCAGTGTGTGCTTATTATTGTTTATTTGTTGTATTTATAGACCACCCTTTTCTCCAAGGATCTCAAGGCGGCTTACATGGGTCTCCTCCTGCTCCTCATTTAATCCTCACAACAGCCCTTCGAGGTAGGCTAAGCTGTCAGGCAGAGACTGGCCCCGAAGGCTACACCGGGTGAACCTCATGGCCAAGTGGGAGGATATAAACCCTGGTCTCTCCCAGGTCTCAGTCCGACATGCTAAAGCAGGGGCTCCTAAACTCAGACACCCCCGTCCCTTCCATAAACTCATGTCCCAGAGCCCACCCTATAAAAAGCATTATTCAAAACAGCAGATTCCACGACCCCAGTGAGGAAGATAATAGCACAATAAAATTCAAAGCAGGGAAGATTAATTGCACCTTTATTCAGATTCCAATCTAAACGGCGTAGTTTAATTAATTCAAAAGCACAGATGAACTCAGTCGAGCGGTCCCCGCCTTTCAAAACCTGACAGTCATTTAGCAAGAATCTTAAGATTCCACATTTGGGAACTAACTCGCTGCTCAGCACATTCTCAGTGCAATGGGTGGCCTTGATGAAGTGATAAGACAGTTTCCACACGTCTGACTTACAGCCGCCTTAGCAGGGTTCTTAAATCACCGCCACTTCCAGCGCCCCTCGGTTAATCCCGCCCCCGCCCCTAGGGGGCGCCACGGCGGCCCACTTCGCGAACCACACTGCTCTGACCAATGCACAACACGGGCACCGCCCTCCTTTCAGATGCCACAAGACCCTTTCACCTGCGTGGGCACAGGAGTGCCCCGTGTGCGTGCGCCAAGACGCACGCACGCGCCGCTTCCCGTGCCAGGGCGCAGGGATCCTTCCCTAGCCTCTGCTTGCCACCCCCCCCCCCGCCTCACCCCCGGTGCCCTGAGCACAACAGACAGAGCCCTGGATAGGCTCCAGCTGGAGCTTCGGGGGGGGGGCAGCCTTCCTTTGAGAGCCCCTCCTTTTTTCCAGCTGGGGTGGAGCTCCACTTTCTTTCCTTCTCTCCAGGACATGCCCTGATCCCGCTTCCCTCTGCCCCTTCCTGCCCCCCCCAGCCTCCCCCCCCCACACTTGGCCAGCCTCTCCCTCCCTCATTTCGTCCATCCTCTTTTATTTGCTTCCAACTTCCAGGAGAAGCGGGTCAGAAGAAGGGTCTCCCTTTCCCCTGCCATCCATGGATCTCCCTGTCGGTGCCACCCGCTTGCCACCCTCCGGTTTGGCTGATGCCCTCCTCTGCTAACTCCGGAGCTGGGCGAGCCTGGACTTCCCTGCCCCAGCACCCTTCGGCCGCTCGCCGGGCAGATCCAAGGCGAAGAGTATGCCAGTCCCTGGGTACCTGTTGGCAATCGCCCTCTTGTGCGCTCAGGTAAAAAGAGCCTCCGGGTGGCACCGGGTGGGGTCTGGGGGAGGAGGGAAAGGTGCGGGGGGGGTGTCTTCCAGGGCTCGGGGCTCCTGCCTGCCCTCTTCAAAATGTGGAAAGGGGGGGACAAAAAGATCAACTTCTCCCCATCGTGAAGGTCTTGCCATGTGTCCCAGGAAGCCTCGCCTCGCTGTTGCCCTGGGCATGTGCAGGCAGAGCCAGCGGGAGACGGGTGTTAGATTCCCCTGAACTATCCAGCCTTGCGTATGTTTAAAAAATGCATCTGGGGATCGGGGAGAGCAGGGCAGGGAGGTGCAGGGAGTTTGGAAGGAGGCAAGAAACTATTTCTGTCCAGGCAGAGTGCGCAGTGGTCCTCGCAAAGGGGGATTTTGGGGAGCACAGATTTCTTCTCCGTATGGGGATGAATCAACCCGGCGGGCGTTCATTAGCAGAGGCGTAGCAAGCCCAGGTGGCACCCGGGGCGGAATTTTTTTTGTCACCCCCAACTTTAATTTTAAAAAAATTAAAAAAAAATAAAAATTGTCACCCCCCTCTGATGGTGCCACTTTGCGAGGTGTGGGGGTCGTGTGTGTGTGTGTGTGTGTCTATTATCTCTTTTTTTTTCAATAAAGTTAAAATAAAAAATAATAATAATAAATGATAAAAATTATAAAAAAATAAAAAAATTAAAAAGTGTCACCCCCCCCTCTGATGGTGCCACTTTGTGAGGTGGGGGGGTTGTGTGTGTGTGTCTATTATCTCTTTTTTTCAATAAAGTTAAAATTAAAAAAAATTAAAAAAATTAAAAAGTGTCACCCCCCCTCTAATGGTGCCACTTTGTGATGTGTGGGGGTTGTGTGTGTGTGTGTCTATTATCTCTTTTTTTTCAATAAAGTTAAAATAAATAATAATAATAATAAATGATAAAAATTATAAAAAAATAAACAAAAATTAAAAAGTGTCACCCCCCTCTGATGGTGCCACTTTGTGAGGTGGGGGGGGGTTGTGTGTGTGTGTCTATTATCTCTTTTTTTCAATGAAGTTAAAATATTAAAAAAAAAAAAATTAAAACAAATTTAAAATTAAAAAAAAAACAAAAAGTGTCACCCCCCTCTGGGGTGGAACCCGGGACCCGCCTCCCTTGCTATGCCCCTGTTCATTAGCGAACTTTTTTTTTTGTATTTATTATACATTATTAATTTTATTGCCTTATTTATCGCCTCTACTTATGAGCCTCCAGCGAAGGGCAGCTCTCCGCCTGTCCCGTCCAGAGGGTATTTTTCATGTTGAGCTTGAATTCGCCTTGTCTTGTTTGGCTTGGGTCCTGTCCTCTGGATCAGCCAAAACGAAATGCGCTCCATCGTCTAAGCGACAGCCAAATATGCCAAGTTAAAAGCAGGGGGAAATATGGGGGGAATTAACGCCGTTTTGCCCAGATATTTAGAAAGCTGATGCTAGTTTTAATCTGTTTTTAGTCTGTTACGTACAACTTTTCGAAAGACTCAAATTATTGTTCAGTTCCTCTTATTGCTAATTTCATTGCTGCTGTTTTTGTAAACTGCTGTAAATCTATTTTTATATACAATTAAACGGTGTATAAATTTTATGGAATAATAAAATGCATAAAATGATTATAGACAATAATTTTTGCCCCCGAAAACCAGCCGATTCTCTTGAGCTGAAGCTAACTTTTAATTGTCTTGTAGCAGTGGACCGCCATCTAGTGGCTTTCCCTGGTACAGCAGCTTCAAGATAGTTTTAAAGAACCGTTTTGGAATTAAGGTCTACCTGTCGACGCATTCTGTGTACGACCCATTTCCATTTACGATTGTTTTTAACCGTTCATCCTGCAACATCTTTTATGTTTGCTTTAAACCCACCTTTTCCAGGGAAGTTCTTGCTCAGAAAATTACAGCAGCTGCCCGTACATCAGCGGGGAGTCATCATCTGGGGGGTGGGGTGGGGGTCACACCTATAACAATCAAATTCACTATGTCATCTGTCTCAATCTTTTGAAGCCCCACAAAATAGTCTGTGTCCAGAGTGTTTCAGAAAACACCTCCTCCCAGAAGAACCAGCTTCCGGTCCCAGACAATTAAGATCATATAACAGGCACCCACCCAAACTCGGTCCTCCAGATATTTTGGGACTACAATTCCCATCATCCCTGACCACTGGTCCTGTTGGCTAGGGATGATGGGAGTTGTAGTCCCAAAACATCTGGAGGGCCGAGTTTGGGGGTGCCTGAATAGAAGCACAAAATTGTAGAGCTTGGAAGGTACCCCAAGAGCCATCTATTCCACCCCCCCATGATGCTACTTCTTTGTTGTTGTTGTTTTTAGATACAATTTATTAATTTTACAATAACAAGAAAAAAGAACATCACAATCAAAAATTTAAATCATACATCTTAATTGACTTCCCTCCCCTCCCCCTCCTGGTTCCATTATTTTGTACTTATTCATGCATGTCCATAGAATCTTAAATTCTTAACAGTTCAATTTTAAAACCTTGTTCATGATGTTAGAAGTGACCTTTAAAAGTTCAACTAATGTAAAAGCCGATACACAAAGCTTACAAAGTATGCATTAAACATTCTCCCCCCCCCCTTTTAAAAACAACCAATGTCCTTTTATTTCTTGGGTTTCAAAATATCTAATATGTCCTGCATAGTTCATTAATTTGTTTTTTTCTGATCCTCTTTATCTTCTCTGGTGGTGGCTTCTTCCTTCTATAGCAGGGGTAGGCAGCCTAAGGCCCGTGGGCCAAATGCGGCCCAATCGCCTTCTCAATCCGGCCCACGGACGGTCTGGGAATCAGCGTGTTTTTACATGAGTAGAAGGTGTCCTTTTATTTAAAATGCATCTCTGGGTTATTTGTGGGGCATAGGAATTCGTTCATTTTTTCCCTTCAAAATATAGTCCGGCCCCCCACAAGGTCTGAGGGACAGTGGACCGGCCCCCTGTTGAAAAAGTTTGCTGACCCCTGTTTTGAAGGGATAGGCTGGTCTTGGCCTTTCATCCATTCTCAGATCCAGGAACAAAGACTTTTGCACAGTAAATCCATTAAGTCCTGTACCTTTCAAAACCATAGCTTCTGTTTTGCATTTTCAACGATCTCTTCATATCTTTATACAGTATGTCACTTCCCAGGCCTTCTTAATAATTTTACATTGCCACCACATATGGTAGCGATGCTACGGTACTTCTTTGTAGCATCTGGTGGGGGGCGGAGGGGGGTGGGCACCGGGATGGCAATGCCAGAATAAAAGGGCCCACTTTGGTCTCCAGGCTTTCAGGTAGGAAAAAAATTGTATTTCCCAGTTGTACCGTCTTTCCCCCTTTTTAAGACACCGTCTTATAATTTTTTCCCCTGAAAAAAACACAGGGTGGCTTATTTTCAGGGGGATGTCTTATTTTTATTATGTCAGTATGGTACGGTACAGCCTCCCCCTGCGCGCTGAGCAGGCGGGGCAGAACTCCGCAAGAGGCGCGTTCCCCCCCCCGCGCCTCTCGTTGGTTCGCTGGCTCCCTGCACACGCAGGAGGGGCTGAGGAGGCGACGGGAACAATGGCGGCACCACGGCTTACTTTTGGGGTACATCTTACTTCTCACAAAGGTAAAAAAACCCTGCCATGGCTTACTTTATGACTACGTATTAAAAAGGGGGAAACAAGGTACCTACCGTAGAAAGGCTGCCAGGGATAAAAACCGAGTCCTTCTGCATTCCAAGTAGTCCTTCACTTTTCATAGGCTCAACGCACACATTTGAAAACCAGTGGACTCAGCTTCCTACAAAGCTGGGTTCAGCCTTGTTGCATTGGGGGGGGGTGTGTGTTCCAAACCCTTTGCTCCTGCCTTGCAGAACAATAGCAATAGCAATAGCAATAGCAATAGCAATAGCAATAGCAATAGCAATAGCAATAGCAATAGCAATAACAATAACAATTATACCCTGCCCATCTGACTAGGTTTCCCCAGCCACTCTGGGCGGCCCCCAACAGAATTAAAAGCACAATAAAACATCAAACATTAAAAACTTCCCTACACAGGGCTGCCTTCAGGTGTCTTCTAAAAGTCATGGACAGTGGTACCTTGGTTCTCAGACTTAATCCGTTCCAGAAGTCCATTCCAAAACCAAAGCGTTCCAAAACCAAGGCGCTCTTCCCCATAGAAAGTAATGCAAAATGGATCAATCCGTTCCAGGCTTTTAAAAACAACCCCTAAAACAGCAATTTAACATGGATTTTACTATCCAACGAGACCACTGATCCATGAAATGAAAGCAATAAGCAATGTACTGCAGTCACACAATCAATCAATCAGTAGCTGAACTGGGTTTCACACAGTCACAAAACAAAAACAAAAATGAGGCAAAAACAAAAATGCAAGATAGCAAAAACAGACAGACCTCAGCGTAACACTCAAAGCGGAAGTGTGGCACTCAAATCGGAAGCGTAACATTCAAAACGGAGCACGTTTGGCTTCCGAAAAAAGTTCGCAAACCAGAACAGTTACCGGTACTTCCAGGTTTGCAGTGTTTGGGTTCCAAGTTGTTTGAGTACCAAAGCATTTGAGAACCCAGGTAGTTGTTTATTTCCTTGACATCTGACGGGAGTGTGTTCCACAGGGCGGGTGCCACCACCGAGAAGGCCCTCTGCCCGGTTCCCTGTAGCTTCACTTCTCGCAGGGAGGGAACCACCAGAAGGCCCTCGGAGCTGGACCTCAGTGTACTATCGCAGACCCCACCCAAGGGTGCTCCTTTCTAACTGGTCCTCCGTTCACTTACAGCCGGTGTTGACTTCCGAGCAGCCAGCAGGAGGTGAGTTTCTTGTCCACACCTTCCCCTTTCTGAAAAATGCCCTGCCTTCCCCAGGTGGAAAAGCCACAACCTTCCAAACTGCAGAGTTTGCACCCAGTGGCAAGGAGCGTTTTGTTTCAGCTCTGGAGGGTTCGCCAGCTACAGCCCCTTTCAGACAGAGATGACTTGGCCCCTGCACTCCAGGCACTGGTAACATTCAGGTTGGATCACTGAAATGTGCTCCACATGGGGCTTTCCCTTGAAGACCACCTGGAAACATCAGTCGGTCGAAAATGCTACGGCCAGATTACTGGCTGGAGTTCCATTTAGATTTTATAAAAAGGTAAAGGTAAAGGACCCCTGACAGTTTAGTCCAGTCGCAGATGACTCTGGGGTTGCGGCGCTCATCTCGCTTTACAAGCCGAGGGATCCGGCGTTTGTCCGCAGATGGTTTTTCCGGGTCATGTGGCCAGCATGACTAAGCCACTTCTGGCGAAACCAGAGCAGCGCACGGAAACACCGTTTACCTTCCCGCCGCAGCGGTACCTATTTATCTACTTGCACTTTTTGGCATGCTTTTGAACTGCTAGATTGTCAGGAACTGGGACCGAGCAACGGGAGCTCACCCCGTCGCGGGGATTCGAACCCTCCGACCTTCTGATCGGCAAGCCCAAGAGGCTCAGTGGTTTAGACCACAGCGCCACCTAAGCCCCAATTTAAAACAGTTGTGCTGGTTTCCGGCCCTTATTTGAGATGCTCATGTTAGTGTTTAAAGCCCTCAAATACCTGAAAGACCATCTCCTTTCCTACGGACCCTCCCAGGAGCTGAGATCATCAGAAGGGGCCCTCTGGGTAGTTCTGAGGCTGGGGGGGGGGACAGCCGGTCCAGGGGGAGAGGGCCTTCTCTAGGGCAGCCTCTGAGCTGTGTGTCTGGCTCCTTCACCATGCAGTTTCGGAGGATGCTGAAGATGCACGCTTGAGGTGCATGAGGGTTTTTTATTGCAAGTTTGTTCAATTTGTTTTTAATAATTGTGTTTCAATGCCGGAACCCCTCTCTGGGACCTTAAGGTGAACAAACAATGTTGACCTTAAGGTGAACAACCAACCTTCTGATCGTCACTACGTAAATAGATAAAGGAGATGGTGGCAAATACATAGCTCTGCTTTCCTTTGGAAGCATCAGTGAGGCTGAGAGGGAGGTCTTGTCGCCTGGGCAGCCCAGGACCTCCAGACATGCTGCCCAGGCTTGCGCCCCGGGGACAGTGGCGGATTTACGTATAAGCTAAACAAGCTCTAGCTCAGGGCCCCACTCTCTTGGGGGCCCCCAAAAAATTTAAAGGAAAAAACCTGGATGTACATTTCCAAAATATAAGATAAAAACTAAATAAAATAAAACCTACATATAGCAAGACTGTTTTGTGTTATGTAGGTTCCTGTGGTGTAAGTCATGGGCCCCGCCTGCTAGCCTGCTCTCTAAAATATCACTGGTTTGCTCATTTCTATATATAGGGTGCCTACATTCTGCATGTGCAAACAGCGTGAGATACCTATTAAAGGTAAAGGGTAAAGGGACCCCTGACCATTAAGTCCAGTCGTGACCGACTCTGGGGTTGCAGCGCTCATCTCGCTTTATTGGCCGAGGGAGCCGGCGTACAGCTTCCAGGTCTTGTGGTCAGCATGACAAAGCTGCTTCTGGCGAACCAGAGCAGCGCACGGAAACGCCATTTACCTTTCTGCTGGAGCAGTACTTATTTATCTATTTGCACTTTGACGTGCTTTCGAACTGCTAGGTTGGCAGGAGCTGGGACCCAGCAACAGGAGCTCACCCCGTCGCGGGGATTCAAACCGTCAACCTTCTGATTGGCAAGTCCTAGGCTCTGTGGTTTAACCCACAGCACCACCCGCATCCGAGATACCTATTACGTCAATAAATTACCATATAGCATATATTCAACACAAAAAACAGCGACCATTTGTTGTAGTCAAAGGATAGCTGGACATATAAAGGGCCCCTTACCTTCAGGAGCTTAGCATAGCTGTCAACCCTCCCTTTTTTTGCTGGAAACTCCCTTATTCCAATGCCGTTTCCCGCTGCTATCCCGGATTGTTGCTATCCCTTAAATTCCCCGGATTTCAAAGGAAGCAGCTCCTCTCCCTCCCTGCCGGCCAGGGAGGCTCCTCAGCTGCGTTGCTCGGCTGCCAATAAGGAGTCTGAGACTGACTGGGGGCGGAGCTTGCATGCCTTGTGCAGCCAGACCCTCACGCCCAACCAGACAGCCTGCCTGCCTGCCGTCTATGCGCTCGCTCTTTTGCTCACCCGTTCGTGCGCAGCCTCTGGAGCGAAGGGTGGCGAGGCTACTTGGTGCCATTGCACCGCCCTCGCGGCATCCCTTATTTTCAAATCCGAAAGTTTGGGGAAAATCCCTTCTTTTCAAATCCGGAAGTTGACAGCTATGGATGGAGGATTTTGAGGAGGCAGCTTGATTGACTGGGCAGCAAAGAGAGTCTGGGGGTGGGGTTGTGCCAAGGGCTGGAGGATATGACCCCCCCCCATTGTTCTGCAGTGGTGCCCTTTGAGGAGGTCTGGAGCCGCAGCTACTGCCGAGCCCGGGAGACCCTGGTGGACATCCTGAGCGAATTCCCCCACGAGGCTGAGCACATCTTCAAGCCCCCCTGCGTCCCCCTCTGGAGATGTGCCGGTTGCTGTGGGGACGAGAGCCTGGAGTGCGTCGCCGTGGAGACCCGGACCATCGACTTGCAGGTGCGCCTGTGGGGAAAGGGCTGCCCTGCCCTGAGTCCTAGAACCACAGAGACGTCACGGAATTGTAGAGTTCAAAGGGACCCCCAAGGGTCATCCAGCTCAACCCCCTGCAAAGCAGGAATCGCAACTTTGAATCCTTGAATCCTGACAAGACAGAAGTACTGTTTTGGGGGGACGGGGGGCAGGCGGGTGTGGGGGATTCCCTGGTCCTGAACGGGGTAATTGTGCCCCTGAAGGACCGGGTGCGCAGCCTGGGAGTCATTTTGGACTCACAGCTGTCCATGGAGGCGCAGGTTAACTCTGTGTCCAGGACAGCTGTCTGCCAGCTCCATCTGGTACGCAGGATGAGACCCTCCCTGCCCACAGACTGTCTTGCCAGAGTGGTGCATGCTCTGGTTATCTCCCGCTTGGACTACTGCAGTGCGCTTTACGTGGGGCTACCTTTGAAGGTGACCAGGAAACTGCAATTAATCCAGAATGCGGCAGCTAGACTGGTGACTGGGAGTGGCCGCCGGGACCACATAACACCGGTCCTGAGAGAACTACATCGGCTCCCAGTACATTTCCGAGCACAATTCAAAGTGTTGGTGCTGACCTTTAACGCCCTAAACAGCCTCGGTCCTGTATACCTGAAGGAGCGTCTCCACCCCCACCGTTCAGCCCGGACACTGAGGTCCAGCTCCGAGGGCCTTCTGGCGGTTCCCTCCCTGCGAGAAGCAAAGCTACAGGGAACCAGGCAGAGGGCCTTCTCGGTAGTGGCGCCCGCCCTGTGGAACACCCTCCCATCAGAGGTTAAAAGAATCAACAACTACATGACATTTAGAAAACACCTGAAGGCAGCCCTGTTTAGGGAAGTTTTTAATCTGTGATGTGTTAATGTATTTCAATATTTGCTGGAAGCTGCCCAGAGTGACTGGGGAGACCCAGGCAGATGGGCGGGGTACAAATAAATTATTATTATTATTATTATTATTATTATTATTATTATTATAACTTTGGCCCTTCCTTCCCATCACCCTGCGAAGGTCTGGTGGTTGACCTCAACCTCACTCCATTTATTGCAGAGACTGGGGTCTTCTCAGCGTCCCAGGCTCACAGCTGCTAAATTACATATAAAACCCGAGGCACACTTAATGCTCATAGTACTGTCGGGTTGGAAGGGACCTCCAGGGGTCATGTAGCCGAACCCCACAATCAATGCAGGAATCAGAACTAAAGAATTCATGGCAGATGAACCTCCAAGTCTTACAAGGAACGCTTGAGGTAGGTGAGCCTGGAAAAGAGGAGACGGAAAGGTGATATGATAGCCATCTTCGCATAACTGAAGGGCTGTCCCATGGAAGAGGGAACTAGCTTGTTTTCTCCTGCTCCAGAGGGTAGGACTCGAACCCATAGCTTCGAGGATACAAGACAGAAGATTCCGACTAAACCTGATGGAAAAGAGCTGTTCAACACCTCGGAAGATGGATTCTTTTCACTGGAGGTTTTTAAGCAGTGGTCGGATGGCCATCAGTCATGAATGCTCTAGTTGAGATTCCTGCATTGCAGGGGGTTGGACTAGATGACCCTCGGGTACCCCTTCCAACTCTGTGATTCCACGATGGGTCAAATCCGCAGGACTAACAGTGGATCTGACCCAGGATTTGGGCATGTCTGGCTGAATGAGACCCGCAGTTCAATCTGCCCCAGCACACCATCTCCGCCGTCTAGTGGGGCAGGTGTCCAGGGAGGGACGGGAGCTGGAATGGGTGCAGCTGGCGGAAGGTGACGTGTCTCCCTTCCCCCTTGGCAGGTGGTCCGAGTGAGCCCCATCCTGGGCACGACTCAGCAGGAAGAATTGAAGTTCGTGGAGCACACCCGCTGCTCTTGCAGGTGAAGCGAAGGCCAAGCAGGAGCCCGCATGGGCTGCAGGGAGGTGAAAGAGATGGGAGGTTTGGCGGGGAGGGTCTGCAGCTGGATGTCGGGGGGGGCAGAGGGGCATAAAGGGTTCCCTTCCATGCCGCAGCTCATTCTCGCTGCACCCCAGAATCTATTATCCAAACCACAGCTCAACCCTAGGGTGCACTTGTAAAAGGGCCTCTGAGCATGTGCAGAGTGTTCCCCCCCCCTCTCCTATATCCACCCATTCCCTGAATTTTAGGAAATGTGCATTTGGGACTTTTTAGTTCAGGGAAAAGAAGAGGAGGGTTTTTCTCGCTCTCCTTACACTAGAACTCGTGGACATGCAATGAGGCTGAATGTTGGGAAATTCAGGACAGATATAGGAAAGGGCTTCACACAGCACAGAGTTAAACTATGGAACTCCCTCCCGCAGGAAGCAGTGAAGGCCACCAACCTTTAAAAGAGAATTAGACAAATTCATGGAGGAGGAGAGGGCTATTGGTGGCTACTAGCTAGGACGGCCGCGTTCTGCTTCCACAGTCGGAATGCCAATTGCTGGAACCCACAGGAGGGGAGAAGGTTATTGCGCTCGGATCCTGCTTACGGGTTTCCCACAGGCATCTGGATTGCCACTGTGAAAACAGGACGCTGGACTACGTAGGCCATTGGCCTGACCCAGCAGCTAGGCTCTTCTAATGCTCTTATGGAACCTCCAGCTCCAGTGGCAGTCTATCTACATTCATAGGCTCTCAGGGATATTTGGCCACTTCAAAAACAGGATGCCGGACTGGGAGCTTTTTCTATGGGAGCCACACACACACCAGATCGGCTTCAACCAATCCCTCCCCTTCCGCTTGTTACCTAGAGTGTAAATATATGTTTTCCTCTTTTTCCAGGCCTCGGCGGAAACGTTTGAAAGGCGATAGGTAAGTGGTAAAGGGATGGATGTGGGCATTATGTATGTATTTACTTATTTCATAAGATTAAGACACCACTTGATTGTAAAAAAGAAAAGAAAAAGCAGTTTACAAAGAGAATAAAAGGGTAAAGGGACCCCTGACCATTAGGTCAAGTTGCAGACGACTCTGGGGTTGCGGCGCTCATCTCGCATTATTGGCTGAGGGAGCCGGCGTACAGCTTCCGGGTCATGTGGCCAGCAGGACTAAGCCGCTTCTGGCGAACCAGAGCAGCGCACGGAAACGCCGTTTACCTTCCCGCCGGAGCGGTACCTATTTATCTACTTGCACTTTGACATGCTTTTGAACTGCTAGGTTGGCAGGAGCAGGGACCGAGCAACGGGAGCTCACCCTGTTGCGGGGATTCGAACCGGCGACCTTCTGATTGGCAAGCCCTAGGCTCTGTGGTTTAACCCACAGCGCCACCTGGGTATATTCCCACCGCCACCTGGGAATATATATATAGCATATATTCAACAACAAAAAACAGCGACAATTTGTTGTCGACAATAATATATAATAATAATAATAATAATAATTTATTATTTATACCCCACCCATCTGGCTGGGCTTCCCCAGCCACTCTGGGCAGCTTCCAACAAAATATTAAAATACAATAGTGTATTAAACATTAAAAGCTTCCCCAAACAGGGCTGCCTTCAGATATCTTCTAAAAGTCAGGTAGTTGTTTATTTCCTTGACATCTGATGGGAGGGCGTTCCACAGGGCGGGCGCCACCACCGAGAAGGCCCTCTGCCTGGTTCCCTGTAACTTGGCTTCTTGCAGTGAGGGAACCGCCAGACAGAGGACAGCTGGACATATAAAGGGCCCCATTACCTTCAGTAGCTTAGGACCTCATCAAACCTAAATCCGGCCCTGGGCAGGAAGGTAGCCTTAGCTACCCAATGGCCACATTCAAGGTGCTGCTATCCTATATAATAAAGAGCCTGTGTCCGTCCGTACCACTTTCCGTCCGTCAGAGGAAATCGGCACTGCGCCTGCGTTCCAGTCACACAGGGATTGGAGGACGCAGACCAATAGGAGCGGGGGCAGCGGCGCAAAGCGCCGCTACCCGCAGCCTCCTGCTGTCGGCCATCTTCCTCCGCTCTCCGAAACCGGCTCCCCGCAAACCCCAAAACACTCACCGCTCCGGGAGGGAGGAGGGAGGTCCAGCTCGGGCCCGCCGCCACCTCCGCCCGCCACGGACATCCCCCCGGCAGCAGCAGCAGCCTGGGCCGCTGCTTCCAGCCCAGCCCGGAGCCCGAGCCGCCGCCTCCCCCGTCGCCGCCTCCTCCTCCGCAGCCGCCCGTGACCCAGGAGCTGATCTCGCCGCCGCTGCCGCCGCCGGGCTCCTCGGCGGGGTCGCTGCTGCTGCCGGCCAGCCTGCTGGCGGACGGAGGAGCCTGCCCGGCCAGGAGCTCCGCCCGGCGCGGGGCTCCCGCTCGCCTGCCAGCGGCCGGCGAAAGAGGAGCAGCGGGGGCGGCAGGCACGACCGCACGAGGGAGCGTCGGCTCCTTAGGCTGCCCATCCGTGCTGCTGCAGCACGGACAGGCAGCTCCGCTAGCGCCCGTATTTCTACGGGCTTAATATACTAGTTAATATATAAAGCCCTGAACAATTTGGGACCAGTTCACCTGTGAGATCACCTTACCCCATGTACCTCCCCCTCAACCGCTTCGATCTGTGGAAGTGGCCCTGTTCCATCTGCCACATAAGACCCCGTTCCACATTTGTAAGGAGTCAATATTTTAGTATTGACACCAGGCAGGCAGATGTTGATGCATGTTCTCCTTGTTTATTTTATCTTTTGAATGTTTTATAATAATAATAATAATAATAATAATAATTTATTATTTATACCCCGCCCATCTGGCTGGGTTTCCCCAGCCACTCTGGGCGGCTTTCAACAGAGCATTAAAATACAATAATCTATAAAACATTAAAAGCCTCCCTAAACAGGGCTGCCTTCAGATGTCTTCTAAAAGTCTGGTAGTTGTTTTTCTCTTTGACATCTGGTGGGAGGGCGTTCCACAGGGCGGGTGCCACTACCGAGAAGGCCCTCTGCCTGGTTCCCTGCAACTTGGCTTCACGCAGCGAGGGAACCGCCAGAAGGCCCTCGGAGCTGGATCTCGGTGTCCGGGCTGACCGATGGGGGTGGAGACGCTCCTTCAGGTATACTGGACCGAAGCCATTGAGGGCTTTAAAGGTCAGCGCCAACACTTTGAATTGTGCTCGGAAACGTACTGGGAGCCAATGTAGGTCTTTCAAGACCAGTGTTATGTGGTCTCGGCGGCCGCTCCCAGTCACCAGTCTAGCTGCCGCATTCTGGATTAGTTGTAGTTTCCGGGTCACCTTCAAAGGTAGCCCCACGTAGAGCGCATTGCAGTAGTCCAAGCGGGAGATAACTAGAGCATGCACCATAAGAGTTTATCTTATACTGTATTTTGGAAATGTACATCTAGTGTTTTTTTTCCCTTTTAATTTTTTTGGGGGCCCCCAAGAGAGTGGGGCCCTGAGCTATAGCTTGTTTAGCTTATACGTAAATCCAGTCCTTTTCCTGTCAGCAATTGTGCTGCAGCGTTCTGCAGCTTCTGGAACAGTTGCAAGGGGAAGCCCTGCGTAGAGCACACTGCAGTAATCCAGTCTTGATTTATCCGATGCATGAATCACTTGGGGGGGGGGGTGAAGCTGCCTTTATTGCTCCATAAAGACAGCTTGGTGCTCCCAATTTACCAGGGACAACCCTAGTTTCCCCATCTCTGTAGGTGCCTCCTTATAAACAGCTGGCTCGCTAGATTTACCTGCCTCTTCCTTCTCCAGGAGCCACCGGATTGGGGCCAAGAGGAGACCCCGGGAGCCAAGCCTGACGCCTTTCACACCACTGTAGGTACACAAGAGCACCGTGTTTGCGTGGCAGTTGGCAACAGTAGGAAAGAGGACTTAGCTCATTGGCAGGGGGGAGGGGGGGGGAGAGATTGCCTACTTTTAATGCAAAAGCCTGGCATCTCCAAATTGAAAATAAAGGTCCATTGGGAGAATGTGATGGGAAAGACTGAGAGCGGCTGCCAGTCAGAGTAGACAACATGGTTAGATCCACCAACGCTCTGACCCAGGTGGTTTCATAACTTTATTCGTTACTTGTAAAGCTTCTCAGGTGTCCTAGGAGGTTGAAAGGTCAGGCAAGCCTTGCCTGCAGGCTCTCGATCTAGAAGACGCAAGAGGAAAGAGGGATGGGGAGGGCAGAGGAAAAGTAGCGAGCTCAGTTGCCAATGCTTGAAATTACATACTCAGAGCAGTGAAGTCTGATCTGGAGGGGCACCGTGCTTTTACGTGCATATTTCACACCCAACCAGCACCCCTTAGTTCTCTAGCTGGTGGGTGGGGCCAGAGCATAACCCCACTCTGGCTTCAGGATGGAGGGAGGGAGGGCAATGTTACGATAGGGTTAGCAATGTCCTGAGCTGCCTGTAGGTGCCACTGTTGCTTTAGCCCTGGTGTAAGGGGCACTGTAGGGACCCAGGTGGCGCTGTGGGTTAAACCACAGAGCCTAGGACAGTGATGGCTAACCTTGACACTCCAGATGTTTTGGAACTACAACTCCCATCATCCCTGACCACTGGTCCTGTTAGCTAGGGATGATGGGAGTTGTAGTTCCAAAACATCTGGAGTGTCAAGGTTAGCCATCACTGGCCTAGGACTTGCTGATCAGAAGGTCGGTGGTTCAAATCCCTGCGACGGGGTGAGCTCCCCTTGCTCGGTCCCAGCACCTGCCTACCTAGCAGTTCGAAAGCACGTCAAAGTGCAAGTAGATAAATACCGCTCTGGCGGGAAGGTAAACGGCGTTTCCGTGCGCTGCTCTGGTTCGCCATAAGCGGCTTAGTCATGTTGGCCACATGACCTGGAAGCTGTACGCCGGCTCTCGGCCAATAAAGCGAGATGAGCGCCGCAACCCCAGAGTCGGACACGACTGGACCTAATGGTCAGGGGTCCCTTTACCTAAGGGGCACTGTAAGGTACGTTCCTGTTTAAATCAGCCCTTTATTAATCATGAGGACTAGAATCTCGCTTTGTTCTTAAGCAGGGGGACCTAGCTCAGCGACTGAGCACCTGCTTTGCATGCAGAAGGTCCCAGGTTCTTTCCCCAGCATCTCCAGGGTGGGGAGCAGAAAGGACCCCCGGGTGAAATCCTGCATCTGTTCTCTAGCCAGGCTCTGTCCAATTCTCCTCTCCAGCAGTGCAGAATTCTGGAAAGTCAGCAGAACTAGTGGGGATTGGCACCTTCATCAGACCTCTCCAGCGTCACCCCCCAAACCTGTTGCACGTGGTTTTATTTCAGCAGCTGCAAACTCCCCGGCGCGGGGAGGCTGGAGGCCCAGCACAGAGACCAAGAAGAAGCCAAGAGTTCGCCCCTGTCTGAGAGAGACGTTCCCCTCTGAAGTCCGGACGCAGGCAGGCAGGGCTGCCTCTCTCCCAGATGCCCATGCAAGGACGGCGGACAGAGAACCCCCCGCAAGGCCCAGTCTGTGGGCTGGCCTCCGTGGGGGGGGGGCAGGGGCTGACCATTCCTTGACACTGATGGGATCGGGGGACCCTCCGAGGGGTGGGAGAGACGTCCACTGACTATCCATTAAAGAGTCCTGCTCCCTGACTGGTCCCCAGATATGTCTTACAGAATTCCCTGATCTGGTTCCCGCCAGCTGTTTTGAACTCAGAACTCCAAAACATCCGGAGAGCACCAGGTTGGGGTGGCTGGACCGTGGCATGCCTACGCGTTCCCTCCTTCTTCTGATGACCCAACAAGGCATGTTCTGTTTCTGCACTAAAAAAAAGGGCCTTTTGCCCTTTTGCAAAGCATTCCTGTCCCTCCACCCCATCACTGCCTCCCTCCCTCTTTTATTTATGACGCATAATTCTTAGGTCTGAAACACACGTCTGGTCCAGGCATGCATCTTGCGCGTGGCTGTATGTGTGGAAGTGAGTGTCTGTGCGTCCACCCAAAGGACGTCGCATCGGCTCCCGTGCACTCCTAGTGTGAAAGAAGCCGCAACTTTTTGCAAATGTTGTGTTTTTTAAAATAGTGTTTACTATGCCCCGCCACCCAGTGCTTATTTCTGAAAACAGGAGATGTTATATGGGCTGACTGAAATCGAGGCAATCCAAACCCCAGATAAGTAGGAGTCAACTTTGGCTACTCAGTGGTGGTGAGGTAAAGGCACTCTGCACATGTGCAATGACACTCTTTCCA
>JAWWNI010001525.1:0-53734 GCA_034642065.1 Darevskia nairensis
CCACTGGTCCTGTTAGCTAGGGATGATGGGGTTGTAGTCCCCAAACATCTACAATTCAGGACTACAATTCCCATCATCCCTGACCACTGTCCTGTTAGCTAGGGATGATGGGAGTTGTAGTCCCAAACATCTTACAATTTGGGACTACAACTCCCATCATCCCTGACCACTGGTCCTGGTTAGCTAGGGATGATGGGAGTTGTAGTCCCCAAACATCTACAATTTGGGACTACAATTCCCATCATCCCTGACCACTGGTCCGTTAGCTAGGGATGATGGGAGTTGTAGTCCCCAAACATCTACAATTTGGGACTACAATTCCCATCATCCCTGACCACTGGTCCTGTTAGCTAGGGATGATGGGAGTTGTAGTCCCCAAACATCTACAATTTGGGACTACAATTCCCATCATCCCTGACCACTGGTCCCGTTAGCTAGGGATGATGGGAGTGTAGTCCCCAAACATCTACAATTTGGGACTACAATTCCCATCATCCCTGACCACTGGTCCCGTTAGCTAGGGGATGATGGGAGTTGTAGTTCCAAAACATCTGGAGTGTCAAGGTTAGCCACCACTGGTAGATGAAACCGGATCTAGTCCGGATGTCAGATTTTCTCCCCCTATACATCTTTTTTTTCCGGGGGGGCGGGCGGTGAAATGGGAGGGTTCGGGCCTCGCCGGAAAGGGAGCAAAGCATTGTGGGAGAATCCCTGGAATGCCGGGTTGCTTAGCAACGGACCACCGAGGCAGCAGAGGATGCTCTTTCCCCCACCCCCCACCCCCGTCTGGAGGAACAGAGGGGAAATGGGAGAGCGAAGAGAGAATCCTAGAAGGGCCAGGCTGGAAGGGGACCCCGAGGGGTCATCCAGTCGGACCCCGAGGAAGGCAGGAACCTCAAGAAAGAATATTATTATTATTATTATTATTATTATTATTATTATTATACCACCTATACCGGGAAATAATCCTAGAATGGCGGAGGGGGGAAGCGGGTCAGACTAGATGACCCCAGTGACACTTTCTCCGCTCTCTTTCTTTCTCTTCTCTCTTTGCTCTCTCTCTTTCTCCTCTTTCTCTCAAGTCTCCTTTCCTCTCTCTCTTTCCCCATCCCCCTTCCTTCCTTCCTTCCTTCCTTCTCTCTATTTTCTCTCTCTTCCCCTCCTCTCTTCCTCCTCTCTTTCTTTCTCCTCCTTTCTCTTTCCTCCCATCCCTCTTCTCCCTCATCTCCTCTTTCTTTCTCCAATTTCTCTCTCCCCCCCCTCTTCTCTGTCTCCCCCCCCCCCCCATTTGAGATTCTTTCTGCGCTTTGGGACGATTTCCCTTTATTTTGGAGGAAAAAATTGCTTTTCTCTTTCATATTCTCATTTCCTTTATTTTTGGGGTTCCCCCCCCAAAAAAACTGCTCTTCCTATCACGTGATTCTTCTCCCTCCCTCCCTCCTCCTCTCGGAAAGGCGGAGCGCGGAGCATCCTTTGCAGCGGCCGCCGGGCCAAACAGAGGCGAGGGCCTCTCTGCGCCCCCCCCCAGGAGCGGAATCCCACCCCCTCCCCGGCGCCCCCCGAGCGCAGATTTCGAGGCCTGCCGCGCCCTTTCCCCCCGAAAACGCGCATTTTTACGCATCCAGACAGATCCGGCGGCGACCCCCGCCCTACGCCACCCTCCGGGAGTGCATCGTCCACCGGCGCCCCCCCCCCAAGTGCCCCCTCGCAAAAGGCATCGGGAGGAGCCCCCACTGCGGATTGGGCCTGAGAGAGGATTTCGCGGCCTGGCTGCGCCCCCCCCCCCCGAGAGCGCATTTGGCAGCCGGAGGGATCCAAGAATCCGGCCTCGTCCTCCTCCATCCCTCCCCCCGAGACCGGATTCCACCTTTTCCCGGGGGTCGGAGCATTTTCCCGCTCTGCCGCCTTTCGGGAGCGCAACTTCCACCTTGTCGGATCCGTCCCTGGTTCCGCCAATCTCGCCTGCGCACCCCCACCCCTCCCGAAAGCGCATTTTCCCACGCTGCGCGCAGACTCTCCTCCTGCAAAGGCGCATCTCCTGTCCAAAAAGCGGGATCCTCTCCTGGGCGCATTTCCACGTCGGCGCGCAGCTTCTCCTCCTCGGATCCAGCCCCGGTCCCGCCATCCTCGAAGGCGCATTTCCCACCTTGCGCGGAGATTCCTTTGGCGGCCTCTCCTCCTCCAAAAGCAGGGTCCTCGGGCGGCTTCCACCTGGGCGCATTTCACATTGGCGCGCAGCTTCTCCCCTCGGATCCGTCCCTGGTCCCGCCATCCTCGCCTGCGCATTTCCGCCTTTGGGCGCGCAGCCTTTCCTCGCATCCGTCCTTCCCGTTGGCCTGCGCGCGCGCCCATCCTTGCCTGCGCGCCCGACGGCGCATTTTCCTCCTGACCGTCTCCAAAAAGCGCATTTTCGCCATTTGCGCTCAGCCTCTCTTTGTCTGTCCAGACAGTCTCCGCTCCCACAAAGCGCATCTCCCTCGTTGGCGCGCAGCCTTTCCTCGTCTCCGCGCGCAAGAGCGCATCATTCCCGTTGGCCAGAGACTCTCCGTCGGCGGCCGATTCTCGCCTGCCTCGCCAAAAGCGCATTCCCTACATTGGGGCGCAGCGTCTCCTATTGCGGCCTCCGGAGCGCAACTTCCGCGGGCCGCCGCCACCTCCCGAAGCGCCTTTTACACGTGCGCCCGCTCGCCGGAGACTCCGTTGGCTCCTCTCCGGCCGCCACCCTGCGCGCAACCGGAGCGCATTTCTCCTCCCGTCCGTTTTGCGCCCTGGCGAGGCTGCCGGGAGGAGCCTGCGCCGGCGCCTGCTGAGCGCCGCTCTCTTCGATTCGGATTTCCATTCGCTTCAGGTGAACCGGCCGGCCCCACTGCTGCCCCCATTTTGGGGGTGCTGGCCCCACCCCACCCCGACCTCCCACCCTCGAAATGCGGGGACTGCGCGGCGGCGCATGGGTTGCGCTGTGTCTCCTCCTCTGCTGCTGCTGCTGCTGGGCGCACAGGTAGGTTGGGGTTTTTTGGGGAGCCGGAAACGTAGCAGGGGTCTCCCCTGGGGGGTTTGGGGGGCGGACAGGGAGCGGAGGACTCACCTGTGGGGTTTTTCTTAGAGGCGCACAGGTAGTTTAACCTAAGAGGGGGTTTTGGGGGATGAACAGGTAGTGGGGGCTCACCTGTGGGGTTTTAAGGGGGGCACAGGTAGGTTAAACTGCAAGGGGCTCACTTGTGGGGGGTTTTCAGGGTCCCCTAGCTGCCCCCCGCAGAACAGGGGAGAGACCCCTCCAATTGCCACGAAAAGCATGATGCCCCCATATTTTACATGAAATTTATATAAGATATATTATATTGGGGTGTCCCGGCTGGAATTTGGGGGGCAAGTTTAAGGAGGCCGTGAGAAGCGTGATGCCCCCCAATATATCGAACACCCCAAATCTATATGAACCCCCCCAATATTTAATTCCAGCTGGACAACCCAATAGAATATATGAAGGGCCCCCCAAGTTCATGGGGGCTCCCAATATCTTCTCCCAGCTGGGAAACCCCCCCCCAAATTGGGCACCCCAATATAATAGATTTGGGGGCAGGTTTAAATGATGCCATGTGGGACCCATGGTTTAATCCAGCTGGGCACCCCAATATCCAGCTGGGGCACCCCAATATAATGGGGACCCTCCAATATTTTATCTCAGCTTCTTTGAGGACAACCATGGTCTTCTCCTGTCCTGCAGCCCCTCGACTGGCAACATCTCGGTGGTCAAGGACATTGTCGACAAGCTCCTCAAAGGCTACGATGTCCGCCTGCGACCCGATTTCGGAGGTAAGGCAGCGCGGCCTAAAGGTTAGAGCATGAATCCCCTCAATCGATCAGCAATCAATAAAACGCCAGGTCATATATTAATAAACGATGACCTATTATCCACTTTTATTTCTTTTCTTATTAATCTATGGTTCGGTTTTATTTCGGAGGTAAGGCAGCGCCGCCTAAAAGTTAGAGCATAAATCCGATCAATAATAAATTAGATAATTAATCATAAATAATAAGTTAGTCATAGATTAATAAAATGATTACTTATTATCCCACTTTTATTATGGCTTTTATTATTTTTCTTATAATCTATTGTTCGATTTGCTGTTATTCCTTATTGACTTTTAGCCTTTCCTTCATTATATATTTAAAGTTATGAATTATTCATTATAATTTAATTCCTTAATTTTATGGTGTTATTATTTATGACTTTATTTTATTATTTTATTATTGTTTATTATCTCATCTTCCATTGAGGGCTTGATTTTATGGTTTCATCATGGGATCATTTAATCATTATCATTTGATCACAAGCCAATAAATTAACCAATTGTGAGTTCATTAGCAATTAAAAAATATTTCGTTTTAATATAATAATAGTAATCTATTATTGTATATACCGTATTTTTCTGTCTATAAGACGCCCACATGTATAAAACGCCCCCTATTTTTGGGGACTCCGATTTAAGAAAATGGGGGGGGGGAGATGACCCCCATGTATAAGACACCCCAAAATTTTGGGACATTGTTTTTTAGGGAAAATACTGTAATATCATATATCATATCATATCATATCATATCTCTGTTGTTGTTGATAATGTTATTATTATTATTTCAGGGAACCCTGTGGTGGTGGGGATGAGCATTCACATCTCGAGCATCGACCAGATTTCTGAAGTCAACATGGTAAGTTGGATGAACTCCCGTCGGGTCCGGATTCGAATCCTGCGGCAAAAGATGGATTTCCTTCTGTCCTTCTACCCTTCTTTCTTTTTTGCTCTATCCTTCTTTCCTTCTACCTGTTCCTGCTATCCTTCTCTCCTTCAATTTTCCCATCTCTGCCAGGACTATGCCATCCCCACGTACTTCCGGCAAAGCTGGCGGGGTGAGCGGCTCGCCTAGGGGCGACCTGCCTCTCCACCGTCTCTCCTCCTCTCCTCTCCTCCTTCTATCCTTCAATTTCCCCCATCCTCTCTCTTATCTTTCTCCTCCTCCAGGATTATACCATCACCATGTACTTCCAGCAGAGCTGGCGGGACAAGCGACTCGCCTATGGTGATCTGCCGTTCAACCTGACTCTTGACAACCGAGTCGCTGACCAGCTCTGGCTCCCGGACACCTACTTTCTGAACGACAAAAAGTCCTTCCTCCACGGCGTCACCGTCAAGAACCGCATGATCCGCTTGCACCCGGACGGCACCGTCCTCTACGGCCTGAGGGTGGGCGGGATATTAATGATATTAATCCCCCAATAATCAAGAACCGATTCGCTCCAGCTGGTTCGTTATTGCAAATGCAGTCAATTAATGGGTGGTTTCGTTCTCGCCTAGTGAACACCACGAACTGGCTGATAATCAGTTTTTTATTGGGCGTGTTGATCATAATGGAGCGACTATTAATGGACGGGTCATTATTAATGGATGGATCATGATTAATTATTATTAACTAGTATATTGAAGAAAACGGGCGCTAGCCGGAGGCGGAGCAGCAGGAGCCGGGGGACGGGAGGCTTCGGCGGGGGCGACCGGCTGGCCCATCAGCGGAGGCCGCCTCGCCTCGGACCCCCGCCGGCTGGGCAGCGCGCAGGGAAGGGCGCGTGCCGGACGGGGGGGCCTCCTTCAGGCGGCGGCAGGAGCCTCCGTTAAAACGGGCCGGCGCTGGCCCGGCCGGCTCCTCCGCCGCCGGCGCTGCCTCCGCCGACGTGCCCAGCCCGACGCCGCCTCGGCGGAGCAGCAGGAGCTGCTCACCCTGGAGGGGAAGGGGGCGGAAGGCGGAAGGGAGAAGCTCGCCAGCAGCGGGCGGAGCGGGGTTGGCGGGGCGGCAGCAATGGCGGCGGCGCAGTTTCGCCCGGCCGGAAGTGTCTCTGCGTCGTCCCGCCCCCCTCTCCGCCCCCTCCAATCCCTGCGTCCCCGTGTGACATGCGCAGAACGCACTTCCGTGACACACGGAAAAGCAGGGACATAGGCTCTTTATTATATAGGATGGACGGATCATGATTATTGGATTGATCATGATTAATGACGGCTTTCATCCTTGCATAGTGATCACGGTTAAATATTATCAATTTCAATACATATTAATAGTCCATAAAAATTAGCATCCGTTAAATACTTATCTATTTATACTTATCAATTAATACATATTAATAGTCCATAAAATTAACCGTCCAATTAATACTTATCAATAGGCAAAATTAGAGAAATATTTGCAGGTTCAGACATCAGACCAGGAATATCATCCAAATAGGGGTCGAGAAATCTCCCCAAAATCAATGTATAGCATTCCCTGCATCCATCCATCAGGGATCCCCATAATGGATCCCGGGAACCCACTCTCTCTCTCTCTCCACAGGATCACGACAACCGCCGCCTGCATGATGGATCTCCGGAGATACCCCCCTCGATCAACAGAATTGCACTCTGGAAATTGAGAGCTGTGCGTATCATTCAATTCAATGAAAATTAAATTATTAATTAATTATTAATAATAATAGTTATTAATAATTAAATTAATAATTAAATTATTAATAAATTAATCAAGGAATAATTAAAGTATTATCCAGGAAAAATCCAGGAATAATTTTAAGCCAGGATTAATTTGAAACAGGAATAAGTATGAATAAAATAATAAAATAAATAAAATAATTCCTTGTTAATCAAGGGTTAATTAAAAGGAATTTATCCAGGGATTGCTTTAAAGCAGGAATAATTTTAAACCAGGTTTATTTTAAACCAGGAATAATTTTAAAGCAGGAATAAAATAAAATTATTCCTTGTTCGTCAAGGAAAAGTATCATCCAGGAATAATTTTAAGGCAGGAATAATTTTAAAACCAGGATGCATTTTAAGCCAGGGTTAATTTTAAACCAGGAGGGTTTTAATTGGGGAATAATGTTCATCTGGGAATAATGTTAAAACAGGAATACTTTTCAACCAGGATAATTTTAACCCAGGATTAATTTTCAACCAGGATTAATTTTAATACTGGAATAATTTTTAAAACAGGAATAATTCTAATCCGGGAATTAACTTTAACCCAGGATTAATTTTAAGATGGGAATAGTTTTCAACCAGGAATCATTCTCATTATTTCTTCTCTTCTTCCCTCCCAGACGGCTACACCGTCGACGACATTGTCTTCTTCTGGCAAGGAAACACTTCGGCCGTGACGGGGATGGAGGTCTTGGAGTTGCCCCAGTTCACCATCATCGAGCAGAAGCTGGTCACCCGTGAGGTGGTCTTCACCACTGGTGGGTTCCCCCTGTGGGGTCATCTAGTCTAACCCCCTGGCTGAAATCCCGGGGTTGCCGGACACAGGATGGGAGATCATGGTCCTCCCCCTTTGCTGAAGGTACCAGAGATGTCCTCACTGATACATCTGGATCCTAGGGTCCCATCTGACTTTGCTATCTCCCTCTTTCTCCAACAGGGTCGTACCTCCGCCTGTCGCTCAGCTTCCGCATCAAGAGGAACATCGGCTACTTCATCCTGCAGACCTACATGCCCTCCATCCTCATCACCATCCTCTCCTGGGTCTCCTTCTGGATCAACTATGACGCTTCGGCTGCCCGGGTGGCCCTAGGTGAGGAGATCCTGAGATCTTGCCCCAGGATCCTGCTACCAAGGGTCCATGTGATCCTCCCTAAAGGCAGAACCTGACTTTGTCTGTCTTGAAACCCATTGGTTGGACTCAGGTGAGCATGAGGTCCACCAGACCCTGAGATCTTTCTCCTATGTCCTACTAGCAAGTTGGTGGTCCACCAAGACCCTGAGTCCACCATCAGGGTCCTTGTGATCCTCCCTAAAGGCAGAACCTGACCTTTGTCTGTCTTGAAAACCCATTGGGTTGGACTCAGGTGAGCATGAGGGTCCACCAAGACCCTGAGATCTTTCTCCTATGTCCTACTAGCAAGTTGGTGGTTCACCAAGACCCTGAGTCCACCATCAGGGTCCTTGTGATCCTCGCTAAAGGCAGAACATGACCTTTGTCTGTCTTGAAACCCATTGGGTTGGACTCAGGTGAGCATGAGGTCCACCAAGACCCTGAGATCTTTCTCCTATGTCCTAACTAGCAAGTTGGTGGTCCACCAAGACCCTGAGTCCACCATCAGGGTCCTTGTGATCCTCGCTAAAGGCAGAACCTGACCTTTGTCTGTCTTGAAACCCATTGGGTTGGACTCAGGTGAGCATGAGGTCCACCAAGACCCTGAGATCTTTCTCCTATGTCCTACTAGCAAGTTGGTGGTCCACCAAGACCCTGAGTCCACCATCAGGGTCCTTGTGATCCTCCCTAAAGGCAGAACCTGACCTTCGTCTGTCTTGAAACCCATTGGGTTGGACTCAGGTGAGCATGAGGTCCACCAAGACCCTGAGATCTTTCTCCTATGTCCTACTAGCAAGTTGGTGGTCCACCATGACCCTGAGTCCACCATCAGGGTCCTTGTGATCCTCCCTAAAGGCAGAACCTGACCTTTGTCTGTCTTGAAACCCATTGGGTTGGACTCAGGTGAACATGAGGTCCACCAAGACCCTGAGATCTTTCTCCTATGTCCTACTAGCAAGTTGGTGGTCACCAAGACCCTGAGTCCACCATCAGGGTCCTTGTGGTCCTCCCTAAATATAGGGCCCTCTTGACATTCAATGGGTTGGATCAGGTGAAGTTGGAGCACCACAAGCCGCTGAGAACCTTCTCCCATATCCCGGTGGCAAGCTAGTAGGACATAGGTCCACCATCCATCTATTGGTCCATCTGATTTTCCTTAAAGGCAGGACCCGACCTTGATCCCATTTGGTGAAGTGGCGCCCAGTTCTCCGACACATTAAGGTCATATGGAATCCAGATTCAAGATGAAATCATTGGATTTCCATGGATGTTTTTAGATATATAATCAATTAATTTCTGAGTATGAAAATGTTTCATTTCAATAGGCGTTTCTATATATATCCGTCTTCAATCACAATATTGATTGATTTCAGAGTATGAAAACGTTTGATTTCAATATATCAGCCCCCATTCTTGGATATTACAAAAATATTTTGATCACTGATCATGACAGAAGTTTGAATTATGGTGACTTCCCCGCGCTATAATTCCCGGCCACCCAACTAACCCTGTCTCTTCTCCCACCCACCGTGGCACCCAGGGGTGACGACTGTCCTCACCATGACGACCATCAACACCCACCTCCGGGAGACGCTACCCAAGATCCCGTACGTCAAGGCGATTGACGTCTACCTGATGGGCTGCTTCGTATTCGTCTTCCTGGCGCTGCTGGAATACGCCCTGGTGAACTACATTTTCTTTGGGCGAGGGCCCCGCCAGCAGAAGAGACGTGCCCGGCGCCTGGAGGTCCGGACTCAGGTGCGAGATTCCTATCTAAAAAGCGGGTGGGGATGGGCGACCCCCGGGGGCCAAATTCGAGGCCGAGATCCCTGCGGGTTGGGGACAGATGACCCCTGAGCTCCCTTCTCTCCTTCCAGCCCGACCCGTACGGCAACCTCCTCCTAGCCGGAGTCTCCGACAGCAACTGCCCGCTCTTCTCCACGTCGCCCTCGCCAGACCCTCGCCCCTGCGGCCTGCGGCGGGTTCGAATCTTCAGGCACCGCCCTACACTCCAGGAAGGTACCCGCCTGCCGCACCGCCCGGGCCAACTGCCCGCCTGCGCCGGAGGTCCTCCAAGCTGAAGCTGAAGATCCCCGACCTGGCTGACGTCAGCACCATTGACAAGTGGTCCCGGGTCCTCTTCCCCATCACCTTCGGCTTCTTCAACCCTCCTCTACTGGTTGTACTACGTCAACTGACGTCCAACAGGGAGAGCGCCAGGCACCGGGTTCTGGTCCTGCCCCCACGCCTACCCCAACCTTGCCTCCTCTCCGCTTCCCGTTTGTCCTGTCCCCTCCTCTTCCCTTAAGAGTCACTTCCTGTACACTCTCAGGCACTTCTGTTCTCTCACAGCCCCTTCTGGTTTCACCCCTGTCCCCTTCAATTCACTTCCTCTTTGCTCTCAGGCACTTCCTGTTCCCTCACAGTCCCTTTTACTCTCCCTCAGAGTCCCTTCCTGTTCTCTCACAGCCACTTCCTGTTCCCTCTGAGGGACTTTCTGTTCCCTCACAGTCCCCTTTCTTCTCCCTCAGAGTCCCTTCCTGTTCTTTCACAGCCACTTCCTGTTCCCTCTGAGGGACTTTCTGTCCCCTCACAGTCCCTTTCTTTCTCCTCAGAGCCCCTTCCTGTTCTTTCACAGCCACTTCCTGTTCCCTCTGAGGGACTTCCTGTTCCCTCACAGTCCCTTTTACTCTCCCTCAGAGTCCCTTCCTGTTCTTTCACAGCCACTTCCTGTTCCCTCTGAGGGACTTTCTGTTCCCTCACAGTCCCTTTCTTCTTCCTCAGAGCCCCTTCCTGTTCTTTCACAGCCACTTCCTGTTCCCTCTGAGGGACTTCCTGTTCCCTCATAGTCCCTTTCATCTCCTTCACAATCCCTTCCTGTTCTCTCCCAGTCCCTTCTTATTCTCTCTGTCCCTTCCTGTTCCCTTAAATTCCCTTTCATTTCTCCCTCACAGCCCACTTCCTGCTCCCTCTCAGGGACTTCCTGTTCCCTCACAGTCCCTTTTACTCTCACCTCAGAAGTCCCTTCCTGTTCTCTCACAGCCACTTCCTGTTCCCTCTGAGGGACTTCCTGTTCCCTCACAGTCCCTTTTACTCTCCCTCAGAGTCCCTTCCTGTTCTCTCACAGCCACTTCCTGTTCCCTCTGAGGGACTTTCTGTTCCCTCACAGTCCCTTTCTTCTCCCTCAGAGTCCCTTCCTGTTCTCTCACAGCCACTTCCTGTTCCCTCTGAGGGACTTCCTGTTCCCTCATAGTCCCTTTCATCTCCTTCACAATCCCTTCCTGTTCTCTCCCAGTCCCTTCTTATTCTCTCTGTCCCTTCCTGATCCCTTAAAGTCCCTTTCATTTTTCCCTCACAGCCACTTCCTGCTCCCACTCAGGGACTTCCTGTTCTCTCACAGTCCCTGCTTATTCTCTCTCAGTCCCTTCCTGTTCCCTTAACAGTTCCTTCCTGTTCCCTTAAAAGTTCCGTCCTGTTCCCTCATGGCGCCTTTCTGTCCCTCCCCCGCCCCTCCCCTCCCCACTTCCTGTCTCTTTGCAGCCACTTCCTGTCCCCAAACCAGCCATGGAGAACCCACCGTTTCGAGTAACGGAAATGAGGAACAAGCCACGCCTCCCAACTTCCAGTACTTTCTCTTCCTCGGACCGGCCGGGCTTCCTTCTCGCCGGCCACTTCCTTCCGTTGCTTCTGCCATTACAGGTTCCGGCTGACGGACTTTTCCGGAACCGACTTGAACCGAGTTTACAGTTTTCTACCTAGCGACCGACCGACCAATGGGATCTCACCGTTCTCACATTTTAGGTTTTTTCCCCTTGTTGTTCTGGGAGGGATTTGGGGAAAGTGGTCCTGAGCGTGTGCAGAGTTCCTTTTTCCCCCCCTAAGCAATGTACATGAACCTTAAAAAAACACATTTTGGAAACTGTTCGATATTCGTCGGTCGGGAATCTTTCTTGTCTTTTTTTTTTTCCTTATAAAATCGGAGAATTTCACTTTAAATATACAGCCTTGGAAGAAAAACAACCACCGGTGTCCGTTTCTTTCCTTTCAAAAATGGGTTTGCGGGGATATGTTTTATTATACTAAAACATCATATATCATATCATATAGATATTAATTAGATCTAATTTACATTTATATGATATACACACATACTTAGACATATAATTATTGATATATTCTTATATTAAGGTAAAAGGACCCCTGACCATTAGGTCCAGTCGTGTCCGACTCTGGGGTTACGGCGCTCATCTCGCTTTATTGGCCAAGAGCCGGCGTACAGCTTCCGGGTCAAGTGGCCAGCATGACTAAGCCGCTTCTGGCGAACCAGGGCAGCGCACGGAAACGCCGTTTACCTTCCCGCTGCAGCGGTTCCTATTTATCTACTTGCACTTTGACGTGCTTTCGAACTGCTAGGTTGGCAGGAGCTGGGACCGAGCAACGGGAGCTCACCCCGTCGCAGGGATTCGAACCGCCGACCTTCTGATCGGCAAGCCCTAGGCTCTGTGGTTTAACCCACAGCGCCACCTGGGTCCCCCAGTGGACGCTCGGGTTGCCAACGCAATCCGTGCGGGAGGCGCATTCGCAACCCGCAGCGTCCGCAACCCATGCCACTCTCAGTGGTGGACCACTCTCAATTTGACGCTTCTGTGCATGCTCAAAGCGCGATTTAGCGTGTCTGCACATGCGCAAGCGCTGAAACCCAGAAGTAACGCGTTCCGTTACTTCCGGGTTCGGCGCGGTGCGCAACCTGAAATCACGCAACCTGAAGCGGCCGTAACCCATGGTACGATGGTATATTCAATATATTATCAGATGTATATAAATAATATGTGTTGCATAATTTATCATATATTTATCTTGTTTATCGTTTTATATATATACTAGTGGACGTTCAGCCCGTTAAATTAACGGGCGCTAGAACATCCGTTCTTCCTTCCCTGTTTCTCCCTCCCCCCTCCCTCCCTCTGTTCTTCCTTCCTTCCTCTCTCCCTACATTTTCCCATTCTTCCTTCCATGTTTCCTTCCTTCCTTCCTTTCTCCCTCCCTCCCTTTCTCTATTCTCCCTCCCTCCCTCCCTCCCTCCCTCCCTCCCTCCCTCCCTCCATTTTCCCGTTCTTCTTTCCCTGTTCCTTCCTTCGCAACGACAGCGCCCCCGCCCCCGCCAGCCTCTTCCTCCTCACAGCTCCGTCATCGTCGTCCGCGGCGGCGCCTCAGCCTCCGTCGGGTGCAGTTTCGGCCGGCCGCTCGAAGTGTCTCTGTGTCGTCCAATCCCTGTGTCCGTGGGGGACATGCGCAGTAGCGCAAACCCACGGACGGACGGACGGCACGCAGAGACACTTGCACTTTATTATATAGGATATATATATTTAAAATTGGCAGGAAAAATGCAACCACTATGCAGTGAAATATAGTTATAGATATCATTATCGAATATTTCTATATACATACCATTTATATTTATAATTATTTTCCATGAACCGCCCTGAGACCTCCAGGTATATATATTTGCTGTTGTTGAGTCGTTTAGTCGTGTCCGCCTCTTCGTGACCCCATGGACCAGAGCACGCCAGGCACTCCTGTCTTCCACTGCCTATCTATCTATCTATCTATCTATCTATCTATCTATCTATCTATCTAATCTCTATCTATCTATCTAATCTCTATCTATCTATCTATCTATCTATCTGTTGTTGTCGTTCAGTCGTGTCCGACTCTTCGTGACCCCATGGACCAGAGCACGCCAGGCACTCCTGTCTTCCACTGCCTATCTATCTATCTATCTATCTACCCTGTTTCCCCTTTTTTAATACGTAGTCATAAAGTAAGACATGGCAGGGTTTTTTTTACCTTTGTGAGAAGTAAGACGTACCCCAAAAGTAAGCCATGGTGCCGCCATTGTTCCCGTCGCCTCCTCAGCCCCTCCTGCGTGCGCAGGGAGCCAGCGAACCAGTGAGAGGCACGGGGGGGAAACGCACCTCTTGCGGAGTTCTGCCCCACCTGCTCAGCACGCAGGGGGAGGCTGTACCATACCATACTGACGTAATAAAAATAAGACATCCCCCGAAAATAAGCCACCCTGTGTTTTTTTGAGGGAAAAAAATTATAAGACGGTGTCTTAAAAAAGGGAAAAGACGGTATCTATCTATCTATCTAATCTCTATCTATCTATCTATCTATCTATCTATCTATCTATCTATCTATCATCTATCTGTTGTTGTTGTTCAGTCGTTCAGTCGTGTCCAACTCTTCGTGACCCCATGGACCAGAGCAGGCCAGGCACTCCTGTCTTCCACTGCCTATCTATCTATCTATCTATCTATCTATCTATCTATCTATCTGTTGTTGTTGTTGTTCAGTCGTTCAGTCGTGTCTGACTCTTCGTGACCCCCTGGACCAGAGCACGCCAGGCACTCCTGTCTTCCACTGCCTATCTATCTATCTATCTATCTAATCTCTATCTATCTATCTGTTGTTGTTGTTGTTCAGTCGTTCAGTTGTGTCCAACTCTTCGTGACCCCCTGGACCAGAGCACGCCAGGCACTCCTGTCTTCCCCTGCCTATCTATCTATCTATCTATCTATCTATCTATCTATCTAATCTCTATCTATCTGTCTATCTGTCTATCTATCTATCTATCTATCTATCTATCTATCTATCTATCTGCCCCATGGACCTGAGCACGCCAGGCACTCCTGTCTTCCCCTGCCTATCTGTCTATCTATCTATCTATCTAATCTCTATCTATCTGTCTATCTGTCTATCTATCTATCTATCTATCTATCTATCTATCTATCTATCTATCTGCCCCATGGACCTGAGCACGCCAGGCACTCCTGTCTTCCACTGCCTATCTATCTATCTATCTATCTATCTATCTATCTATCTATCTATCTAATCTCTATCTATCTATCTATCTATCTATCTATCTATCTATCTGTTGTTGTTGTCGTTCAGTCGTTCAGTCGTGTCCGACTCTTCGTGACCCCATGGACCAGAGCACGCCAGGCACTCCTGTCTTCCACAGCCTATCTATCTATCTATCTATCTATCTATCTATCTATCTATCTTTCTGTTGTTGTTGTTCAGTCGTTCAGTCGTGTCCGCCTCTTCGTGACCCCATGGACCAGAGCACGCCAGGCACGCCTATCCTCCACTGCCTCTCGCAGTTTGGCCAAACTCATGTTAGTAGCTTCGAGAACACTGTCCAACCATCTCATCCTCTGCCGTCCCCTTCTCCTTGTGCCCTCCATCTTTCCCAACATCAGGGTCTTTTCTAGGGAGTCTTCTCTTCTCATGAGGTGGCCAAAGTACTGGAGCCTCAACTTCAGGATCTGTCCTTCTAGTGAGCACTCAGGGCTGATTTCTTTAAGAATGGAGAGGTTGGATCTTCTTGCAGTCCATGGGACTCTCAAGAGTCTCCTCCAGCACCAGAATTCAAAAGCATCCATTCTTCGGCGATCAGCCTTCTTGATGGTCCAGCTCTCACTTCCGTACATCACTACTGGAGGTGTGTGTATATGTGTATGTATAATATATATTCTTTTATATCATATGTATAATATATCATAATGTATATCTACATTAACTATATAACTTATATTGATTTGCATCTTTCGATCTACCCATATTTACAATCAGCTCCAAGAGAAAGTTTTTTGCTTCTAAAATGGAAAAAAAAAAAAAAACAGGAGGGGAAGTGTGTGTGTTTTTTCAGGGGGGGAGAGAAATTTTGGGCAATAAAATAAGCATCTATCATTAAAATTACAAATAAATGAATAAACTTTTCATCGAAGAGCAGAGAAACGAAGAGGCTGGGGAGAGGATTTGAACTCAGAGATGTGGACAGGAAATGGCTACAAGATATCAAGATATTACATTTCATGGTAAGATTTCATTCAAATCGTTTCAAAAGCAAAATCATTTCAAATTGAAAAATGAAATTAAGGCATTTTTATTGGAGACTTTTGATCGCCAAAATTGTTTCAAAACCAAAATCATTTCAAATCAGAAAATGAAATTAAGGCATTTAATTAGAAACTTTCAATCTCCAAAATCATCATTTCAAAATCATCAAAATCATTTCAAAACCAAAAGGAAGGGAAGACATTTTATTTGGGGCTTTCCATCACCTTCCTTGCCACATGGTATTTTCAATTTTTAAAATAATTTTTAAAATTAAATTATAGTTATACTTAAATTTAATAATCATTTAAATAATTTATTATGTTTAAGAATTATTAAAATGATTAAAAACTTTTCATAATTAAAGGATTGATGTAATTTTAAAAATTTAAAAACCCATGCATTTATTGAAATTATTAATCTTTAAATTAAAAAAAATATAGAAATGATTACATAATTTTTAAATTTAACAATCATCGAAACGATTAAATCATTTTTAAATTGATCTCTGAAATGATTAAACATTTTTTACATTTATCATTGAAACGATTAAATGATTTTTAAATTGAAAAATCATTGAAATGATTCAACGATTGTTAAATTCAAAAATGATTGAAATGATTAAATGATTTTTAAATTCAACCATTAAAACCATACTTTTCAACGCCACACAGCCTTGAAAAATCTTTCCTCCCGGAATAAAAAGCTCCCTTCAATTGTGTTGTTAGACCTAATTTGCATATAATTTGCAAAGGCAGGATAGAAAGACTATGGAGAGATTTGTTCGTTCTTGGCTACTGCATGCTGCAGCCGGCTTCAGGGAGGAATTCCTGCAGGTAGGTGACAGCCGCTTTGGACAGGTAAGTCATGGTGCCGAAGCGCCCGCTGGGGGCGCTGTCATAGAGCAACGTGCAGATGCCTGTGGCGGGGTCCCTCTCCAGCATGGCATCATCCGCACCCAGGACTTTCTGCATTTGGGGCAGAAAAGGAAAGAGGAGACAAGAGTCAAGGCCAGAAAGCATAAATCGGTGCCGTGATCCCACTGTTGACACCAATGTCACCAGTTTAGCTGCTCCGTTTCCCCGGGAATTACGCTGTGGGGCCGGGTGATCGATCAATAAATCATCCCAAACAGGTGCAGGAAATCCATAAAGACAATTGGCCAAAAATACGGGTGAGACGTCGCAGTTCGGTGCCGCAATCCCACTTCTGACACCAATTTTGCAAGCAACGCTGCTCGGTTCCCCCAGGACCGCCACATCCAAGGGTGCCTGCCCTCACCTGCTCCTGGCGGAACGCTTCATCCGCCATCTTGATGATGTCGTCGATGCCAACAAGCCTCCCGGCACCGGCAAAGTCGACCTCAGCCAACAGGGTCAACACCCATATGGTTTCGACGCAGAGCTGCCGGTACTCTGGCTGCGGGATCTTGTTGAGCGCTGACTCGACACCAACGGCAAACTTGATCTCGCCCGGCGTCATCTGCCGAAAACGGGCATCAGGATTTGAATCCGGGTCCGGTGAGAAATGGTAAAGAAACCAGGGGAGGTTCTCCTCTCTTCTCAGTCTTGCTCTTTTCATCTCTGTTTTAATCCCTCTTTTTTAATCCCTCTTTCAATCCCTCTATCTCTCCATGTCTCCTTTCTCTTTCAATCTCTCTCTGTCTCCATCTCTCCCTCTTTCTCTCCCTCTACCGTATTTCTCCTAAAATAAGACACCGTCTTATATATATTTCCCCCCCCCCTCAAAAAAACACAGTATGGCTTCTTTTCGGGGGCTGTCTTATTTTAACGGCTCCGCGTCGGGACGCAGCTTAAGCAGGCATCCCCAAACTTCGGCCCTCCAGATGTTTTGGACTACAATTCCCATCATCCCTGACCACTGGTCCTGTTAGCTAGGGATCATGGGAGTTGTAGTCCCAAAACATCTACTATTTGGGACTACAATTCCCATCATCCCTGACCACTGGTCCTGTTAGCTAGGGATGATGGGAGTTGTAGTCCCAAAACATCTACTATTTGGGACTACAATTCCCATCATCCCTGACCACTGGTCCTGTTAGCTAGGGATAATGGGAGTTGTAGTCCCAAAACATCTACAATTTGGGACTACAATTCCCATCATCCCTGACCACTGGTCCTGTTAGCTAGGGATGATGGGACTTGTAGTCCCCAAACATCTACAATTTGGGACTACAATTCCCATCACCCCTGACCACTGGTACTGTTAGCTAGGGATGATGGGAGTTGTAGTCCCCAAACATCTACAATTTGGGACTACAATTCCCATCACCCCTGACCACTGGCCCTGTTAGCTAGGGATCATGGGAGTTGTAGTCCCCAAACATCTGGAGGGCATCAGTTTGGGGATGCCTGGTGTTAAGGGAGAGGCGCCACATCCCTATGTCTTATTTTCAGGGGATGGCTTCTATTTCTCCAATGTGTAGAAATCCTGCTCCGGCTTCTTTGAGGAGAAACAGGGTATCTCTCTTTCAATTTATCTGCCTCTCCCTGTCTCCATCTTTCTCTCATTATCATCATCATCATTAGTATTATTATTACATGTCGGTGGGGAAACCGAGTCGCCATTACCTCTTGGGTGGTGGAAGACGGGAGGACAAAGCCGCTGATGGACAGACCGAGGCACTGGGAAGAAAAGTGGAGTAGAAATGGAGTCACCCTCTTGACAGATTTGCACCCAGGATCTGCTCCACATTCACACTCAGATTTGCACACACACCAGATTCGATCTCGTAAAACTCAGAGATTCGTTCCTGCTCCGGAGTCACACCAGATCTGGTGCTCACCTTCTGCAGGACCTTCCACACCTTCGGGTAGAAGCCCACCGGCACCCGGTTGAGGGCGCCGTCGAGACGCCGCCGACGCCGCCACCCGCCTTGACGCGTCTCTTTGGCGGGCCGCCGATCGCCCCCCTGTTGGATTTCGCTCCTGAGCTGGGCGATTCCGGCACGCTCTGTTTTGGTGGCGCCGGCCGTTTCGCGGATGGAGACGCCTGGCGCCGAATTGGCAGTCCGCACTGCAGGGAGAAAGTGGGGTTTTCAGTGCCGGGTCGGGGCGGAAGGGAGCCCCCCGAGGAATCTAGTCTGACCCTGCAAGGACTGACCGCTGCGCTCGACGCCAAATTCCTTTCCGCTCAGGATGTGGTGGAGGAGGCTTTTGACATCTGACGGGCTGAGGTTCAACAGGCTCTGCGTGGCTTCGTTGGCTGGGAGATAGGGTGGGAGAGGGGGAAGGAAGAAGGAAGGGAAGGGAAGGAATGGTAAGCAGAAAAAGCAGAGAAAGAAAGAAAGAAAGAAAGAAAGAAAGAAAGAAAGAAAGAAAGAAAGAAAGAAAGAATAAAGAGACAGCAGAGAAAGGAAGAAGAGAAAGAAGGAAGACAAATAAAGAGATGAAGCAGAGAATAGAAAAAAGGAGAAAGGTAGAAAGCAGAGAAAGAAGCAAGAAAATGCAAAGAAAGGTAGAAAGAAGAGAAGGAAGGAAGGAAGAAGGAAGAGAAAGAAAGGACAGCAGAGAATGAAAGAAGAGAGGAATTAATACAAAGCAGAGGAAGGAAGGAAAAGAAAGAAAGAAAGAAAGAAAGAAAGAAAGAAAGAAAGAAAGAAAGAAAGAAAGAAAGAAAGAAAGAATAAAGAGACAGCAGAGAAAGGAAGAAGAGAAAGAAGGAAGACAAATAAAGAGATGAAGCAGAGAATAGAAAAAAGGAGAAAGGTAGAAAGCAGAGAAAGAAGCAAGAAAATGCAAAGAAAGGTAGAAAGAAGAGAAGGAAGGAAGGAAGAAGGAAGAGAAAGAAAGGACAGCAGAGAATGAAAGAAGAGAGGAATTAATACAAAGCAGAGGAAGGAAGGAAAAGAAAGAAAGAAAGAAAGAAAGAAAGAAAGAAAGAAAGAAAGAAAGAAAGAAAGAAAGAATAAAGAGACAGCAGAGAAAGGAAGAAGAGAAAGAAGGAAGACAATCGCACATGTCTGCTATTATATGGGACTAGTAAATTAAGCCTGTTACAAAAACAGGCGCTAGAAAGCTCTCCGGCCCCGCCGCCGCCCCTAAGTCCCTCTCTCGCTGACCCTGCTCGCTTTCTCGCCGTCTCTGCGCTCCCTGTCTGCCTGCTTCTCCGTCGCCGCCGCCGGCCTCCTTCCCTCTCTCGCTTGGCGCTGCTTCCCTCGCGCTTTGGCGAGAATCGGCAGTGGGAAGTTCCGCTGGAGTTGGGCGGCAACGGGAGGCAAGCAGTAAAGGCGGCAGTGGGCTTTGGCAACCTCGCCATGTCCGTGAGAGGCAGCGGCGCTGGCGCAACTGAGAACGCGCGTGCGCCGCCGCTGCCTTCCGGACACGCCCCCCTCTCCAATCCCTGCTCCAATCCCTGCGTCCGTCTCCGACATGCGCAGTGGGAAATTTCCACTGACACACGACGGACGTGGGGACATTAGGGAATTACTAGTGGACGTTCAGCCCGTTAAATTAACGGGCGCTAGAAGATATGTGGTGAAACATTTGTAAAAGCAGGCTGAGGTCCCTCTACCCCTTTCCTACCTCTGTGGCCCATGTACCCCTCTCCTACCTCTGAGGTACCTCTACTCCTTTCCTACCTCTGTGGCCCCCTCTACCCCTTTCCTACCTCTGAGGTCCCTCTACCCCTTTCCTACCTCTGTGGCCCATGTACCCCTTTCTTACCACTGTGGCACCTCTACTCCTTTCCTACCTCTGAGGTCCCTCTACTCCTTTCCTACCTCTTTGGCACCTCTACCCCTTTCCTACCTCTGAGGTCCCTCTACTCCTTTCCTACCTCTGTCCCCTCTACCCTTTTCCTACCTCTGTGGCACCTCTACCCCTTTCCTACCTCTGAGGTCCCTCTACTCCTTTCCTACCTCTGAGGTGCCTCTACCCCTTTCCTACCTCTGAGGTCCCTCTACTCCTTTCCTACCTCTGTCCCCTCTACCCTTTTCCTACCTCTGTGGCACCTCTACCCCTTTCCTACCTCTGAGGTCCCTCTACTCCTTTCCTACCTCTTTGGCACCTCTACCCCTTTCCTACCTCTGAGGTCCCTCTACTCCGTTCCTACCTCTGTCCCCTCTACCCTTTTCCTACCTCTGTGGCACCTCTACCCCTTTCCTACCTCTGAGGTCCCTCTACTCCTTTCCTACCTCTGAGGTCCCTCTACTCCTTTCCTACCTCTGAGGTCCCTCTACTCCTTTCCTACCTCTGTCCCCTCTACCCTTTTCCTACCTCTATCCTCCCTTATAGCCCTTTCCCTACCCAGAACCCATCACTATTGACCTCTGAGTGTTCGTGCATGTTGTCCCTCTTCCCTTTTCCTATCTCCCTCTCCCTTGCGACTCCACCCCCTTTCCCACCTCTCTCCCCGCTCCCTCCAATCCCTGCGTCAGTGGAGAGCATGCTCAGTACCGAATTCCACTGACACACAGAAAGCTACGGAGGGACACAGGCACTTAGGATTATAGAGGATAAATACTATATATCTCCTCTTATACAGGGCAATACCCTACATCTGCTATTATGGGGGGAATACCATATTTCTCCTATTATACGGCACAATGCCATATATCTATTATACGCGAAAAACACCATATTTCTCCTATGATATGGGACAATTCCCCCTATTTTATGGAACCGGTGGCCTCGTGACCAGGCGCCTTCCTACCTGAGCACGACAGCGACTGCGCCAGCTCAGTCGCCATCACCTGGATGATGAGCCCAATGCGGAGGCGGAACATCTCGGCAAAGAGGCCCGGCTGCGTCCGGATGTACATGGCCAGGTAGACCATAATTTCCTGGGACCAGAAGAGAGGGACAAACTACGACTCCCGGAGGACTACGGTTCCTGGGGAGTAAATCTTCGGGGAATGAACTACGACTCCCGGAGGACTACGGTTCCCGGGAGCAAATATATGGGGAACGAACTACGACACCCGGAAAACTATGGTTCCCAGGGAGTAAATATCCAGGGAACAAACCAGGAAAGCCGGGTGCCCAGCGTTCCCCAAAAACGGCATCCCCGCCGCTGTTCTTCCCAGCACCCGGCGCTCACCTGGGTCAGGATGCAGACGCTAAGGTTCCCCTCGCTGGCGTCCTCGATCAGGCGCGTGAGCTCCTCATAGGGAAGGGGACTGGCAGGGAAAAACAGCCGAGTTGGGAAGCCAAGAGTCATCTAGTCTGACCCCGAGGAAGGCAAGAATGTCTCACCCGACATGAAAATCCAACCCAGGACTCTGGGATCAAGCGTCCCCTGCTCTGCTAACTGTTTTGTATTTTTACGGAACATTCCAAAGACAATAAGGATAATAATTCAAATTTAAATAATTTAGATTTACGGAAATTAGGAATACTTATAAAAAAGTGATAATACTAAGTCACAAATTTTAAGCAGATGTTTCAATTCATTCTGAATTTAAATTTATGGAAATTAATAATAATTTAAAAAACAAGTGATAATATGAAGTAAAAAAAAATTAAACTGACATCTAAATTAAATTAAATGGCGAATCTAAATAATTCAATTTAATTTAAATGATTTAAATTTATGGAAAGTAAGAAGATTTAAAATTTTAAAAGAAGACATTATAGTAAGTCAAAAAAATTAAGCTTACATTTAATTTAAATCTGAAATTGAATTTGAATATTTAATACCTAGCCACTTTAATTTGAAAATTTAAATGTGGTATTTAAATTCAAGTTAAACATAAATGTATACATTTAATAATAATCATTTAATTTGGAAATTTTAAGCAAATTGAATTTGGATTGTACTTAAATTTAGAAATTTTATAAGCAATTTAAGTTTAAAAATAATTTAAATTTTAGAACAAAATTAGCATTAAATTAAAATTAATTAAAATGAGAATGAAAAAGATTGACAATAATAATTTAAAATTTAAAATTAACATTAAATTTAAAAATTCAATCAGTAATAATAATAAATTCATACCTTTAGTATTCTACCTGTCGTGACCAATTTTCAGTTGGCCTGTACCAGCAAATTAAAAAGCTTTAAATTAAATTAAATTAAGTCTCTGAAAAGAGAGACTTTTGTATGATGGGAATGCAAGAAAACCAAATTAATTACCGTTTTTGCTCTATAAGGCGCATCTGACCATAGGACGCACCTAGTTTTTAGAGGGGAAAAGCCCCATTTTTTGAAGATCAGCTCAAATTTCTGTAGCTTCTTTTGCAAAGGAGAAAAGCCCCATTTTTTGAGGATCAGCTCAAATTTCTGCAGCTTCTTTTGCAAAGGAGAAAAGCCCCGTTTTTGGAGGATCAGCTCAAATTTCTGCAGCTTCTTTTGCAAAGGAGAAAAGCCCCGTTTTTTGAGGATCAGCTCAAATTTCTGCAGCTTCTTTTGCAAAGGAGAAAAGCCCCATTTTTGGAGGATCAGCTCAGATTTCTGCAGCTTCTTTTGCAAAGGAGAAAAGCCCCACTTTTGGAGGATCAGCTCAAATTTCTGCAGCTTCTTTTGCAAAGGAGAAAAGCCCTGTTTTTGGAGGATCAGCTCAAATTTCTGCAGCTTCTTTTGCAAAGGGGAAAAGCCCCATTTTTGGAGGATCAGCTCAAATTTCTGCAGCTTCTTTTGCAAAGGAGAAAAGCCCCGATTCTTGAGGATCAGCTCAAAGTTGTTGAGCTTACTTTGCAAAGGGAAAAAATTCTGTTTTATGGGGTTTAACTCACAGTTCTGCAGCTTCAGGAAAGGGAGCCGTTTCTACAGTTTCCAGGCAGATAATCTAATCAGCCAGTCCCATGTCGCTGGGGAAACAGCCTCCCTCTGCAAGGGGGCGGGGCTGGAATGTCTCTCCCTTATCTCTCTCCCCGATCGTTTGCTGAGCAGCTGCTAAGGGGGCTTCCTTTCAACACCCTCTTCTCTCTCTCTCTTTTTTTAAAAAAGAGCACGATCTGCTTTTGCCCCTGGGCAGTTCAGCTCCAGGGACCACACATTCGCTCCATAAGACGCACAGACATTTTAGGAGGAAAAAAGTGCGTCTTATGGAGCGAAAAATACGGCAATTGATTGATTAACCCAGTGTTTCTCAACCTTTCCTGGGCAACGGCACACTTGTTTTATGAAAAAAATCTCGCGGCACACCACCCACAAAATGGCGGCGGCAACGTCGCTATGGTATGTAGGTTTTGCTGTATGTAGGTTTTATTTTATTTTATATTTATTTTATTTTATTTTGGAAATGTACATCCAGTTTTTTCCCCTTTAAATTATTTGAGCCCCCCCCCCCCCCAGCCTAAGCTATAGCTTGTAAATGTCTCCGCGGCAGCAGCGGCATATAAATATTTCTATAAGGCGGACAAACAAGATTCATCTCGCCCGCCGCCAAGGGGGTTGGACTTGCCTCTCTCTCTCTCTCTCAGCGCAGCCCTGGTCGCGTCCAGACAGAAGCCAAGAGCGCAACAGGTTCGCACCGGAGAGCTTGGTTCTTTAACTCCGAGTAATCCCACTGCCCGAGGCGGCCGCGCTCATTCACTTCCCAAGGATGCGCTCCGAGGGACACTGACGAGCGTTGGGGGCGGATGGAACTCGCAGGCTCCCTTCTCTCTCCCTCCCCTCCCCTCCTCATTATGTTCTTCTCCGCTCGGCTTCTGTTCTGAGTCCCGTTCTCTTTCCTCACCCCTCCGCCAATCAGGGCCCGGCGACGTCGCGAGTGCCCCGGCTCCGATTGGCTGGCGTTGCGCGCGCCGCCTGCCTATTCCTTTTGTGTATGCTGAGGGGGAAAGAGAGAACGCAAATGCGCGTGTCTGTCTTTCGCCCTCCCTCCCTCCCTGCTGGCGCGTGATTGGCCCGGCTTTCAATTGGGGGAATTTTTCCCATGGCACACCAGGCAACATCTCGCGGCACAGTAGTGTGCCGCGGAACAGCGGTTGAGAAACGCTGGATTAACCTAGGACAGTGATTGCTAACCTTGACACTCCAGATGTTTTGGAACTACAACTCCCATCATCCCTGACCACTGGTCCTGTTAGCTAGGGATGATGGGAGTTGTAGTCCCATAACATCTGGGGTGTCAAGGTTAGCCACCACTGACCTAGGAAATTAAAACTGGGCCCATCCTCCAGCTCCCAGTAAGGATACCGGGACTAAGGGCGACATGCCCCTGGTGCAAGAGACATGGGTTTGACCCCTTCTGGAGGTCCAACCAACCCCATTTTGCCCCTATTGTATCCCCAGTTAGGATTGCCCCCCCTGATTGCCTCCCCGGTCGGGATGGCCAAGCACCGGGATCGAATGGTGACCCCAAAAACTCACGCCGAGATGGTCCGTTCGCGAGGCTCCGGGGGGAGACCCACGGTGAGGTGCTTCTGGTGTGACAGGAGGTTGGTACAGGCCTGGGGAGAGAGAAGGGCACCCTGATGGTCATCTAGATTGACCCCCTCAAACTCTTCCCAAAAGGAGGCTGCCCAGAACCCTAGTTTTCCTTCAAAATTTCAATATTTTTTCAAAATATCCTGACCTCGTCCAAAGCTTCCGCCTTCTTCCTCAGGATGCCGGAAATGTAGCGGATCAATCCCCACTGCCGAGCGGTGCCGGCTTTCGAATACAGTTCCGTGAGGAGGTCGCCCACGGTGGCTCCCGCCTCGCCGTAGAGCTCCGTCTCCCAATCAGGACCCCTAAAATGAAGTGTCTGAGTCGGAAGGGAACCCTGGAGGGTCATCCTGTCCAACCCCATCTTAAAAGCCAATAATGGCAGAGAAAAGGCATTCGAGTGGGATTATGGGAAATAAAAATATAATATAATATAAAATAACATGAGGAAGGAGGGAAGAGAGAAGGGATCCTGTGCCAGCGCTCTTAAATCTCAGGGAAAGGAACCCGGGCTCATCCAGTCTAACCCCCCCCCCCCACAACACAGGGCAATATACAGATTTAATAAATTAACTGAAGCCCAAAGTTCTCATGAAGGAAATGCCAACGGAATAAAACTTGAGTTCCTACTTGAGGCTGTACAATATGGAGAGGCAGTTGGCCTGATCCTGGAGGGTGGCGGAAGCCCGGAGCTGATCCACCAACGACTGGCAGTCTATGTTCCCGTCAGCATCTTTCGGGAGGTCAGCCTCAGCGGGGAGAGACGTCTGGGGGCAGAGAGGGAGGCCGGCTGAGTGGGTACTGTAGGCACCCCAAAGGTCATCTTTGCGAGGGGTCTCCAAATGGAACGGGGAAACACCCTCCCTCTTACGTGGCTTTAAAAAAAGGGAGAGAGAGAAACCTTCCCTCTGCTCACCTTGCCGTCCGGCGGCGACCCCGGAAGGTGGACCGACTGGTGCGACTCCTGGAAGAGGCTGGAAGGGATGTACATGTTGACGTCTGCAAGGAGAACGTGGAATGGTCGGGCTGGAACCCAGAGGTAATCCAGTCTGACCTGCTTCCGGGCAGCCATACGTACTCTCCACACGGAGCTCCTTCGCCTTCGACCGCAGAGACACTAGGTCCTGGGTGGTGCGCACCGCCGCCCGGAAGCGGTGCAGGCCGGCTTTCTGAGCCACGGGTGGGAGGTGTGTCTTGGGAGCCACCTGGTGGAGCAGATGGTCCAGATATTGGGCCACCTCGTCGCAGATGTCCGCTGGAAAAGAGAGAAGGGTGACGTTACTCTGGGAAAAGAGGGGACGTCTTACCGTCCCTTGCGACATTTCTCCGATGGGATCTGGTACGCCTTTAAAGCAGCGTCTCTGTAGCCCAGAAGGTACAGATTCGAACCCTTTGACAAAAATGGGGATGTCCCATTTCATCCCCTCCGACACTGATCCCACAGAAAATAGGGACATCCTATTCCATCCCCTCCGGCTTTTCTCTGATGACATGGGGCATCACTCCGACTGGGATGCGGTCAGACGTCCGAGCGAGTGATTGCAAAGAGGGACGTCTGGGAGGGTATGTTCTGGGTTCGAGCCAACGATGCCCTCCGACCGTTCCAGGTTTGAATCACAAGCCCGGGTGGCTTCCAAAAAGCTGCAGAACGTGGACACTCGGGGGGCTTACCGTCCGGCCCAGCGTCCATGAAACTCAAGTGGGTGTGGCACGAGGTGGTGAGGAAGTCCAACAGGCGACCGGTCTGGATCCTGCAAGGATCAGAGAATCATAGGTGACCTCCCCGAGGGACCCCAAATAAATCGACCATTCCGGTTGACCCTTGGGGTTCCATCCTATCCAGCCATTCTCAGAATGAAATATTGGCCAAAGCTTCCCATTGATAAATCAACCCAGAGCCAGATTCTTCTGTTGGGCTGATGATAATGATAGTTTAATTATTTTGATGCCTCCCATCTGACAGCATTAAATAACAATTTCTGCAATCCTCACCTTGCCCCTCCAAAATACCCGTCTTGCAATTTCCGCAGCATGGCCAAAACGGCTGGGTGGATGCCGTCACCACTGTCATCTGGCCGGACGGAAGAAAGGAATGAGAAGGGAAGAAAGGGAGGAAGAGAGAAGTTAGGGATCCTCTATAATAAAGTCCCTGTGTCCCTGCGTGCGTTCCGTGTGTCAGTGGAAATTTCCCACTGAGCATGTCCTAGAGGGACGCAGGGATTGGACGACGCAGAGACTTCGGGCCTCGGATTGGCCGGGAGCGGACGAGGGCGGGGCTGTGCCTTTCCGGGGCGAGGGAGATAGGAAAAGGGAAGAGGGACAACATGCACGAACACTCAGAGGTCAATCGTGATGGGTTCTGGGTAGGGAAAGGGCTATAAGGGAGGATAGAGGTAGGAAAAGGGTAGAGGGGACAGAGGTAGGAAAGGAGTAGAGGGACCTCAGAGGTAGGAAAGGGGTAGAGGTGCCACAGAGGTAGGAAAGGGGTAGAGGTGCCACAGAGGTAGGAAAGGGGTAGAGGGACCTCAGTCTGCTTTTACAAATGTTTCACCACATATCTTCTAGCGCCCGTTAATTTAACGGGCTGAACGTTTACTAGTAGAAGATAAAAGAACGAGATTGAAATAAGCAGTGTAAAAGGGTGGCCATGAAATCAATCCCTGGAATTTAATGTCGTTTCTGAATTATTATTTTTTAAAGGAAGTCAACAGGTTGAGAGAAAGTTGAAGGGAAGTTGAAGTGAATTGGTTAAAATTTATGACATTTAATAAATTTCTGAACTTGAAATTCCTTAAATGTTTTTTTTTTTTTTTTTAAGGAGGTCCAAAGGTTAAGAGAAATGCGCATTGATTTGTTAATATTTCTGAAATGTAATAAAAATTCAGAACAAACTGTTAAGGGAAATGCGGACTAAAGTTGAATTTGTTAAGATTTAAAACATTGAATAAATTCCTGAAATTTAAATTTCAAAAAATATGGAAGTAAGAAGATCCCTGAAAAGATGCGTTGATTTGGTAAAATTTATGAAATGTAATACGAATTAAAAATCAAACTGTTAAGGGAAATACGTATCAAAGTTGATGTGAATTTTTTATAACTGACTTTTAATAAGCATCCAATTTGAGCTGTTAAGGGCAATATATATGAAAATTGAAGCAAATTTGTTAAAATTTCTGGCATTTAATCAAGATTCAATTCGAGCTGAACTGACAAGTTGTTGAAAATTGTTAAAAGGGAAACGCTATGAGAGTCGATTTGTTAAAATCCAGGCAATTTAATTGAACTTTCTGAAATTTCAAAAGGGTTTTAAATGTCAGGAATTAAATGGAAATTTAGTTGAAATTTCCAAAATTGACATTTCAGACATTAAATTGAAATTAAATGGAAATTGCTAAAATTTCAATTTTTAAATGAAGTTTATTTTGAATTTAAAACAGCATGAGACGCACCGAGCATCATGTGCGACACAGGGAAGGTGATGGTGGGGCGCCCCGTCATCCTCCAGCGGCTGCACAGGTAAGAGAGGTCCGTTCGGAGCATCTCGACGATCATTTTGTTATCAAGCGCCAGGTAGAATTGCTGCTGGTCAAGGAACTGCAAGGAGGGAGGGAGAGGCAGGTAAATGAGGGGGGGAGAGGGGAAGGGCGGACATATTGAAACATTTTTTGGACCGCCATAATCGTTAAAGACGAAAACGGAAAACAGTGCTTTGATTATTGTATTTTAATATTTTGTTGGAAGACGCCCGGAGTGTCTGGGGAAGCCCATCCAGATGGGCGGGGTATAAATTATAAATTGTTGTTGTTGTTGTTGTTGTTATTTGACATCCCAGAGGGGGAAATAACAGCTACGATCAAATTGGGGAATTTTTGTTAAGAGGATAAACTACGTTGGCGACGTTCCCCCGATTCACCAAATTTGCGAGGAAATGAAATTTGAAGGGGGTTGGATTGGATGACCGCTGGGGAACCCCCCACCTGTGGAGTGAAGACAAAGATGGTGCTCCGGATATCGTAGAACTTGGAGGTGCCCAAAACACCCATGTGGCGGAAGGGGCGCCCACTGAGGGTCATGCGCTGGTTGCGGCCTGTGGAGAAATAATAATAATAATAATAATAATAATAATAATAATAATTTATTATTTATTCCCTGCCCATCTGGCTGGGTTTCCCTAGCCACTCCAGCAAAAGAATATAGAAATACATTAAAACATCAGTTGCTAAAAACTTCCCTAAAATGTCATTCAAGGAAATGTTATAGAGGTTCAAACCCGCACCTTAAATGCTGCCTTAAAGGCGTCCCATGTATCTTCAGATTCTATCCTGCTCGTTTTACTTTTATTTCCCATAATCCCGCTCGAATGCCTTTTCTCCGCCGTTCCTCCAATTTGTAAAATGTTAGGGTTAGACTAGATGACCTGGCCTCCCTTCCCACCTCACCTAACCGGGCGTAGATATGGCTGAGGATCCTCGCCGGTTGCACCCGGATCGGACAGACGCCGGAAACTGTCTCCGCCATGATCCCCTCCTTCCTCAAAGCCGATTGGATCCCGTCCGTCTCGGCCAAGATGCAAACTGTGGGGGAACCGGAGTCAATCTGAAGTCACTCCAGTCCCAGAAAACTCCAAAACGGGCGTCGATCAAAGAATTGGAATTCAAACCCCGAACCCAAGTCCGGCCCAACCTAGGTTGTCAAAACTTACCTTGAACCACCACGTCTGGCTTGGGGACGGTTGAGAAGCGCCGGTTGAGAGGATCAATTTCGCCCGGTGCCAGGAAGCCCTAAGGAGGGGGGGGAGACGGGTTTGAATCTGGAGCGGGACCCTGAACCCAGGACCCCAGGCACCCAAGGGTGCTCACCTCGGAAAGTAGGCACCCCAAGATGTACAAGGACTGGCCCCACATCAATGGCAGCTTCCCCAACGGCACCCGGTCCACTGTGTGAGGGTTTCGGCATTCCTCGTCAACCTGCGGGGGGGGGGGGAAGGTTGCGGGTTTGAGAAACTGGAACACAGGCGGGAGACCCCCTCCCCCAAATAAAACCGCTCACCTTGTCCGATGGGACGCTGTAGAGTTCCGGGATCAAGCGGATCCCATCCTTCCCCTTGACAAGGACTCCTTCTAGGGCTTCCCGGTACTCCCGGACCTTTGGACGGACAGGCATCAATCAGAGAACCGGAATTCAAACCCTGAACCCAACCCGGGTCGTCAAAGCCCCCCGCCGACCTGTTCGTTATCACCGCGAAAGATGCCATCAATCAGCAGGTAGGTCCAAAAGAGCGGCCACTCGCACTCGATACCCTCGAAAAGCTTCAGCTCGGAGGGTTCGTAGTAGAGGCGTTGAGGGTCCTGGAGAAATAAGAAAACCAATAGATATAAAAATGAAATGAACAGATGAAATAACAAATAAAAACAAAGTTAACATTGAAAAACAAGTAACAAAACAAAACTCACCTCTTTGGGCGTCCGGTAGCCGTCGCGGAGGAACCGGCAACAACCGTAGCGACCCTTTGGAGGAGAGGAAGGGGAATCTACTTTACAATTCTTTTTTTACGGATTTTTCCCAATTTGATTTTTAAAAAAAGAAATGAGAAAATGATTGATTTATTTTTATTTTTTTAAACACCCCCCCCCCGAAATAAAAAATAATTTTCCCCCAGGAGATTCTTTGATATATTTTTTATTCCCCCAGGAAATGGATTTTGCTTTTTAAAAAATTTTTTTGCCTGCAGCTTGTCGATGATTTCCCGCTTGGTTTTCTCTACCACCTCGGCGTCCTCAACGGCAAAGGCCGGGTATGAGATGATTGACAGGAGGCTGGCGTCAATCTCCTTGGAAGCCGACGCCCTCGGAAGCATCGAATGGAGGATCGACTGCGGGGAGAGGCGGAGGAGTCATAGAGCGCCCTCCTAGAAGTGTCATCTAGTCTAACCCCCTCCAGAAAAGGGAGACCAGGAAAGCAGGATGCAACCATGTACCGTGTTTCTCCTAAAATAAGACACCGTCTTATATTTTTTTCCCCTCAAAAAAACACAGTATGGCTTATTTTCAGGGGAGGTCTTATTTTAACCGCGGCTCCGCGTCGGAACGCAGCTTAAGCAGGCATCCGCAAACTTCGGCCCTCCAGATGTTTTGGACTACAATTCCCATCATCCCTGACCACTGGTCCTGTTAGCTAGGGATCATGGGAGTTGTAGTCCCCAAACATCTACAATTTGGGACTAGAATTCCCATCAACCCTGACCACTGGTCCTGTTAGGTAGGGATGATGGGAGTTGTAGTCCCCAAACATCTACAATTTGGGACTACAATTCCCATCATCCCTGACCACTGGTCCTGTTAGCTAGGGACCCATCATCCCTCCAGATGTTTTGGACTACAATTCCCATCATCCCTGACCACTGGTCCTGTTAGCTAGGGATCATGGGAGTTGTAGTCCCCAAACATCTACAATTTGGGACTAGAATTCCCATCATCCCTGACCACTGGTCCTGTTAGCTAGGGATCATGGGAGTTGTTGTCCCCAAACATCTACAATTTGGGACTAGAATTCCCATCAACCCTGACCACTGGTCCTGTTAGGTAGGGATGATGGGAGTTGTAGTCCCCAAACATCTACAATTTGGGACTACAATTCCCATCATCCCTGACCACTGGTCCTGTTAGCTAGGGACCCATCATCCCTCCAGATGTTTTGGACTACAATTCCCATCATCCCTGACCACTGGTCCTGTTAGCTAGAGATCATGGGAGTTGTAGTCCCCAAACATCTACAATTTGGGACAATTCCCATCATCCCTGACCACTGGTCCAGTTAGCTAGGGATGATGGCAGTTGTAGTCCCCAAACATCTGCAATTTGGGACTACAATTCCCATCATCCCTGACCACTGGTCCAGTTAGCTAGGGATGATGGCAGTTGTAGTCCCCAAACATCTGCAATTTGGGACTACAATTCCCATCATCCCTGACCACTGGTCCAGTTAGCTAGGGATGATGGCAGTTGTAGTCCCCAAACATCTACAATTTGGGACTACAATTCCCATCATCCCTGACCACTGGTCCTGTTATCTAGGGATGATGGGAGTTGTAGTCCCCAAACATCTACAATTTGGGACTACAATTCCCATCATCCCTGACCACTGGTCCTGTTATCTAGGGATCATGGGAGTTGTAGTCCGCAAACATCTGGAGGGCCGCCGTTTGGGGATGCCTGGTCTTAAGGGAGAGGCGCCACATCCCTATGTCTTATTTCCAGGGGATGGCTTCTATTTCTCTAATGTGTAGAAATCCTGCTACGGCTTATTTGAGGAGAAACAGGGTAGGTGGAAGAGACCTGAGGGCCACCAAATGTGAAAGTGAGTTTAAAAATTTTAAATTTTAATGTTAATTTAAAAGTCTCAGTGTTTCCAATTTCAGTTTCCATGTTAGTTTCAAATTTAAATGTCTGAATGTTAATTCAGCGGTACCTCTGTTGCGAACGGGATCCGTTCCAGAGCCCTGTTCGCAACATGAAAAGGCCGTAACATGAAACGCCGTGTCTGCACATGCGCAAATTCCGTTCCGGTACTTCCGGGTTCGGACCAGTCGTATCCCATGACGAACGCAACCTGAAGCAATCGTATCCAGAGGTACGACTGTATTTTTTTTTTTAATGTTAATTTAATTTTTTCGTTGATTTTCCATTTTCCTTGTCAATTTCAAATGGTAAAGTTTCAATGTACATTTAACATGTTCCATATTAAATTGTTAGATTTAATATGGAACATGTTAAATCTAAACATGTTAGATTTTAAATTGTCAATGTTCAGTTTGAATTTTAAAATTTAAATCTTTAAATTTCTATTCCTTATTCCATTTCGATTCCATTTCAATTTTCAAAAGTCTCGGGCATCCGGGATGAGTGGCCCTCGAAGCTCTGCATTCAAAACATACACCCTGAGGAGGAGGCTAAGTGGAACTCTTCGGATTTGAATTTCGGGAATTTTGAAAAATTTGGGAATTTTTAAATTTTTCAGAATTTCCCCCCCCAAATCATTTTTATTAAGGTTTCCAATACAACATAATCACATTGAAACATTCCAGATTACATTTCCAATTATTTATCCAATTATCAATAATAAAAAAAAGAAAAGTTCCAATTCTGCCAAATTGTTATTTAAATTTATTTTGAGGTTTCCCATGCTTCAAACTCCGGAGTTGTCTAATCAACTATTTGTCCTTGCTTTTTATCCTTCCTATATTTTCTCAGCCTCTGATGTCTTCCAACAAGCAAGATAAATCAAAACAAACAATGTCCCAGTGTGGATTTCCAGAAATTTGAGTATTTCGGTATCTCAACCCCCCTGGGACTCGGATCCGTACCAGGCAGTGCTGCACCTCATCCGACAACACGTGGATCACCGATTGGGGGCTTCCGTTGGCTCCGAAGAGGTCCAGCTCATCCAAGGCCTCAAGGGCCGCCTGCGGAGGAAGAAAGAGCACCCATGGGTGGGCACCCATGGGTAGGCACCCATGGGTGGGCAACAGATCCCGCCTCGCCCCGTGCCCCTCACCTTGGCCATGCCGACCGAGCTGGCGTTGAGCTCCGTGATGCCCCGGTTGGTCTTGTCGCCGCGTTCCCAGATCCCAAAATCCTGCCGCACAAAAAACATGGGTTATTATCATTAGGGGCTATTAGAGACTACCGTTTTTTATTATTATTGCTATTACTAGCTGCTATTATGATACTGGGTTCGGATTATGGGCTTATTATTTTTATTAGGGATTCTTCTTATGAGGGGTGTTTGTTATTCTTAGGGGTTTGTTACTCTTATTGGGGTGACAATTTTTATTAGGGGTCATTATTATTGCTATTTTTAGGGTTTATTACAATCACTAGTAAATTAAGCCTGTTAACAAAAACAGGCACTAGAAAGCTCTCTCTCTCTCTCTCTCTCTCTCTCTCTCTGACAGACACACACACACACACACACACACCTTCCCCCCCACTTCCCAGACCTGCCCAAACAGTTCGCCTGTCTCCCTCCCTCCCCCCCACACCCATCCCCCCCACCCATCTCCCCCACCTCAGCGGAAAGCTGCGCTCCAAAGGCGGGAAGGCTGCAGGAGCCGCAGCGGCAAGGCAGCAGCAGCCGGCGGCGCTTCGCTTATGGGCGCAGCGGAAAGCTGCGCTCCAAAGACGGCAAGCCAGCCGGAGCCGCCGCCGCTGCGCTTAGGGGCGCAGCGGAAAGTTGCGCTCCAGCAACGGGTCGGCGGGAGGCTGCAGGTGGACGGCAGACGGCAGCAGGAGGTCTGGGGGCCGCAGCATTTCGCGCTGCTGGCCCTGTGCTCAAGCTGCGGGGGTGGGGATCGCCTATTGGTCCGTACGCTCCAATCCCTGTGTCACTGGAACGCACGCGCAGTTGCGAATTCCTGTGACACACGGACACAGGCTCTTTATTATATAGGACTAGTGGATGTTCAGCCCGTTAAATTAACGGGCGCTAGAAGATATGTGGTGAAACATTTGTAAAAGCAGGCTGTGGTCCCTCTACCCCTTTCCTACCTCTGTGGCACCTCTACCCCTTTCCTACCTCTGAGGTACCTCTACTCCTTTCCTACCTCTGTGGCCCATGTACCCCTTTCTTACCACTGTGGCACCTCTACTCCTTTCCTACCTCTGAGGTACCTCTACTCCTTTCCTACCTCTGTGGCCCATGTAACCCTTTCCTACCTCTGTGGCACCTCTACCCCTTTCCTACCTCTGAGGTCCCTCTACTCCTTTCCTACCTCTGTGGCCCCCTCTACCCCTCTCCTACCTCTGAGGTCCCTCTACCCCTTTCCTACCTCTGTGGCCCATGTACCCCTTTCTTACCACTGTGGCACCTCTACTCCTTTCCTACCTCTGAGGTCCCTCTACTCCTTTCCTACCTCTGTGGCCCATGTACCCCTTTCTTACCACTGTGGCACCTCTACTCCTTTCCTACCTCTGAGCTCCCTCTACTCCTTTCCTACCTCTGAGCTCCCTCTACTCCTTTCCTACCTCTGTCCCCTCTACCCTTTTCCTCCCTCTATCCTCCCTTATAGCCCTTTCCGTACCCAGAACCCATCACTATTGACCTCTGAGTGTTCGTGCATGTTGTCCCTCTTCCCTTTTCCTATCTCCCTCTCCCTTGCGACTCCACCCCCTTTCCCACCTCTCTCCCCGCTCCCTCCAATCCCTGCGTCAGTGGAGAGCATGCTCAGTACCAAATTCCACTGACACACGGAAAGCTACGGAGGGACACAGGCACTTTATTATATAGGATGGGTTCCTATCATTTTTTATTTTTTATTAGGGGTTATGATTTTTATGGGTAAGGGTTTGTTACTCATCGGGGTTATTATTGTTGTTCCAGTTATAGGTAGATAGCCGTGTTGGTCTGTCATAGTCAAAACAAAATAAAAAATGAAAAAATGCCTTCCCGTAGCACCTTAGAGACCAACTGAGTTTGTTCTTGGTCTGAGCTTTCGTGTGCATGCGCACTTCTTCAGATATTATTCTTGTGGCTTATTACGGGTGACCATTTTTATTACGGGATATTATTATTGCTATTATTAGGGACTTATTGCCATCATGAGTTCGGATCAAGCATTTATTCTTTTTATTAGGGGTTCTTCTTAGGTGTGATTCTGTGGGGTTTCTTATTCTGTGGGGTTATCATTTTTATTAGGGGCTATTATTAGGGGTTATCATGATCCTGGGTTTATTATTATTTTTATTAGTGGTTATTCTTATGTGTTATTATTCTAATGGGTTATTCTTAGGGGTTGTCATCATAGATTATTATTATTATTGGTTATTATTGCTATTATTAGGGGTTATAATTTAATGGGTTATTCTTATTATTTTCTGGGTTATTTTATGGCTTATTATTATCATGGGTTATTATGGGTTATCTTTATTATGGATTGGTATTAGGGGTTATTATTTGTATGGATTACTAATATGGGTTTTTTATTCTTATGGGTTATTATTCTTATACTAGTAAGTTAAGCCCGTTGAAAAACGGGCGCTGCGGCGTGCGCTAGCCGGGCAGCACACGCGCGTGCCTTGCGGGGCGGGGGGCACAGCCGCGGCTGCGCTCCTGCCGCCGCGGAGGAGGCTGAGCGCGGGGAAACCGGGGAGCCCCCCAATCCCAGACGCCCCCTCGGAGGCCGGCACCGCCGCGCGCGCCCAGCTCCCTTGGCGGCTCCGGCCGCGCAGGAGAAGAGCCGGGCAGGAGGGAGGGCGGGCGGAGGCGCTTCTCGGGCCGCGACGTCCCTCCCCGCCCGGGCTCTCCTCGCCACCGCCGCCGCTGCCCCGCAACCTCCTCCGCCTTCTTCTTGCCAGGGAGGGAAGCAGCAGCAGCAGCGTCGGCGGGTGAGCGAGCGAGGGAGTGTAAGGCGGCAGCGGGAGCCTCCCACAACGGGAGGCTCCGCTGGAGGTGCGCGGCCGGCGCGGGCCTCGGAGAAGGGCGGTGGGAGGCAGAAGACCCCCCCTCCTCCCCCCGCGCTTTGGCTGGCGCTGCTGCGGGGAGGACGAGAGCGATCGGCGGCGGTGGCCGGATCCGAGGCGCGGAGGCGGGCCGGCGGCGGGAGCGCCTGCGGTGCTTCCCCCGCGCTTTGGCTGGCGCTGCTGCTGCTGCCGAGGCGGGCGCCGCTAGCAAGAAGCGAGGGAGGAGGCTCCGTGCAAGGCGGCGGCGCTGCCTCAATTGACACCGCGCGTGCGCCGCCGGGGGTGGGGATCGCCTATTGGTCCGTACTACCCAATCCCTGTGTCACTGGAACGCAGGCGCACTTGCGAATTCCTGTGACACACGGAAAGTGGTACGTACGGACACAGGCTCTTTATTATATAGGATTGTTCTTATTAGGGGTTACAATTTTTTATTTAGGGGTTATTTTTATTGCTATTATTAGGGGTTATAATTTAATGGGTTATTCTTATTATTTTCTGGGTTATTTTATGGCTTATTATTATCATGGGTTATTATGGGTTATCTTTATTATGGATTGGTATTAGGGGTTATTATTTTTATGGATTACCAATATGGGGGTTTTATTCTTATGGGTTATTATTCTTATTAGGGGTTACCATTTTTATTAGGGGTTATTTTTACTGCTATTATTAGGAGCTATTATGATCATGGGCTCGGATGAAGGGTCTATTAATTTTATTATGGGTTGTTCTGATGGCTGATTATCATGGTTTGTTATCTTTATTATGTATTATAAGGTATAGTATAGTATAGTATAGTATAGTAGGTTATTATTTTCATGGATCCCTGGGTTGTTCTTAGGGGCTGTTATTCTAATGGGTAATTATTATTTATAATTTTTATTATGGGTTATTATTATGGATTATTATTTTCATTAAGGGTTATTATTACAGCTTAATATTACCACGGATAATAATATTAATATTAATATTATAATGGATAATAAGGTTGTTATGTTTTTTTATGGGTTAGTATTAGGAGTTATTATTTGTACAGATTCCTATTATGGGTTTGTTATTCTAATCGGTTCTTATCATAATGGGTTCTTATGGGTTTCTATTTTTCTTGTGATTATTTTTCTCATGGGCTGCGCTCGAACTCGGCGGCACCCCCCCCCCCAACTCACCGCCGTTTTATACGCCGCTTCTATGTAGAAAACCAGGTTTTGCACGAAGTTGACTTCGTCCAGGCTGTGGACGATATGCAGTCCTGCAAAAAGAAAGAGAATAATAGAATAAAATAAAAGAAAAAAAATTTAAAATATTTTTTAAAAAAAATAAAAAATAAAATAATATAAAAACAAAAACAAAACAAAACAAAACAACAATAATAACAGAATAATAAATAAATAAAATAAGAATAATACAGTGGAACGCCAGGTTACACAAGCGATCCATTCCGGGGTCACGCTGCGTAACCCGGCCTGCGTAACATGAATGCACGAGAAAAAAACCAAAACCCCTGGAAGCTTCTGCACATGCGCGAACTGCCTAGAACGCTTCTGCGCACCCGCGCGTCACTTCCGGGTAGCCGCCACTCTTATCCTGAACGTATGCAACACGGAGCATACGCAACACGAGGTATGACTGTAGAATAAAATAAAATAAAAATAAAACAATAATAATAAAACAATATAAAAATAATAATGCATAGATAAAATAATAAGAATAATGATGAAAGAATAAAATAATAAGAAGAATAATGATGAAATAATAAAATAAAATAATAATAATAGTAATAACAAATTAATAAAATAAAATAAAATAAAATAAAATAAAAGAATAAAATAAAATAAAATAAAAGAATAAAATAAAATAAAATAAAATAAAATAAAATAAAATAAAATAAAAGAATAAAATAAAATAAAATAAAAGAATAAAATAAAATAAAATAAAAGAATAAAATAAAATAAAATAAAATAATAAAATAATAAAATAAAATAAATAAAATAAAATAAAATAAAATAAAATAAAATAAAAATCTCACCTGACGCCGTCATCTGGGCCAGCATTAGGAGGTACAAGGAGGTGGCGTCCAGTTGCAAGTGACCCCACTGGTCATCCCCAACGATGGTGGCACAGGTGCCGGGAGCGAATTTGGCATGCAGAGCGTCGCGGGTGCTCTGGGTGTATTTAAAGGCTTCCACTTTGTCCACCTGGAGGTAAAAAGGGATCCCCCAGCGGACATCTAATCTGACCCCAAATATCGGCTCTGGGAAATGTTGAAAAATCTCCCTGTGTGGTCCTCAGAATGACAGGGAAATGAGGGATGGGAAACCCCAGTGGACATCTAGCCTGACCCCAAATATCGGCTCTGGGAAATGTTGAAAAATCTCCCTGTGTGGTCCTCAGAATGACAGGGAAATGAGGGATGGGAAACCCCAGTGGACATCTAGCCTGACCCCAAATATCGGCTCTGGGAAATGTTGAAAAATCTCCCTGTGTGGTCCTCAGAATGACAGGGAAATGAGGGATGGGAAACCCCAGTGGACATCTAGCCTGACCCCAAATATCGGCTCTGGGAAATGTTGGAAAATCTCCCTGTGTGGTCCTCAGAATGACAGGGAAATGAGGGATGGGAAACCCCAGTGGACATCTAGCCTGACCCCAAATATCGGCTCTGGGAAATGTTGAAAAATCTCCCTGTGTGGTCTTCAGAATGACAGGGAAATGAGGGATGGGAAACCCCAGTGGACATCTAGCCTGACCCCAAATATCGGCTCTGGGAAATGTTGAAAAATCTCCCTGTGTGGTCTTCAGAATGACAGGGAAATGAGGGATGGGAAACCCCAGTGGACATCTAGCCTGACCCCAGATATTGGCTCTGGGAAATGTTGGAAAAAACCTACCTGTTTGGTCCATAGAATATCAAGGAATTGAGGGAAGGGACACCCCAGCGGTCATCTAGCCGGACCCCAAATATCCGATGTGGGAAAGGTTGCAAAAACATGGGAAGGGACACCTACTGGCCACCCAGCCTGAGCCCCTACCTGTCTCATCATGCACTGCAGCAGGCCTCGCATCAGCTTGACCACGCTCTGAGGGGAGAAGAAAAACGCCGCTGGAAACTCGAACTCGGGACGCACAACCCCAGACCTCCTCCAGCCCAGCCCCGAGGCCAGGGGTTCGAATCTCCGACCTGCCAACGGAGTTTGTTTGTCCGGATCTCGTTTTCTCTGCTTTTCGACTCGGCATTCGGCCCAGGAATCGGGTTTCGATTTCGCCCCCCGGGGTCACGCCAGGACATGCCAAAAGCAGCTGAGAGGCGCTCCGGCTCTCGGTTTGCAGGGTGAGGTCGGGAGACGAATTGCCGGGGTGGGGTGGGGGGGGGAGGGAAAAGCCAGTCTTTTGGGGAATGGGTTTTTGGGTCGCGGGTGCGAGTTCTGCACCCAGGGCAGAGGGACGGAAGCCTGGCAATATGCTTGGAAAACATTATTTTCATTTTATTTCATTTTTCTTTTCACTTTGTTATTGTGTTCTATCTTATTGTATTGTATTTTTCTTTTCTTTTCATTTTCTTTCCATTTCTCTCTTCCTAATTTGATTTATTCTTTTATTTTAATTTATTGACTTTTTTCCTTTTCCTTTTAATTTTATTTATTTTGCTTAATTACTATATTACATTTCTTATTGGATTTTTATTATTACATTTCTTATTGGATTTTATTACATTATATAATTTCATTTTTCTCTTTTCTTATAATTTCTCTTTTCTTATTCTTATTCTTATTTTATTTTATTTTATTTTATTATTTTATTTTATTTTATTTTATTATTTTTTCTTTTCTTTTCTTTTCTTTCTTTCTTTCTTTCTTTCTTTCTTTCTTTCTTTTCATTTAATTTCTTTCCTTTCCCTATTATTTTCATTTTATTTCATTTTTCTTTTCACTTTGTTATTGTGTTCTATCTTATTGTATTGTACTTTTCTTTTCTTTTCATTTTCTTTCCATTTCTCTCTTCCTAATTTGATTTATTCTTTTATTTTAATTTATTGACTTTTTTCCTTTTCCTTTTAATTTAATTTTATTTATTTTGCTTAATTACTATATTACATTTCTATCTTATTGGATTTGATTACATTATATAATTTCATTTTTCTCTTTTCTTTTAATTTATCTTTTCTTATTCTTATTCTTATTTTATTATTTTATTTTATTTCTTCTTTCTTTCTTTCTTTCTTTCTTTCTTTCTTTCTTTCTTTCTTTCTTTCTTTCTTTTCATTTAATTTCTTTCCTTTCCCTATTATTTCCTTTTCATTTCTTTTATCTTAATTCCTTTCCTTTCCTTTTTTCCTGTCCTTTTAATTTATTTCTTTTCTTTTCCTATTTTCTTTTCTTATTCTTATTTTATTTTATTCTTTCTTCTTTCTTTCTTTCTTTCTTTTCATTTAATTTCTTTCCTTTCCCTATTATTTTCTTTTCATTTCTTTTATCTTAATTCCTTTCCTTTCCTTTTTTCCTGTCCTTTTAATTTATTTCTTTTCTTTTCCTATTTTCTTATTCTTAATTTATTTTATTTTATTTTTTTCTTTCTTCTTTCTTTCTTTCTTTTCATTTAATTTCTTTCCTTTCACTATTATTTTCATCTCATTTCATTATATTAATTCCTTCCCTTTCCTTTTTTCCTGTCCTTTTCATTTCTTTCTTTTCGTTTCCTATTTTCTTTTCTTATTTTATATTTCAGCTCTGCCCTAGCTACCTGCTCCAGCTCATACGCCTTGGCCTTGTCCTCGTCGCGGTCAGCATTCTTGCGGTAAGCCAATCCCAGCGCCCAGACTGCCAGGACGCTGTAGACATTGTCGCGGACCCAGGCGTCCGGGTGGTCAGCGCTGGCTGGCAGCAGGCCCGTCACGGGGTTCTGTGGAGAGATGGCCTGTTGAACTCCCGCCTGCCCGCACACCCTGTAAAAAGCCACCTCAGAGGCTCCACCTGTTGAACACCCACCTGCCTACTGGACATTTCCATACCTTCATGCGCTTCAAAAAACCCACCTACCGTTCCACCTGTTGAACTTCAACCTGCTTGGGTGCCGGACATTTCCAGGCCTGCCCGTCCTACAAAAAGCCACCGTCCGCTGCTCTGACTGTTGAACTCCTGCCTGCCTGCCTGCTGAACATTTCCATACCTGCCAGCCCTGAAAAAAGAAACCCATCCACCACTCCACTGGATGAGCTCCTGCCTGCCTTCATATGCCACTTCATCTGTTAAACTTCCACCTGCATATAATAATAATAATAATAATAATAATAAACTTTTATTTATATCCCGCCCTTCCCCGCCAAAATCGGGCTCAGGGCGGCTAACAATCAAATACAGATATAAAAACACAGATTAAAAATACAGATATAAAAACACAGATTAAAAATACAGATATAAAATACACTTTAAAACTTTAAAATTTTGAATTTTTTAAAAGTTACACTCAAATTACCCCAAAAGCCACACGGAACAACTCCGTTTTACAAGCCCTGCGAAAGGGTGCTAACTCTTGCAGGGCCCTCGTTTCTTGTGGCAGATCATTCCACCATATCGGGGCCAGAACCGAAAAAGCCCTGGCCCTGGTGGCTGCCAACCTGACCTCCTTATGACCTGGGATCTATGGAAATGTGCTGAACATTTCCATATGTTTACGCTCTGCAAAAAAACCCCATCCAGTGCTGGACCTGTTTAACTCCCGTCTGCCTACTCATCCTAGAAAATGCCCCATCTACCGCTCCAGCTCTTGAACTGCTGCCTGCCAGTGTGCCGAACATTCCCATGCCTGCCCGGACTTGAAAAAGCCTTATCTGTTGTTCCACCTGTTGAACTCCCGCCTGCCTGCACACCCTGAAAAACCCTTCATCTGCTGCTCTACCTGTAACTCAAGCCTGCCTACTTGTCCTAGAAAATGCCCCATCTGCTGCTCCGCCTGTTGAATTTCTGCCTGCCTCCACGCAGAACATTTCCATGGCTTCATGCACTGCAAAAGACCTTACTCATCGTTCCGCCTGTTGAACGTTCTGCACATTTCCATGCCTGTCTGCCAGCCCTACAAACAGCGCTGTCTGCCTCTCTACCTGTTGAGCTCCCACCTTCCTGCGTGCTGAAGATTTCCATGCCTTCACACACTGCAAAAAGCCCCCATACCCTGCTCCGTCCTTTTGAACTTCCGTCTGCTTGTGTGCAAGACATTTCCATGCCTTCACGGAATGCAAAAACGTCCCCTCCGCCGCTTAACCTGTTGAACTTCAACTGGTGTGTCAAACACTCCTATGCGTGCCCACTAGGGTGATGACTTTTTGACAACCGCATTTCCCTGTATCATAATTTGATGAGCTTTCATTAAAGATTAGATAAAATCTTACTTTCAAAGAGATTTGATAAAAAATCCTCACGCGCAAAATGATTTTAAAAATTTTATTTATCAGTTTTTGGACCATTTTTTGAAGTCACTGTAAGCAGATATCAAATTGAACCCAAGCTTTAGAGTCACATATCTACAGTGGTGCCTCGCAAGACGAAATTAATTCGTTCTGCGAGTTTTGTCGTCTTGCGAGTTTTGTCGTCTTGCGAAGCACGGTCCTGCGAAGCGCAGTTTAGCGCTGTTTCCCATAGGAATGCATTGGGAACTCGCAAGACGTTTTCGTCTCGCGCAGCAAGCCCATAGGGAAATTCGTCTTGTGAAGCGACTCCAAAAACGAAAAACTCTGTCGTCTTGCGAGTTTTTCGTCTTGTGAGACATTCGTCTTGCGGGGTACCACTGTACAACATTATATAGGGTCATCAAACACACAAGGAAGTCAATTATTCACGATAATGTATGATGAATACATGGGAGGTTGTCCTTGTTGCGGCAGGAGCCGTGCAAGTCTCGCACAACTTGGATCGCACGCTCACAGCACTGGTTGCTTCGGGCAATGTTGATGGGAGATTTATTTGTTTCCCAGTTGGTTTTCAAGCATTGGTTACGGAGCAACAAACCTCCAGCTTCAGCATTTTAATAGATATAGAATTGTTAATACAATGTTATGAAATGGTAACACGGCATACTAAAAATTAAAAACGGTTTGTGCGTGACCTTTTTTAATCTTTCAACGGAATAGACCTCGTTTTAGTCATGAATAGGCCAAAGTTCATCCATTGGTGCTACAGGAAATAATTTTGGAGAAAAACATGGAAAAAGTCATCGCCCTAGCGCCCACCCTGCAAAAAAAAAGGTCCCATCTGCCATTCTGCCAGTTGAACGTTCCGTGCGATGGGAAATCACTTTCCGTGCAATGGAAAATCACTTTCCGTGCAATGGAAAATCACTTTCCGTGCAATGGAAAATCACTTTCCGTGCAATGGAAAAATCACTTTCCGTGCAATGGAAAATCACTTTCCGTGCAATGGAAAATCACTTTCCGTGCAATGGAAAATCACTTTCCGTGCAATGGAAAATCACGGCCCGCCCCTCCACCTGTTGGACTCCTGCCTGCCTGCCAAAACCCACCCACCTGCTGAACATTTCCATGCCTGCCTTCAATGCAAAAAAAAAGCCCTGTTTGCTGCGCCGCTTGTTGCAAAACCCTTCCCTGCGCTCCACCCGTTGAACCTCCGCCTGCCTGACCTGGTGCCCGAGGATCGTTTTCTGCACGAGGCGGGCATAGCCATCCAAGCGGACCCCAGAATTGCTCCTGCTCCTCATGATTCTCCAGCTGCTCTGGAGCCCAGCTGCTGCGCCGACGTCACCAACCTCCCCTAGTCCCCGCCCACTTAACCCCTCCGCCGCAAATTCCAAACTCACGACCCGCCCGCTCTAACACGACGCTGCCCGGCAGAAAAGGGGTTAAACCGCCACATGCTTTATCCTGGCAGCCCGGTATCCCAAGAGACCGGAACCCTTACCAAAAATAAAGAAATAAGCGGGGATCAGGCGGGAGGGAAGCCGCTCCTCCGGAAGAAGCGGGGCTTCTGCGCCGAATCCTCATCTCCCCCCCCCACCCGCGCAAAGGTCCTCGGAGCGAACCACTGCCCTGCCAGGACCTGCGCCCGGCGACTCCGGATAGCTCCTGTTACACTGAGCGGTTTGGCCTGGAGCAGTTCGGGAAAGGCCGGGAAGGGAGGCGCTCCCCCATGTGGGCAGAGAAGGAACTGCGTCTACTCCTTGGCGTTTTCCTATTACTGTATTTTGTATTTATTATTGCTTTCTTCCTACTAGAAATAAACCTATCATAATAATGCTTCATTCTTTTTGCTTTCTTCCTCTTTTTATTGCTTTCTTAATAATTATTAGTATTGCTTTCTTCTTAATAAGCAATTTTTCTTTTTACTGCTCTATTATTTTCTTTTCATTGTTTCGTTCTTTCTTACTGATAATAAGCAATATTGCTACATTTTCTTCCTCTTATTATTGCTTTCTTTCTTTTTTTTGGTAAACCAATAAAATCTTTCTTTTAAATAAATTTTTATTGAACAATTTTAGCAAAACAAATTAATCAAATTACATTCCCCCGCTTTTTTTTATTCCCTCCAGAGATTGCCCTCAACTCCCCTCTGATTTCTTGATACATATTATTTTCTGTACCGTGGGACACGGGTGGCTCTGTGGGTTAAACCAGAGCCTACTGGGCTTGCTGATCAGAAGGTAGGCGGTTCGAATCCCTGCGACGGGGTGAGCTCCCATTGCTCGGTCCCAGCTCCTGCCCACCTAGCAGTTCGAAAGCACGTCAAAAGTGCAAGTAGATAAATAGGTACCACTCCGGCGGGAAGGTAAACGGTGTTTCCGTGCGCTGCTCTGGTTCGCCAGAAGCGGCTTAGTCATGCTGGCCACGACCTGGAAGCTGTACGCCGGCTCCCTTGGCCACTAAAGCGAGATGAGCGCCGCAACCCCAGAGTCGGACACGACTGGACCTAATGGTCAGGGGTCCCTTTAACTTTCCTATTTTCTGCATGTTACAAATTTGTACATATCATTACGCTGTCTGCCATACAGGGGCGTAGCAAGGGGGGCGGAGGGGGCGGGCCCTTTATCTTCCTCCCCCCCCCTTTCAGTGCCCAAAAAACCGCTGGGCTCCCTGGGCATGGAGGCGTCGCTCCGTGCGCATGCGCGTCGTGACACAGAGCGACACCCAGGGGTGCCGCTTGGCTTGCCGTCCCCGGTAGCCAAGAGGCGCGCGACGCCCCTGCTGCCAATACATTTGTGAATGTTCCAATTATTATTGCTTTCTTAATAAGTGTATCTGAAGAAGTGCATGCACACGAAAGCTCAGACCAAGAACAAACTGAGTTGGTCTCTAAGGTGCCACTGGAAGGAATTTTTTTATTTTTTATTTTGTTTTGACTATGACAGACCAACACGGCTATCTACCTATAATTAATCCTATATAATAATCTTGACTATAAAGAAGGCTGATCGCCGAAGAATGGATGCTTTTGAATTATGGTGCTGGAGGAGACTCTTGAGAGTCCCATGGACAGCAAGAAGATCAAACCTATCCATTCTTAAAGAAATCAGCCCTGAGTGCTCACTAGAAGGACAGATCCTGAAGTTGAGGCTCCAGTACTTTGGCCACCTCATGAGAAGAGAAGACTCCCTAGAAAAGACCCTGATGTTGGGAAAGATGGAGGGCACAAGGAGAAGGGGACGGCAGAGGATGAGATGGTTGGACAGTGTTCTCGAAGCTACTAGCATGAGTTTGGCCAAACTGCGAGAGGCAGTGGAGGATAGGTGTGCCTGGCGTGCTCTGGTCCATGGGGTCACGAAGAGTCGGACACGACTGAACGACTGAACAACAACAACAACAATAATCTTGAAGTGTCCCTGCTTTTCTGTGTGTCACGGAAGTGCGTTCTGCGCATGTCACACGGAGACGCAGGGATTGGAGGGGGCGGGACGACGCAGACACTTCCGGCCGGGCGAAACTGCGCCGGCGCCATTGCCACCGCCTGCCCATGGAGGCTCCTGCCGCCGCCTGAAGGAGACCCCTGTCCGGCACGCGCCCTTCCCTGCGCGCTGCCCAGCCGGCGGGGGTCCGAGGCGAGGCGGCCTCCGCTGACGGGCCAGCCGGTCGCCCCCGCCAAAGCCTCCCGGTCCCCCGGCTCCTGCTGCTCCGCCTCCGGCTAGCGCCTGTTTTTTGCAACAGGCTTAATATACTAGTAATTAATCCTATATAATAATCTTGAAGTGTCCCTGCTTTTCCGTGTGCCACGGAAGTGCGTTCTGCGCATGTCACACGGGGACGCAGGGATTGGAGGGGGCGGAGAGGGGGGCGGGACGACGCAGAGACACTTCTGGCCGGGCGAAACTGCGCCGCCGCCATCCGCCTATGGAGGCTCCCGCCCCGCCAACCCCGCTCCGCCCGCTGCTGGCGAGCTTCTCCCTCGCCGACACCAGCTCTTCCTGCTGCTCCGCCGAGGCGGCGTCGGGCTGGCAACGTCGGCAGCGCCGGCGGCGGAGGAGCCAGCCGGGCCAGCGCCGGCCCGTTTTTAACGGGCTAAATTCACTAGTAAGCAATAACACTGCTTTCTTAACGCTGATTTTTTCTTCTTCTTATTGCTTTCTTGCAATCAGAAAGCAGTACTAAGAAGGAACAATAAGCATTATTATTGAAACATTTTTATTCAGAAAAATTTAAATCAATACAATTTGTCAATACTACAACCAATTACATTTCCCCCTCCCTTTCTCACCCTTCTCGGACTTCCCTCAGCTCACTTTTCTGATTTATTTATATTGTTTCTGCATATTATAAAATTGTAAGAAGTGTGCATGCACACGAAAGACCAAGAACAAACTTGTAAGAAGTGTGCATGCACACGAAAGACCAAGAACAAACTTAGTTGGTCTCTAAGGTGCTACTGGAAGGAATTTTTTTTATTTTGTTCTGTTTATTCATGTTCTACTAATAAAAAAACTGTGTATGTTTATTCAAAACCTGCCAATGAGTCTAAGTCTCTTTGTTGTCTTTTCAGGTAATTTGTAAAAAGTTTCCATCCTTCTTTAAAGTCCCAATTGTCCTCACATAGAAAGCATAATTATTATTGCTTTTATTAAGAAAAAAGCAATAGTACTATTAATAAAACAATAATAATGCTTTCTTCTTACTATTCCTTCCTACTGCTTCTTCTTCGTACTGTGCGTTCTTATTCCTTCCTTCTTAACAATAAGAAAGCCATAATCCACCATGACAGGCAGAGGTGGGACCCAAGGGTCATCCATACTGACCCGCTGAAATGCAGGAACTGCAGCATAGAATAGGCAGTCAGCTAGTCAGGAGAAATGCCCTGGAAATGCCACTTATATTTAGCCTGCCACTTATATTTCGGTCTCGGGTTCAGATTTCGATCAGAGCAAGGAGTCCCTCCAAAAGGCGGCTGTCACTTGATATTCCTCTCCCTATAAGGCCCCCCTCCTGCGGCTGTCACTTGATATTCAGCTCCCTTCCCTGTGACCCAAAAGGCCTTTTCGTTGGCTGCTAATAATTGCATTCTTTGTTGCAATAGATGCAACCGCTCTTGTAATAATGTTATTGCAATCATCATTGTAATACTAATGGTAATCATTATTGCCATAATAATGGCAATCATTGGGGTATGCAATAGTTTTTGTAATAATATCTGCTGCCGTTCTTGTAATAACTGCAATCATTATTGCAATAATAACTGCATTCGTTGTTGCAATAACTGCAACCATCATTGTAATACTAATTGTATGCAATTGTTTTTGTAATAAGACCTGCCGCCGTTATTGTAATGACTGCAACTGTTATTGTAATAATACTGTACTTGAAATTATTATTCCAAGGGCCAAGTAGGTAAAGGTAAAGGTAAAGGTACCCCTGACCATCAGGTCCAGTCGTGTCCGACTCTGGGGTTGCGTGCTCATCTCGCTCTATAGGCCAAGGGAGCCGGCGTTTGTCCGAAGACAGCCTCCGGGTCATGTGGCCAGCATGACAATGCTGCTTCTGGCGAACCAGAGCAGCGCACGGAAACGCCGTTTACCTTCCCGCTGGAGCGGTCCCTATTTATCTACTTGCACTTTGACGTGCTTTCGAACTGCTAGGTGGGCAGGAGCAGGGACCGAGCAACGGGAGCTCACCCCGCCGCAGGGATTCGAACCGCTGACCTTCTGATCGGCAAGCCTGTGGTTTAACCCACAGCGCCACCTGGTCCCTGGGCCAAGTAGGAGCCGGCCCCAAATGTTTCCAGGCAGAAAGAAGAACAAAGCCACTCCAAGGAGCCCCAGAGCCACATTGCAAGATGATTTTATTGGTGAAAAATAATTCTGCTTTCCTCATTCCTCCGCGCACATCTTCATCCGCTGCTCTGCTTAGCCGCCAGCCGCTTGTCTCGCTCCTCGGCGATGGTGAGGCGGATGCCTTTCCCGCGAGGCAGCGAGATCCACGGCTTGTTGCCCTGGAAGGAGCGACAAGAGGAAATAATAATAATAATAATAATAATAATAATAATAATTATTAATTGATTAGCCAAATCTTTTCCAACCTGCATCCTCATTGTAACAAACCGAGTGCAATTTAAACCAAATCCAAATTTCACACCCCAAAGGGACTCCTTGGTGTCGCAACACATTCTCCCCATTAATATCACGTCATGCCTCGCAAATCTCCTTGCGTTACGGTATACTTGCTTAAAAAAAGAATTACATGCAAGAGTGGAAATGGCATAGAACGGAATCAAATGGGTGGTGGGTGATTCATTTGGAATAGCTGTGGAAACAAATTCTTTTTTTTAAAAAAAATATTTTTTATTGATTTTTTCACATTACATTGCAGTACACATGTATCACAACCACACCCTTTCCCCCCCATATCTTTATATATCGTCAATCAATCATATTTATTCTTTTCTCCCTCCTCTCACTTCCCTCCGCCCCAACTCAATTTCCTTCCCGTTATATTGCATTCTATAATTTTCCCTTCTGCTTCATTGACTACGCAAAAGCTTTTGACTGTGTTGACCACAGCAAACTATGGCAAGTTCTTCAAGAAATGGGAGTGCCTGATCACCTCATCTGTCTCCTGAGAAATCTCTATGTGGGACAAGAAGCTACAGTTAGAACTGGATATGGAATAACTGATTGGTTCAAAATTGGGAAAGGAGGACGACAAGGCTGTATATTGTCTCCCTGCTTATTTAACTTATATGCAGAATTCATCATGCGAAAGGCTGGACTGGATGAATCCCAAACTGGAATTAAGATTGCCGGAAGAAATATCAACAACCTCAGATATGCTGATGATACAACCTTGATGGCAGAAAGTGAGGAGGAATTAAAGAACCTTTTAATGAGGGTGAAAGAGGAGAGCGCAAAATATGGTCTCCAAAAAACGAAGATCATGGCCACTGGTCCCATCACCTCCTGGCAAATAGAAGGGGAAGAAATGGAGGCAGGGAGAGATTTCACTTTCTTGGGTTCCATGATCACTGTAGATGGTGACAGCAGTCATGAAATTAGAAGACGCCTGCTTCTTGGGAGAAAAGCAAGGACAAACCTAGACAGCATCTTCAAAAGCAAAGACATCACCTTGCCAACAAAGGTCCGTATAGTTAAAGCTATGGTTTTCCCAGTAGTAATGTACGGAAGTGAGAGCTGGACCATAAAGAAGGCTGATCGCCGAAGAATGGATGCTTTTGAATTCTGGTGCTGGAGGAGACTCTTGAGAGTCCCATGGACTGCAAGAAGATCCAACCTCTCCATTCTTAAAGAAATCAGCCCTGAGTGCTCACTAGAAGGACAGATCCTGAAGTTGAGACTCCAGTACTTTGGCCACCTCATGAGAAGAGAAGACTCCCTAGAAAAGACCCTGATGTTGGGAAAGATGGAGGGCACAAGGAGAAGGGGACGACAGAGGACGAGATGGTTGGACAGTGTTCCCGAAGCTACCAACATGAGTTTGGCCACACTGCGAGAGGCAGTGGAGGATAGGTGTGCCTGGCGTGCCTTGGTCCATGGGGTCACGAAGAGTCGGACACGACTGAACGACTGAACAACAACAACAACAAAATTTTCCCAAATTTTCTATGTACTCTTATTTTCTATCTTTACAAAATTTTCCTCTACCTAATGCTTCACATTTTAATCTAGGCCAGGGGTAGGCAACCTAAGGCCCGTGGGCCAGATGCGGCCCCATCGCCTTCTCAATCTGGCCTGCAGACGGTCCAGGAATCAAGAGTGTTTTTACATGAGTAGAATGTGTCCTTTTCTTTAAAATGCATCTCTGGGTTATTTGTGGGGCATAGGAATTCGTTCACCCCCCCCCCCCCAAAAATATAGTCTGCCCCCCATAAGGTTTGAGGGACAGTGGACCCGCCTACGGCTGAAAAAGGTTGCTGATCCCTGATCTAGTCATATTAGCAGATCTATTTTTGAGCAATACTTTACCATATAATCATCAAAACATTTGTTGACACAAATTATTAAAAAACAGGAGAATAATAAAAGTAATAATAATAAAAATAATTTTTTATTTATACCCCGCCCTCCACCAATTTAAAAACTGGGCTCAGGGCAGCTAACAACAAATATAAAACATTGATTAAAAACTACTTTAAAAACAGCATAAATGTAACATTGCCAGGGCTAACTGGCCAAGTAAGAATTTCTAAAAATGGAAATTCAATTAAAAAAAATGGCAAACAAAAAGGAGATATTGAAATAAAATAACTTCAAAAATGGAAATGATAAAATAATCTTGAAAAATGCAAATGGTAAAAACCACTCTGGCCGGCGCCCACCTTGCCAATGACGAAGATGTTGGAGAGCCTGGTGGCGAAACTGTTGCCGTTGGTGTCCTTGACGTGGACCACATCAAAGGAGCCAGGGTGCCTCTCGCGGTTGGTGATCACCCCAATGCGCCCCAAGTTGGCGCCCCCCGTCACCATACAGAGGTTGCCTGTCAGGGAGAAGAGGGACAGGGCAGGAGGGACGGCAATATATATATATATTATAAAACAATAATAAATATAAAATAGAAAGAACAAATAATAAAATACAGTAATAGATTTTAAAATATAATATAAATATAATATACAGTGGTACCTCTGGTTGTGAACGGGATCCGTTCCGGAGGCCCGTTCACAACACAAAAAAGCCCGCAACCAGAAGTGCCGCATCCGCGCAGGCGCGATTCGACGCTTGCGAGCAGGCACAATTTAGCACTGCTACGCATGCGGCGAAACCCGGAAGCGACCGTTTCCGGTACTTCTGGGTCGACCGTGGGACACAACCTGAAAAAACGTAACGTGAAGTGGATGTAACATGAGGTATGACTGTATTATAAAATAATATTATATATATATATATATATATATGTGTATATATATATATTTAAATGAGATGCCTAGTGAAAAGCCAGTGGCCTGATTCACTTAGCCAAATGCTTAGGTCTTTAAAAAGATCACACCTCCTCAAACTTACAAATAAGAACAGTATGCAATATTAGGGAATGTTACTACTATAAATGCTACAGCGCCAAACTAATAAAGGTATTTAGCAAAAACCAAAATGGGGGGAAAGAACATAACCCCAAGTACCATTAAGACTAATTTAAGATACAATTGGGTTAAACAAACTGAATAAAGAATACTTGAGGATCTAGAGACAGGAATTGAAGAGGTGGTTGGCAGAGCTTATGAGCTAAGAAGTCCTTAAAACCATCATCATCATTATTTACTTACTAGTTGAATTCAGCCCGTTGATAACGGGCTCTAGCGGGACCCGAGGCGCGGAGGCGGCCGCCGAGGGACCGCCGCTGCCGCCGAGGGAGTGGGGGCTCCTGGAGCTGCCTGTCCGTGCTGCTTGAAAGCAGCACGGACGGGCAGCCTCAGGAGCCGGCGCTCCCTCGGCGGATCGCTCAGTCACCGCGGGAGCAGCAGCGCCGGCCGGGATGCACCCCGGCCGGCGCTGCTGCTCCCGCGGTGACCGAGCGATCCGCCGAGCGCGTAGGCCTCGGGTGAAGCCGGGGGCTCGCGTGATCGGCGCGGCCGGGGGAGAGGAGGAGCGTGACGGGGAGGGGACACGCCCCCCTCTCCGCCCGCTCCAATCCCTGCGTCCGTCTCGGACATGCGCAGTGGAAATTTCCACTGACGGACGGACACGGACGCAGGGACATTAGGGAATTATTATATAGGATTAAATATGTATACTGCCCTTTAAAAGGGGACGTAGGTGGTGCTGTGGGTTAAACCACTCAGCCTAGGGCTTGCCGATCGGAAGGTCGGCTGTTCGAATCCCTGTGATGGGGTGAGCTCCCGTTGCCCACCTAGCAGTTCGAAAGCATGTCAAAAGTGCAAGTAGATAAATAGGTACCGCTCTGGCGGGAAGGTCAACGGCGTTTCCGTGCGCTGCTCTGGTTCGCCAGAAGCGGCTTAGTCCTGCTGGCCACATGACCCGGAAGCTGTACGCCGGCTCTCGGCCAGTAAAGCGAGATGAGCGCAACTGGACCCAACGGTCAGGGGTCCCTTTACACCAGTGATGGCTAACCTTGACACTCCAGATGTTTTGGAACTACAACTCCCATCATCGCTGACCACTGGTCCTGTTAGCTAGGGATGATGGGAGTTGTAGTCCCCAAACATCTGCAATTTGGGACTACAATTCCCATCATCCCTGACTACTGGCCCTGTTAGCTAGGGATGATGGGAGTTGTAGTCCCCAAACACCTGCAATTTGGTACTACAATTCCCATCATCCCTGACCACTGGTCTTGTTAGCTAGGGATCATGGGAGTTGTAGTGCCCAAACATCTACAATTTGGGACTACAATTCCCATCATCCCTGACCACTGGTCCTGTTAGCTAGGGATGATGGGAGTTGTAGTGCCCAAACATCTACAATTTGGGACTACAATTCCCATCATCCCTGACCACTGGTCCTGTTAGCTAGGGATGATGGGAGTTGTAGTCCCCAAACACCTGCAATTTGGGACTACAATTCCCATCATCCCTGACCACTGGTCCAGTTAGCTAGGGATGATGGGAGTTGTAGTCCCCAAACATCTGGAGTGTCAAGGTTAGCCACCACTGCTTTACACACACACACACACACACACAAATAAAACGGCTTCAAAAAATACGGGTGCTCCGGAAGGAAGCCTCCAGGGCCAGAGCCAGTCTCCCTGTCTCCCCCTATTGGGGAAGGATTCCGGCGCTCTCGACACGCTCAGAGGAACCGCCACCTGTGTCAAACTTGATGAAGTCGGTGATCTTGCCCGTCTGCAGGTCGACCTGGACGGTGTCGTTGACCTTGACCAGGGGGTCCGGGTAGCGGATGGTGCGGGCGTCGTGCGTCACCAGGCGGGGGGTGCCCTTGGTGCCCACCAGGATGCGTCGCACTTTGCACAGCTTGTACTGCGGGGATTAAGAGGATGTTAAGAGGCTGCTAGCAAGGCAGTCTTTCTGTAA